>OX336388.2:321750562-322351562 GCA_946902985.2 Meconema thalassinum | reverse complement strand
TCAAGTGTGGACCTTGCAAGTAAAAGGGATGTTTCGTTGTAGCCTAGCATCGAACCCAGTTCCCAACGTATCATTAAGCAGATCCAGCAGAGTGGAGTTTGCGCCATAATATTATTTTGTTAGTGTCAAGTGTGATGACACGTGATTTATTTGAAAGTTTGATACAAGCAACTAATGAAGTGTTTTATCTTTGAGAGCAAAGAGCTCCAGCAATGAGTGACATTGCTATCTTTTAAACGTCTTTGCTATGAAAGACAGAGTTATATGTTTGTATTCAGCTTTATAGCATGCTTTTAATGCACACATTCTTCGAGGTTTATAACCTATGGTAAAGGTATTATTATGAGGCCAGTTTTACAGTTATTTTCTTGCCAAAACTGCCGGCCCAGTCAACGTGTTGTGTCATACAGTACAGGGAGCTTGTAGCCCGCTGTGACACAGAGACAGGTGGTTGAATACTTCCCAGCGCCCGACTGAGAGCGCTTGCTTCTAAGTGAGACAGACTTATGTTAACACAGGACAGAATGCTTGTAGCATTCATTTATTTTTCATTGCATTGATAGCTCATGGGACCCAGTGTCCACTTCTGTATCTGCTCACAAGTTCTTTAGATTGTCATTTGTTAGTTAAACGCCTTTTGCGTGTACTGTTGTTTCGACGAGTACAGTTATGTCAGGTTTCTTATAGTATGTTGGAGGCTAGCACCGTGGAGAGGGGTTTTCATGTGAGAAGGTATTTTGTGTACCATGTCCGGGACTCTTCCCGTAGACCAGATATATAGGGAGGGTAACTGATGTGTCCAGGCCCGTCCCAGAGTTATTGAACGCGAGCTGTGCGCCGCTGGTAACTTGTGTTATTGTGTGCCCGATTTGTTATTGCTCGTTGATTGTATTCCGACTTTTGAGTCGAGGCTTTTTGGCAGAGATGATCTCAGGGAGACGCTCCGTGCCAAGGCTTCTCAGCTATTATTCGCCATAAACCAACGATAATCTAAACCGACATCTTAATAATAAAACGCATAATTTTGATAAACAAAATATAACTAACGAATCCTTTCTATTTAACCTTGTTCATTTGCATTTGGAACCTGCTGACATAGCCGTGCTAATGAAGGTATTTCCTGGAGGAAATGCCTTGAGGACAGCTGACACTTTTGTAGCGACTGAAGCATGCTCGAACCTTTGGTTCGTAGCTAGTGTAGCGCAGGCCATACGATGTTAGACGTAGTCTTCACTACGCAGTCGTCACCGTAATTACACACGTTAAATGACTATGGCTTACAAACAGTAAACCAAGGTGTAGGCAGGCTTTGAATAAAACTGTGGTCTTGTATTTATTTATTTATTGATGTAAAAGTGTGCGAATCCTCTATGTTAACCTTATGTGTGCTGATTAGCACCTAGTTCGTAAGAATGTCTTAGATGTTTTTTTTATGGCTTGTCACATAGCTTTGATTGTAATTGTTTGATATGACGGACGTCACCGCCGTAAATTTTGTAATTAATTGATAGGACTTAGCTAGATGAATTAATATTAAATGTAAATGTGGAGATGGTATCATCCTAACTTAGATTTGTTTTGCTACCCTGTTAAATTTAAATTCCGATATTAGCTTGATCTTGTAACTTGACCTAAGGTTTTTCGTCGTACCATTTTCCTTGTGTTGCTGTTGTTGCTTTATTATTGTGAGATAGGTCTTTCGCGAGGGTTAACTGTGATTTCTCAGGTAGGGACCTGCTCTTTATTTTTGATTATTTATTAGCTTGCGGATTAGCCGATGGAAACCCTCCGAACTAGGATAGGGGTTTGTCAATTTTACAATAAATTTTCACGATGTTTTACATAAGTCTGGATGTTTCTCTTCTCAGTCTAGCTTTTAAGGTGAACCTTTCCTTAGGCAGTCTATGACCTTTCGTCACCATGTACCACGATCCCCGTGGACGATAGTTTCTCGTGCCGCTTTGGCCTGTTTGGAAGTTCACCTGATCCTCTCGGCAGTTAGGTCCGGCGGATGAGATGTTAGGGAAGTTATTTCGGTTGTTGGCTGTCCTGGCAGCTCCTCTGACGGGCTCAGTATGAATGTCTACCCCTTATTATTCCCGTTTTCCAACGGGGTCGGGGATGAGATGCGATGGAAGTCTTTGTGGCGATGGTTTTACGGCCGGATGCCCTTCCTGACGCCAACCTCATGAGAGGAGTTGATGAGAGATGAAATGAATGATGGTGAATGAAACTGGGCAAGGATGTGGAAGGAAGCGACCGTGGCCTGTCAGAAGGTACCGTCCCAGCATTTGTCTGGTGTTGAAAATGGGAAACCACGGAAATCCATTTCAAGGACGGCCGACGGTGGGGCTCGAACCCACGCGTCTACCGAGTAAGCAGAGAGCTTGGCCCCATGACCTAATGCTGTGCTTTAGCCAGCGTAGCCACTACTGTCGGTATTTTGTTATTTGTCGGTATAAAAAAACAAAACAAAAACAAACAAAAAACAACAACAACCCCTGGTTCTATACAGCCCATGAAGGGCCTATGCCGACCAAGCGACCGCTGCCCCGCTATTTGGCCTGCAGATTTGGGGTACACATACATGGACGCCATCTGCAAACTATTGGGCTGATGACTTTGTAGTTTAGTAAAAAGACGCTTGCCATATAAATATATGTTGTTGCAATATTTCGTAAAGATCAAATGATTAGGTTAGTCGTAATTTGATTCAAGCTTTGAACATTTGGGTGGCCGCCATTACGTTTCCGTCAAGATGGCGGCGATATGAAACATGACACTGAGGTGCTCTTTGCTAGTGCTACCTCTGTACCAAATTTCGTTCAATTCGGCTTCACTGTGTTTGAATTGATAGGGGGAATCGATTTGCACACATACATGGCCGCCATCTGCAAACTATTGGGCTGATGATCTTGTAGTTTGGTCAAAATATGCAGATATTGGGGTAATGCGTGATCAGCGCATCGGGTCACCTTGGCCGTTACCTTGGTTTTCGTGATCGGGGCGCTGCCTCACTATCAGACAGCTACTCAATTGTCCTCACGAGGCTGAGTGCACTCCGTTCCAACCCTCATGTCAGTTTCAAAATCCCTGACGGAGCCGGGAATCGAACCAGGGGCCTCCGGGTGATAGGCAGGCGCGCTACCCCAACACCACGGGGCCGGTTCTTCGTCGGTATGGAGGAATGAATTGATGATGAAAATCAATAAAAATAAAACAAGAGTTATCGAATGCAGCCGAAATAAACCAGAAATCCTACTGACGTGAAATTGGCAGATGAGAAGCTAAAGGATGTAGGAGACTTCTGCTGCGTAGGAAGCAAACTAACCGGTGATGGACGAAGCAAAGGGGAAATAAAAAGTAGGTTGGCTCAGGCAAGGAAAGCATTTCTACAGAAACTAAATATGTTGACATCGAATATAGATTTAGGTACTAGGAAGTCATTTTTGTAAGCCATTGTCTGCAGCGTTCCACTCCATGGAAGTGAAACTTGAGAGGTAGATGACTTCGTAGTTCCACTCCTTAAAGCAGCAATAACTAAGTGAAACTTGGACTGTTTGCTTCGACCATCACTGGTTATTTTGCTTCCTAAGTAGTCTCCTACTTCCTTTAGCCGTTCACTTTCCAATTTGACGTCAATATGGGTTTCTGATTTCTATCTGCTGCAATCCATTATTTTTGTTCTACATTTATTGATTTTGATCATTAATTATTTCCTCAATACGGAGTCCGAACCATTCAAAAACTCATCCAAATCCTCTGGTGTATCAGCTTAAGATGACAATGTCATCAGAAAATCTCTGAGTTGAAATCATTTCTCCAAGAATCGTTACTCGTTCTCTAATTTCCTTCATTGCTTGTTCAATGTATAGACCGAAAAGTATGGATGATACGTTGCAGCCTTGCCTTACACCTTTCTGACTACCAGCTTCTCTATCATGTCCTTCAACAAGAATAACTGTTGTCTGGTTTCTGTATAGATTGTATATCACCCTCCAATCGCTGTATTTTATTAATTCTTTCCAGTATTCCTTCATCATTTCATCCCCCAGGGGCTCACAACTGATGGAATGTGAATTAGCGATCAGTGGTCCACAGCTGAGTCCCATAATGTTTCCATTAGAAATCGTTCCTGTAGACATCCCTTGGTCAACTCTTGCTCTCTTATGACCCCGACAGTATTAGGGTATCCGAGGCCTAGGAAGTCTTTCAATTACCCGCCTTAATTGGCACTTGCCTCATCTTTCCTGATACCCTCATTCTTCGAGGGGTCAGACCCTTGATTTTCTTTTCTATTCATGGTATCTCTTGCCTTGTACTCAAGGCCCTAAAGAAGGCTGGGTGTGTGTAACCTCACCCGGGACAGGACTGCATCCTCTAGGGCTAACGCCTAGTGAGTTGGCGACCCCGAGGGATTCCCGAGCGCGGTCCGGTTTCCCCTCTTTTTTTAGTGAATCTGGGGCAAAAACTCTCCTCTTTCCTTCTGCTATCTTCCTTTTATGGCTCTTTCTTAAGTTCATCAATTCTCATTCTGGGAGGGTTGAGGACATTTCTTTTCTTCCTGTCTTTTATGTACCTTATTCTTTATAGCCTACTTTCATTTATGAAAAAAAAATATAGGCCTATGAGATCACCTTTTGTCCGTGCGTGTGGGTATGTGTGTGTGTATGTATGTGTGTGTGCGCGTCCTTGTGGGTGTGTCCCTAATAACTTCTAAACGGAGGGAGCAATTTCAATGAAACTCGGTAAGGTCGACCGTGCCCTTCACATTGTATTACATCTCACCAATCCAAAATGGCAGTTGTGCCAAATATTTCACCGGCATTCTATATCTCCGAAACTATTACTCATAATCACCCTTTTGTACGATGATAATAGGCACTACTAGACGTTCACTTATGTGACAATTCAAAAACCTGTTAACTACAAAACGATCATGGCGGCCAAGAGAAGTTGGAACACTTAAATAGACTTTTCTCACGATTTAACCATCCGAATGCAGTGAAACATGGTACAGCAAATAACTATAGAAATTGCAATGCACTGACATCTAATTTAGTTCAATTGATTACATAACTTCAAGATGGCGGTTGTGCGAAATTTAAAAATTATTATTTTATTTCTTGTGTTCTAATCATGCGATCGAAATCATCGTTTGAATAATGAACTTACTCAATCATCCTCATCTAATAGTGCATAAATCTATGGCCTACATATAGTATATTAAAATCCAACATGGCGACCATCCGAAATAATTAGACGGTTCTTAATGTCCATTAATCTATGACAGCAATCAAACTGAAATGTTGTATATGTATAGAGGCTATAAGCATACGTTCACCTATGGTGACATTCAATAATCTGCTAGGCACAAATCCAACACGGCGGCGACGCGAAATTAAATATTCAAATGGACGTTTCTCGCCATTTTAATTTTAATCCACTCGCATCTAATTCATTTCAATTATTTTCATAACCACAAGCAAAATTTTAAAATCTCGTTTTTACTTCTTGTATCCTAATCATGCGATTGAAGTTTGAATAAAGTCGGGAGATATCCTGACTGGACCACGGCCTACAAACCCCAAAAACTTGTACTTAATTATGAACGCCGGCCGTGAAAGCCTAAGCTGTTATGTCTACACAACAATCTTCATGTAATAGTATATAACTCTAAGGTCTATATATAAAATCCTGCATGGTGACCATCCGAAATATTTAGACGGTTATCAATATTTAGGAATCTATTACAGCAATCAAACTGAAAATTTGTATGTTGATAGAGGCAATTAATATAAGTAGGATGTATGAAAATAGGCTATTTAGTTTTTCACGAACTACTTGTTTTGTTTTCCATTTTCTCTCGAGTTAGTTTTAGTTTCATTTTCATTACCTCGCTTTTCGTTCCTAATCTTTCTTAACTTCTTGAAACCAGTTTTTTTTTACATTTTCTCCTCCAAAAGGCATTTGATTATGTTTTTGTCTTCTATTCTCTAGACATGCCCAAATAATATCAATCTCCTTTCTTTTGTTCAGGGGCAGATTATCTCGTTGTTCCACCTATTAAAGCAATAATAACTAATAAATAATTTATCTTGTTGTTTCTATTATATTTTATATATTCTGGTAAATCATTATTATTATTATTATTATTATTAGTCCAGTATTAATGCACTATTAGGGGAGACTTTGTTTAATCTGTAGTGGACATGCACTATTAATTGAAACATTAAGAAGGCTGTGACCACAGATTCTCTTTGGAACTAGAGACAGATAAAAAGAGAAGAGAGGCAGGGATTGTTGTTCTCAGAAAATAATTGTGTATGAATCAGATATGAAAATAAGAGTGTTTTTATGCCAAGTAAAGGTAGTATAAAGAGTAAGTGGTTATAACTAATGACCCCGACGTGATCTAGTGTTTAAATTGTAATTATGTATTGTTACTTATATTCTTCTTTCATTTTATAATCCTGGTTCATGTTATACAAGCGTCCTACAACGGTAACTAAACCTAACTCCGTTACTGGCAAGGGAGTGATGTAGTGGACATGCACTATAAATTGAAACATTAAGAAGGTCGTGACCACACATTCTCTTTGGAACTAGAGACAGAAAGAAAGAGAAGAGAGGCTAATTCCTCAGTACTGGTACTTGAAATACACAGAGATATCCTAGTGCAAGAGGCGAGTTTATCTCACTAGTAGTGTTGAGCTATCTATAAAATCTTCCTTGGCTATGAATTTCGAAACAACAGTTGCTCCCACCTAGTGGTAAAATCGTGCAAAACCTACGTTGTACATTGTGAAATATTTATAAAATCACATGTATTTGGGTGATACATTTATGAGGCAGTGGTAGTAATTTATATATTTGCGCGACAGGATTTTCATCCCAATTACAGTGGCATAAAGATTACACAGTATGGTATATTGGCTTTCACGGCCGGTGAATTAAAACTCAGCAATTCTTCTAGATTTGTATCGTGTCTTGTGGGGGGTTTCGCCTAGGACACCAAGCTGGCTCATCGGCGGGCTCTTGGTGTTCCCGCCCGGACCCCCACAGGAGTGACAAACTGCGTGCCACCTCCCTTTATATTAGGTGCAACTGCACCACTTGACTGCGAGAACTAAAAGCTCAAGCAGCCTTAACCTCCCTATGAAGGCTTCCAAAAAGGCTCCTTGAGCTTTTAGTTCTCGCAGTCAAGTGGTGCAGTTGCACCTAATATAAAGGGAGGTGGCACGCAGTTTGTCACTCCTGTGGGGGTCCAGGCGGTGACACCAAGAGCCCGCCGATGAGCCAGCTTGGTGTCTTAGGCGAAACCCCACACAAGACACGGCACAAACCTAGAAGAATTGCTGAGTTTTACACAGTATGTTATCTTATAACTTATACTAACTTAAACTAAACAGAAACTAAATAAAACTAAGTAAAATAACTAAGTTTGAAATTAAAACTGTACAAATAATACAAATTTAATACAAGGTTTGCCTTCCTTCGGAGGGGAAGTAAAGCCGGCGGTCCCATGTCATAGATTTATGGCATGTTAAAGAACCTTCCACTAATTACACATGTGTGAAGCTAAATTGGATAGGTTAAGAATGTAAACAACGCTCTTAGGTTTCTACGTTCGTTGCCAGGAGCCGACTGCGGTGGCGTCTAGTAGCTAAGTTCTGAACTAGTAGTCGTTGACGGTGGCGTTTGGCGCAAAAGTAGGAACTATTTGAAATATTCAAAGTCTGCAGTCTTTACTTGAATTAAAAACAGATATCACACACTAATACAGTCACCACAATTAACACAGGTGTATGCTCTTGCGCGTCATTGTGCCCACAGATGAAGCATCAGGGGAGAAATTATACGACTGAATGATATAGTGGACTGTATTTCCTTATGTACACTCTAATAACTATCGTAATTACCATAGAATGTAATTGAGCTAATGCTCCGATTATTTGAATGTTCAGCCATGTTGACTAGATAACACAATAATAATGACAATGAAGGCAATTGCTGCCAATCCAAGGATGAATGAATCTTGGAGCATACAAAGGATGCACATAGAAACTCCACAAAGAATATACATACTCCCCACCTTGAAATACATGGATTTCAATAATCTGAAATAGAATCAAACACTGACATGTTATCAGTCAAAATTATGACTGCTCAATTGGTAGCGGAGCTACCTTGAAAATTTGTACCATTGTCGGAGTACATGTTATTGCATAATCCTCTTCTTACGATGAATCTCCTGAGTGCTGCGAGGAAAGCTTGAGTGGTTAGGTCGGAAACTATTTCTAAATGAATGGCCTTGGTGCACATACATATGAAAATGCATATGTAGCCCTTGGCAATGGTCTTGCTATGTGGATTGCCAATCTTCAAGTAGAAAATGCCTGTGAAGTCTGTGCCGGTGTTGCGGAATGGTCTTGCTTGAGACACACGAACTGAAGGCAACTGTCCCATTAATATTGCTGTGTGGTTTTGGCTTGGAACCTGAAGCATTTTGCACAAGTGTTAATAGCTCTTCGAACCACCTACTTCCCATTGATGATCCAGTAGCACTGCCTGATGGATGCTAAAGTCAACTGATTACCTGAATGTAGGAGTCTTTCGTGTTCCCTCGTGATTATTAAATCAGCAAACCGATGTTTAGCGGGCAAAATCATCTGATGTGTGAAATCGTAGTCTTGGTTGGAGTTCTGTAGTCTTCCTCCAACTCTCAGGATTTGATCCTTGTCTAAAAACGGAACTAAACTTTCAAGTTTGCTATGTCTTGAAACTGAATTATGTTTCAACAGATCTGATATTTCCTCGTGGAATGCTACTGACTGAACAAGCCTAACACATGTCTTGTAGGTTTGCTGCAATTCCTCTAATGTCAATGGACCATGTTTTTGTTCTGAATGTTTGCATTTAATGTTGTGTAGAAATCTTAAACAGTATGCCAACACCCTTTGTAGCTTGAGGTGTGACGAGAATCTGGTGATTAATTCTGAAGGATTGGAGTGAATTGAACAACTAAGCACTATCTTGCGTTGCTCAGGAATCTCCGATACATATTGTTCACTGGAAGTGGGCCAGTTCTGTTCTGAACACTGTAACCACCCAGGACCAATCCACCAAAGATGATTATTTACAAGGTTTGTAGGATCAGTTCCACGAGAAATTAGATCAGCAGGATTATCTGCAGATGCAATGTGCTTCCAATCTTTGAAGTATTGCCTTGCACTTCGGCCACACGGTGCGCAACAAAAGTTTTCCATTTCGAAGGCGATCCTGCTAACCATGCAAGAACGATCTATGAATCTGTCCACAGATGAATACTGTGGAATTCGATATTGAGAACCTGACACATCTTTCTAACCAATTGTGAATAGTGATAATAATACTGCTGCACATAGCTCTAATCTGGGTAGCGTAATTTGTTTGATAGGAGCTACTCTGGACTTGGAGCACAGGAAGTGCGTGGTTACGTGACCTTGATCTGTTGATGAGCGTAGGATCAGACATGCACCGTAGCCCTTTAAGGATGCATCAGCAAAGCCATGCAGCTGCACCTGATTACAATTTTCTTGAAGCACATATATGTTAATCTAGATATTGTCAATCAAGGGTATTTGAGAGTGCAGAGTATGCCATCTTGTAAGAAATTCTGTTGGAAGTTCATCATCCCATCCTTGCCATGATTGCTGCAGAAACATCTTGAATGCGATAACAATAGGACTGATTAATCCAATAGGGTCATAAATTGACGATACAATCGATAACACCTTGCGTTTGGTAACTGGAGATCTTATTCCTTGTTCTTTCTGAACACCAGTGGAGACCTGTAATCTTTCTGTCACTGGATGCCAAAGTAGACCTAAAGTCTTAATATTTTCACCCGAATCAATCTGAAAAGGAAGCTGCGTCTCTCTGCAGTCCTTTGGAACCGCCTCTAACTATGCTGGGTGGTTAGAACACCACTTACGGAGGTTGAAGCCTCCCTTGGATAACAATTGGATTAGTTCTCGTTGTAGGATTAATGCATTGTCGACTTTACTTGCTCCTGAAATGCAGTCATCTACATAAAAATCACGAGGGAGGACAGATGCTGCTTGTGGATA
This sequence comes from Meconema thalassinum, assembly GCA_946902985.2. Classification (NCBI taxonomy): domain Eukaryota; kingdom Metazoa; phylum Arthropoda; class Insecta; order Orthoptera; family Tettigoniidae; genus Meconema; species Meconema thalassinum. The sequence goes on along the minus strand of OX336388.2, from coordinate 322,341,450 downwards.
CTGTTGCCCTTCATCATATGCCAATTGCCTTAAACATCTTATAGCTAAAAACGAAGCTGATGATGTGCCATGTGTGACCGTCTGAAGTTGGTACTGCTTGATAGGTCCATTAGGAGAAGCTCTCCAAACGATGCGTTGAAGGCTGCTGTCTCTGGAATCAACCTTAACTTGTCTGTACATCTTTTCGATATCAGCTGTAAAGCCTATGGCGTGAGTTCTAAATCTAGCAACAATCGAACATAAGTCTTGTTGGATAGTAGGACCCATCATCAAAAAGTCATTAAGTGACTTTCCTGACTTTGATTTGCAAGAAGCGTCGAAGACAACTCTAGTTTTTGTCGTAGTGCTGGATTTCTTAAAGACCGGATGGGGCGGTTGTAGTATGCTACTGATGTCGCCATACAAGAATTAACAATATCCATGTGACCTAGTTCCTTGTATTCAGTGAGAAACCGGTCATAGTCTACCTTCAATTGCACATCATTGTCAAGCCTACGCTCAAGGTATTGGAATCTACTAATTGCTGTTTGTAAAGAATTGCGTAATATGCTTGAATCCTGCTTAAATTGTAGTCTGACTATGTATTTTCCAGATCCATCTCTTGATACATAATCAGAAAAATGTTGTTCACATTCCATCTCTTCTTGTGACATAACTGGCTCGTGAAGTTCTTCGATCTCCCAATCACGTTGTACTTGGTAATGAAGGTGAACATCATTACGAAGGAAAAACGTTCCTGCAGTATTGTTTCTCTTTCTTGATGTAGATTCATATGAACCTGACATAATCCAACCAAAATCTGTGTTTTGTAGGACTGGAAACTTCCCTGGTCTCGTCCTGTGTCCCTTCTGAAGAATTCTGAAGAATACGTCAGCACCAAGAAGCATGTCTATCTTGGCTGAAGCATAAAACTTCGGATCTGGTAATTGAATGTCACTAGGGAGCTCCCACTCGTCATATGGTACCTGCTGACTAGGCATATCGCTTGTAATCTTGGATAGGACCAGACATTCAACATTGTGATATATGTTGCTTATGGAAGTTTGAACTTCAATGCTCACACTATACTATCTTGGCTTCAGATATGAACTGAGAAATACCTTCGATGGGTGTGAGATTTTCGGTCCTCCTTAAGCCCAAAATTTGAACCAAATTTTATGTTACGAAATTGCTTTAACTGCCACTGTCTAATAAGCAACGACATAAGTGTAGCCTACCAGCACTATCCTTTACCTTGACTAATGCTGTAGAAAGTGGGACTTGAGTTTGTGGTTTGAGTTTCATAGTGCAATAACTTGACGAGTTATCACGAGCTTGAGCATTGTGAGCCTGGTTAGACTCTGAATTTGAGCATGTGCTGATAGCTCCCTGATAAGACTGTTGAGACGAGTTACCATTGACTTGATGATTCCCAGGATTAAAATGCAACAATGAGTTGTGACGACCGTTTCAAGTTTTGCATGTAGACTTCGAAGGACAAGAACTTATTCCGTGTGATTTATACAAACAATTGTAGCATAGATTATGCTGCTTAACCAGATTGTATCTACGATGGACATCGTAACCTAAAAATGTATCACATCTGAAGATGGGATGTTGCCCCTTGCAGGCTTCACAATTATTGTTAATTGCAATGTATGAACTACTTGTATATGGTTGTTTGTCATGCTTAGAAGTCCTATCTTGAGCCAATTTGCTTGTCAATGTGACCCTTAGAAGGTGAAAAATCAATTAATTCAAGGGTTTGAGCTCGCCTTTCATGATAATCTAACAATTCTGTAAGTGAAGACAATTCCTTTGATTTGTTACTCATTTACCATTGTTTACGTGTAGCCTCAGGTAACTTGTCAAGTATAATTTGACTAATTGTGATTTCATGTAATGGAATATCCAACTTCAAAGACTCAACAGCCTTTAAATTAGACTGTACTTGACTTAACAGCGTGCGTAAAGTAGAAGATGACTCCTTTTGAACAATATCTGGAGATAACAATAATTTGATATGTGTATTTACAATTATCTTCGAATTACGGCATCGCTTACAAACCGTTTCCCAAGCAATATCAAAGTTATGTGCAGTAACCGGAATTCTGAATGAGTTGGTGAGCATTACCACGCAGTGCTGACATCAAGTAGTGGAATCTTTCAATATTACCCAAAGTCTGATTCTTCAGTATTAATGAATCAAATAGGTCATGGAAATGCATAAATTGTGTAACGTCACCTGAAAATTCGGGCAACCGTATCTTTGGCAAACTGTACGAACCTGTATTAGCACTTGTAGAATCTCTACCATTGTTACATACGGACGAGGCATGTGTGTAATGGTTATTTGACAGCTGTTGAAGCTTAACCCTAATTTCATCATATTCATCTTCGAAATCGTATCGGACCTGTTCATGAGAATATGATTCATCAGAATCCTCCAACTTGGTTTGAATTTCATTAAATTCTGGCAATAAAAATAACAAACGTTCATTCTTCACATTTACTAATTCAATGGGAGTCTCATTATCAAACCCATTAATTTGGTTATGAAGTCTCGTGAGATGCTCGGAGAACACCTCTGCGTTTGGTCAATAACTTAACCTCACATTCAATAGACATAATTAACATGGATCATACACTGAAAAGGGAAAGAATTGCAATGAATACCTTTGTAATCGTATTATCTTGACCACATAGCTTCAGTTGACGAAGCGAACATAACCCGTGTAGGACCAAAACAAATGTAATCCGGCCCTGGTGGATCAAAACAAATGTATACTCTTGCGCATCATTGTGCCCACAGATGAAGCATCAGGGGAGAAATTATACGACTGAATGATATAGTGGACAGTATTTCCTTATGTACACTCTAATAACTATAACGATGATTTGCATAATTTTATTCCTACAGCTACACAAACAGGCACATTTTACATTAATCAGCCAGTTCAATACACTCTTGAAATAACATATTCGTATTAAATTAACTACCCCATAACAAATAAAATATTGCGTCCATAGAAGTGGTATGTGGAATAGTCCCCATTACACAGGCTATTGTAATTACCATAGAATGTAATTGAGCTAATGCTCCGATTATTTGAATGTTCAGCCATGTTGAAGGAAGGAAGGGAAGGAAGCTTATAGTTTAACGTGACCGTTAATCTCGCGATCATAAGCCACGGGACCTCCGTTTTACGTGGAATCCGAATCACAGGACATGGCATTTCACTTCGAAAATCTCACATGCATTGACCGGGAATCGAACCCGGTCCGCCTTGGTGAGAGGCATACAGTCAGCCATGTTGACTAGATAACACAATAATAATGACAAAGAAGGCAATTGCTGCCAATCCAAGGATGAATGAATCTTGGAGCATACAAAGAATACACATAGAAACTACACAAAGAATATACATAGAGATTACAAAGAATACACATAGAAACTACACAAAGAATATACAACCGGTTATCAGACAGATTCTACATACACCCAAAGTACACTGGGCTTCATGACCGCGTCGTCGCATCCCCTAAACTTTGGAACCAACCAACCTAGGAAGAATGACACAGTGGTAAGAATTCATGATTTACAATTTGCAAGGGTTGAGACATTATTTCTGGAGAGTGGTTAGAAATTCCATCGAAAATAATGTCAGGGAAGTACCAAAATTTTTGAACAACATTGTTGAAGATATTACATAGTAATGATTATTATTCGACTGTTAGACTATTATCATATTGCGGATTTAGCACTAGTACCACTAGTATCAGTCTCCCACAAGTCCAACCCCTCCTCCACGTGGTGGGAGACGGGCAACGGCATGAAGTAGGGGATTGCCTGTAGGGTTGAAGTACAGTGGGGACTTTGTGTGCCCCGGGACCGCTGCGGTAGCTGTGAAGGGCCTATGGGAACCCTGAAAAGTGACGGCTGACGAGGCTCTGGTGAAGCTACGATAGGCCTAGCAAGCCAGTAGTGGATATCATATTTGCTTTCAAAACAGGAACAGGCCTCGGAAAGGACGGATGCAAACGACAACGACCCGCATATGCTAATGGACTACGAGTTGGGACATTAAACATACAGACACTGACTGGAAAGGGGGAGGAGATTGTAGATGTGATGGAGGGAAGAAAACTGGATATACTGGGCTTGGCAGAAACAAGATGGAAAGGAGAAGGTCGCAGAGAACTGAGGAAAGGGTACCGGTTGTACAGGAGTGGGAACAGTGAAGGAAGGAACAGCGGAGTAGGAGTAGTTGTGAGAGATGGAATGAAGGAAGAGGTAAAGGGAATAAGTGACAGGATCATGAAGATCAGAGTAACTGTAAAGGGAAGAAGCCTGGAGATAGCCCAGGTACATGCCCCTCAAGTTGGATGTACAGCTCAAGAGAAGGAAGACTTTGAGGAGGAGCTACAACAGCAGTTGAATGGTCAGAGCATCATTGTCATGGGAGATTTGAATGCACATGTAGGAAGTGAAAGGCAAGGATATGAAAATGTATTGGGAGCAGAAGGATGGGGTAGCAGGAATGAAGAAGGGAGAAAGTTGCTGGATTTTTGCAAGAGAAACGGTTTAGTGGTAGGCAACTCCTGGTTCCGGAAGAAAGAAACCCACAATGTAACGTGGTACAGCAGTGATTTAACAAAGAAATCTTTGGTAGATTACATGCTGTACGACTGGGAAATGAAGAGAAGTGTCAGAGATATAAAGGTAATACCATCAGAGGCCTTAGATAGCGACCACAGAATACTTGTAATGAACCTGGGAGTTGTTAAGGATAGCAAGAGGACACAGTACCAGGAAAGGAGAATCAAAGTATGGAAACTCAAGGAGAAGGAAGTCAAGGAAGAATTCCAGAAGATAATAAGGGAAAGGATGCCAACAGACAATCCTAAATCAGGGGAAGAGGACTGGAAGCAATTCAAGAACACCAGTAGCGGCTATTCAGGTGAAGAGAGTGAAGAGCCTCTTCACATGCCATCTCTTAAATAAAATTAACATTATTTTTTCTTATTTAAATAAAAATGTTGTCATTGTCTTGGGCTACTTTTTCACTTAGTGTACTGTTATTTCTACACTCCGTCGCTAGATGGTGCGCAAGCAAGGCGGCATGACGTCCTTGTAGCAGTTGTACTCCCTGTCGCTAGATTGTACTGCCGTAACTTGGAAGGAAGCAGGAGACGAAGTGTCTTGTTTATGTCAGCTACATCGTCTCGTTGCCATGGTAACCTGACGTCAGTTGTGACGTCATTACCTGCCGTTAGACAGACGAGTGAAGATGTTCCTGTGTCGGCAAGGCAATATCGTCTAGTTCAGTTGATGAAAGTTTACATTGCAACAGGCTTCTTTTTCTTTTATATTGAGGCTTTTATTTACTTTCCCAATGAATAGTATGTATTTATAACGTTATCTACCCTGTTGTTGATGAAGGTTGATGGCTTTTAGTGTATAATGTTTGCAGTGAAAGACACGTTACTAATTTTATTAGAAATTCCCTTCAGTAGGTGGAAAGATGAAGACAAAAAGGGATTTATTAATCAATTTATTAATTTGTGGGCGGCCAAAGAAATTAATAGAACTGTGCACTAAAGAAATAAAACCGGAAAGTCCTATAGCCTTCATCGCAAGGGATCTTGGTTCGAACAGTTCACATAGTTGTGCAGTAGTTATAGAACTGTTCTGTTGGCCTTGCTTACTATACAGTAACAGTAACAAATTTCCAAAACATTACGCGCGGGTTGGACAAACACAAAGACAGTGAGCAACATTTAAAGAACCAGTTACCACTTAGAACACGCACACAAGCACGATATCTGGCACTTTACGGGAAAATGCAAGACTAAGTGCACTTAAATGTAATGTGAATGTGACTTTAAATAGGCAGATCCTGGGACTTGTGATTAGAGTTGTTCTATACTTAAGTTTACAGGAACTCTCTTCTAGAGAGGAGGGCCGATAACCTAGATGTTAGGCCTCTTAAAGCAACAATTATCATCATCATCATCGTCTTCTAGAGGACATGACAAGACCTCTTTAAACCGTGTGCGCTTTAAGGAATTATTGAAGATACTGACATCTAAAAAGTCCTTAGAACCTCAAAATTATTAAAATAAAATTCAAAGTGTGTTCTCTGGAAATAACTGATGCAACATCAGAGTACATCAGAGATCATATTAAGGACCGACTTAATAATGTTAGAGCCTCCGTGGCTTAGGCGGCAGCACGCCGGCCTCTCACCGCTGGGTCCGTGGTTCAAATCCCGGTCACTCCATGTGAGATCTGTGCTGGACAAAACGGAGGCAGACAGGTTTTTCTCCGGGTACTCCGGTTTTCCCTGTCAAAAATTTAATTCCAGCAACACTCTCCACTATCATTTCATTTCATCTGTCATTCATTTCATCATTGCCCCAGAGGAGTGCGTCAGGCCTCGGCAGCCGGCACAGTTCATATCCTCGCTGCTAGATGGGGGGGGGGGGCTTCATTCATTCCATTCCTGACCCAATCGGAGACTAGAAGCAGGCTGTGAATTTTCATTTTTTTTCTTAATAATGTTCCGCTTTTTTCTATGCTAACGCATGGCTGTGATAAATTACAATTCTTAAATAAGTCTTATAGATTCCGACAAGTTTGAGCTGTATAACAAATATAATCAACAATAGGCCTACCCCACATTTAAGAAATGAACTGTCACTCTTTTATACTCATGAATCCTACAACGTAAAAATAGTCGGGAGAAATGCATCAAGAACTCCGTGAATAGAAGAGACTTACAAACTTTTGCTTAAGGACACGACGTACTCTTGCATGATGAAAATATCGATTTTTTGATTTTGGCGCCATAAAATTCTTCATTCTTTTCTGAATCCAAATATATATAGTTTGTGTTTTTTTTTATGTCTACAACTAGCTTAAATTCGTTTTTTTTTAATTAGCGTCCCATGCTCTGAATAATTCACTTTTAACTTTGCCAGCTGTTTTCCGTTAATACTCATTTTCCATGTTTAGGTACCAATAACAAGGAAACCATTTAAGATAGAGGGCTAATTTTTTTACATTAACTTACCTAATGGAGTACTTGAATATTAACCTATTTGCACTTCCAAAACATAGTAGGCATGGATTGGGAAGAGAAAAATTAATACATGTTTTTGAATAAATTTAAAAAGAAAGAGTTCGGATTCTTTTTTCTTGCATTCTGTCCCAATAATAATGAAACAAAGTGGTTACCGGTACTCATCTGCCATAATCCATTCCAAGTGTGTGAACAGAATTTGAGAATATTTGATTGAAAAACAACTGAGAAATGTGTACCTGAAGCAAATTATACAACATTTTTTTGAAAACGTATCTGTCCAAATTTGTATTCATTTCACACATCCTATAAAAGCAAAGTAGCACTACATGGTCATAAACAGCTCAGAATATACCGCTTCTTATATGTGACAAGAATCATAGCTGTACCTTTAGCATAAATCCAGAAAATACTTAGTAAAGTGATGCCACAAAAATAGACTTTTTCATCGTGTAAGAGTACGTGGCGACCTTAATTGGGTACTGGCAATACCTTCTACAAGTGCATCAGTACAACGCAGTTTCTCTTGTTTGAAAAGATTCAATACTTTTGCATGTAACACAATATCTGACTCCAGAATTACATCATTGGCTATCTCCATAAATCGTGAATTGTAGTTGAAATTGATTGAAGACCTTCTATGAGGACATCATAGATAAGATTGCCAACCTTAGAGAACGGAGGATTCATTTAAGCTATACAAATAAGCGAGTTTGACTTTTTAGTGCGATAACTTATGTTTGGTTTGGTTTTAAGTACTAGGCTCTTAGTAGATATTTTAGCATTAAAATAGGAAAAGGATGTCAATATTCACAAACGCAAACATCATGCACTGATGAAATTAGGAGTTTGGCTCTTCACCTGATATTTGATCTACGAGCCGCCACTGAAGAACACAATGGTGGAAGCTGCAGTGGCAGTATGAGGAAGAACAAGCAACAAAAAGCGGTGTAAAGAGACACCATGGTGGAATGAGAGAGTAAAAGAAGCTGTGGGAAGGAAGAACAAGGCTTTCAGAGTGTGGTTCCAGGAAAGAAATGATCTGGCAAGGGAAGATTATAAGATAAAGAAGAAAGAAGCAAACAAGATCGTCGCAGAGGAGAGGAAGAAGTGGATGGTAAAGTGGACAGAGATGATGGAGGAAGACAGCAGAGGAAATAATAAAGTACTTTATGGGATGGTCAAAAGTAAGAGAAGAGGTCTGCGAGAGGATGTGGTAATGATGGACAAAAACGTAAATGAGGTACACAACAAAGAAACACTCAAGACAGTGTGGAAAGAGTACTTTGAGGATTTGCTGAATCCAAATGGTCATAGGGAGGAAGACAATGTATTGGAAGATGGAGAAGACAACACAGGAATGGAAAAGGACCTGAATTGGAGAGACCTGGAGATGGCTATAGACAAGATGAAAGGAGGAAGGGCACCGGGTGTGTATGAAGTGAGTGTTGAAATGGTGAAGGCAGCAGGGAAGGCTGGGAAACAGTGGCTGTACCGTGTTGTGAGGGTGATATGGAAGGAGAAAAAGACCCCATAATATTGGAAGAAAGGGTTAATTGTCCCAATATTTAAGAAAGGAAGCAGAAAGGAGTGCAGAAATTACAGGGGAGTCACACTCATACCTCACTGTTCCAAGATATAAGAAAAGATATTAGAAAGTAGAGTACGAGCCAAAGTGGAGAGAAAATTGAGAGAGAAGCAGTATGGATTCAGACCTGGGAGATCAACAGTGGATCTCATATTTTCAGTGAGACAGCTCCAGGAACACCACTATGAATTTGGAGAGGATCTGTTGATGGCCTTCCTGGACATCGAAAAGGCCTATGATAGTGTGTGTAGGGAGAAGGTTTGGGAAGCAATGGAAAACATGGGAGTGGAAAAAGGGACTGTAGGCAGAGTGAAGGAGATGTATTGTGGAAGTGTGAGTTGTGTGAAAGTTGGAGGGGAAAGAACAGACTGGTTCAGACAAATGAGTGGCCTGAAACAGGGTAGTGCGCTGTCACCCCTTCTCTTTATTGTGGTTATGGACGAGGTAATGACACGGATAGCAGGAAAGATATGAGAAGATAAGATGAAAGCAATGGTGTTTGCAGATGATCTCATGGTCTGGGGAAACAAGGAGGAGGAAATTCAGGAGCAACTGAAGGCTTGGGAAGAAACAGTGGGAGAGTACGGATGGAAGTTCAACATCAGTAAATGTGAGATCCTGTTAACGACCAGGTAAAAGGACAGACCAATGAGTGGGATAACACTTGGAGGTGGACAGCTGAAGAAGGTGGAAAGTCTCAAGTACTTGGGAAGTATAGTGGAGGAAAATGGGAGAAATTACAAAGAGATTGCGAAACGTGGCAGACAGGCAGAAGCATTTCTGAGAAGCATTAGGAGCTTAGTGTGGAATAAAGATGTCCCACAAAAAAGCAAGGAAGTGTTATACAGATGCTACTATATCCCGACACTGACCTATGCTTCAGAAACGTGGACAATGAAGAAAAGAGACATAAGCAGAATACAGGCAGGTGAAATGAAGTTCCTGCGAAGTAGGATCGGAGTAACAAGAAGAGACAGGGTGAGGAATGAAAAGGTCAGGGAAATAGTGAAAGAGGAGCCCTTGCAAGGTAGGATTGAGACAGCAAGACTGAGGTGGTATGGACACTTAAAGAGAATGGATGAGAAGAAGATTCCCAATAGGATACATGAGATGCAGATGCAGAAGAAACGACCAAGGGGAAGACCAAGAGATAGATGGCTGGAAGGAGTGGAGGAATGTGTCAAGAAGAGAGGCGAGGACTGGACCAGAGTGACAGCGGAGAGGTGGTGGGAAGAAAGGACTAAGTGGCGAGGCTTATGTTCCAAACAGACCCAGCCTGGGGCTGGAAACTGTACAAGATGATGATGATGACCACTAGTATCAACCAAAAATCCCTAAAAATGGACTAAATTTCCTCGAAAGTGTTATTATAAGTTATTAGATGATTTAGGCAACCCATGCCAGATTAAATTTTAAAAACTGAAATTATGTCACAAATATGTATGAGGGGTGTCCAAATGTAAAAGTACGAAATGATACTGTTGGTACAATTTATTCGTTATTCAAAAGTAATCACCACAGCCCTGTGCACAGGTGTACCATTGCTTCACGAGCCGCAGGATTCCCTGTTCCCAGAAGCCTTATGGTTGTGACAGGAGCCAATCCTGTGTGCTTACCTTTAGTTCATCGTCCGATTGGAAACACTTTTCCTTGAGATGTTCTTTTAAAGGACCATACAGATGGAAGTCACAGGGTGACAAGTCCGGCATGTAGGGCGGTTGTTCACGTTGCTCCCACTTGAACGTGGCCAATACACGTTGTGTGACATTAGAGACCAGTGGGCGAGAGTTATCATGGAGCGGAATCACTCCCTTCGTGAGCAGTCCAGGCCGTCTGTTCTTGTTGGACTTGCGTAGGCCACGGAGAGTCGCACAATACACGTCACTGTTAATGGTTCGTCTCCAGGGACGTATTTCTAAATAAGCTGAGTAGGCTGCAGCCTAGAGCGGTATATTTTCAGGGGCGGTAGTTTGGCAATTCGTTCAAGAGCTAAAAGGAAGTATTTCAGACGTTAATGATATTTTCCGTACGAACTTAAGAATACATGTTACTTAAAACTATGTCCTTCTACAGTTTTTCCTTCCTTAGAAGAGTTAAGAACTATCTGCGAACTAGTATTTCTGAAATACGGTTAAACTCACTTTCATTACTTCTTCTTCTTTCTCTTTACATCATTCCCACTCCTATGTGGGGTCGATGTTTCTGACAGCTCTCCTCCATTTAACCCGGTCATGCATATCCTCTTCTGACAACTGTTTTTCTCTGAGGTCCTCCTGTACACAATCCATCCATCTTCGTTTAGGTCTGCCTCGCATTCTCACTCCCTGTATTTGCATGTCTAGCATCTCCCTCCCCACGTAGGATTCCTCCCTTCTTCTCACATGCCTGTACCATTGAAGTCGCTTTTCTTGTATCTTCTTAGATATTTCCACAACCTTCAATGTTCCTCTTATTTTGACATTTTCCACTCTATCACGCTTAGTCACTCCACTCATCCACCTGAGCATTTTCATTTCCGTTACGTCAAGCCTGTGTGTGTGCGTTTTGCGTGCAGGCCATGTTTCAGAGCCACACAGCAATGCAGGTCTTACGACAGTTTTATATATTTTCCCCTTAACCTTAGGCTTGATCCTGCGGTCACAGAGCACTCCTGACATTTTCCTCCAGTTCATCCATCCTACCTGAATCCTCTGTGACACTTTCATTACTTTGTATTGAGGAAAATACAACAAAAACACTTTCATATGAGGACATTATTAACGAGTTTGATATTAAGAAATCTCGCAAGAAAGCTAAGTAAATTTGAACATCAAGATTACGTGGGGTGAGTTGTTTTAGAGAAGTTTGTATATTTTTCAACAAATAAACCGGCAAATAACCACAGTTTGTGTAATTTCATTTCACCATGTAGGACAACTTCATTCAAATTGAACATAGTCTACAACTACGCAAAATATAGTCATTAGCATTAAAATATAAAATATGTGTAAAATAGTGATCACTGATCTCCAAGAGCAAATTAATTAATTAGGTTCGAAGCCCATTTCATTTTTAACGAATCTTAAAAGAAGTAAGTATAAAAAGACAAGTAGATAACTAATTTCAGTATAACATTTATTATGTAAGCCATTAAAATTCTAGTTTGATCTAAACTAAATGAACTTTATGCTTAAAAAAGATGAAAACGCCAATGAACTCGATCCTTTTGTTGTATAAAGCAAATGTATTAAGCAAATATGAACTACAGAGGGGGCGGCAAATGGACTTGAGCCTATAGGCGGCGTAGTCTTAAATCCGGCCCTGTTCGTCTCAAGGAAAAAAGTTTCCAATCGGACGATGAACTAAGGGACACCATACAGGATTGGCTCCTGTCACAAACACAAGACTTCTGGGAACAGGGAATCCTGCGGCTCGTGAAGCAATGGAACACCTATGCAAAGGCCTGTGGTGATTACTTTTGAATAACGAATCAATTGTACCCACAGTATCGTTTCGTACCTTTCCATTTGAACATCCCTCATAGTAATTTAGTTTCAATGTTAATTTTTTTGAAATCCTTTGCAATAATTTATCATGTTTACCATCGATCTCTTAATATTGCGGATTTATCCGAATCTCCCCTATATTAACATTTCGGTTACCATTTCAATTTATTAATAAGCCATTGTGTTTAATTACGATATTTCTTATTCTTTTCCTTTTTCTTGAGAATTCAGAATATCCTGTGTATTGTAGAGTATAAGAGGTAGATTATTTCTCATCTTGGGATAGAAATCAGAAATCATATGACCTTACCTCACAGAAAAGAACCTATCAGCACTCGACAGACTAAAAGCGCTGTTCATAAAAAGAGCGATTGGAGTGTCCAAGACTACAAGATCACGAATTGTCTACCACCTTGCAAGAGAATCTTTCCTCATTGAAGACCTTAGAATGTTCTCCCCTCTACCCACCACAAGAGCCTCCTAAAAACTTTTAACATCACTAAACACACGAAGAGAAGATATGCCTCCAGAATTCTATGGAACTGACGCCATGATAGGCTCGACTGAACGTGGACAACATCCAACTTCGAGATGAGACACATGCTTACAAGACTGGCAGAACATGGTTTTCGCTATATGCTTTGTACTGTACCCGATACCTAGTTGAGGCTATCGGCTACGCCAGCTGACATTAAGCCGTAGTTGAGATTTATGGGAAAAGTTGTAAAGATAGCGCTCAGATCGAGTCGAGAAGAATGTTAGGAAATGACGTAGAAGGCCAAGGATTAAGATGGCACTGCCAGTCAAGCAGATGGAATTATGGGAGGAATATTGAAGTATCATTAAGATATATATGGAACATAGTATTATATCATCTCAGAAGAGAAGAAATGTCAAGCAATATATATGGTGATAACTTGAAGAAAGACAGATAATCCCTTAAGTTATTGTATAACTTAATAGCCGAGATGATGGTGGTCGAGATTATACTTGTGACGCATGACCGCAGAAGGTCTGGGAACACCACGTGACAGCGCGGGGTAGGAGCTCCTCAACGCAGTCTAGAGACAGCAGTAGAGTTCATTCAGCAGGGCTGAGTAGAACACATGCGCAGAGAGAACGGCAAAGTTGAGCGGTGTGCAGCACTTGTTACGTGGAGTGAAAGCGACAGTATTACTTCACCAAGCGGAGAGCGGAAAGAAGGTCAGTGAGTCAAGGCAAGCAACGCACGGTAGGCGGTGCGAGGACCGGTTACGAGGCAAGCTGTACGGGCCGTGTAAACAAGAGAAGAGCCGGGGTTAGAACAGCATTATAACCAGTTTGAGAACTTTATTTCGAGCTGCATTTTGTAACGCAGAACAGTACAGCAAAGCGGTATGGCGAGGCCGGCTTTAAGCGCAGATCATTCTGGAACAGTGCAGTAGAGCAGAGCGTGCTAGTTCCGACTTTTATACGCAGGCAACATTAAAGAAGCTGAAATTCATTTCGACATTCAGTTACAACATTGTATGGAACTTGTATTCAGTAGTCGAATTATGCAGGCAGATAGTTATCATATACTGCAATTGTGAACTTGAAATGAACTCCGATATTCCAATGATATTACGACTTATGCATTTCATAACGGAATATTAAAAGCGACCATGGGGTCAAACCAACATTAACGCTTTTAGGCAAAATAAATTTTACAAGTATATGCACTTATGAACATTGGCACGTGCATTGATATAATTCTTTTTCATGAATTATTATAAAATATCGAGTACGAACACAGCTACAGGGTATTTCAAAAACTTATACACTTTCATAAATAAAATTTATTTTCGCAAGTGAGACTTAGCCGCTGTGGAGATTGACTTTTATCACAAGCAAACCAAACATTGTATGGGGCAGTGGCGTAACACAGAAGAAGAATATGGGGTACGCTACGTTCATGAACTTTTACGTAAGAATTTGGACAGTATCCGTTATGGATAACATGCAGTTCATCATGTCGGAGTAAACGAAGACAGAGACGTGATGGCACCACAGAGCGATGTATTCGGTTCCTGAAGAAGAGGAGGTCCAACACCTGATTCACTTGGGATATGAAGGCAATCGTTATTGCGTGGGTGATACGAGATTCCCGTCGATCTTTCGAGAAATTTATTAGACACGAGGATAATCGACGATCTTTGAAATATATTAACAGCTGATATGAGAAGGTACTGTAAGAGTTATGACTTTCTGATATGATTTTTTTTTTCATGAACACTGGGCATACTTGTATATTTTTCTAGTAGGAGTTCTACGATTATTTGGACATGGCTTAGACATTATTTGCTCCAAATGTTGCTAGAATATGGCGTTACCATATGATATGGCAGGCACCATTATACGAAGTTCTCACCATTTGTTGGCTTTATTAAGCAGATGTTTGGTCTTTTAGACATTTTCCAGTAAGGATAGTTTTCTTGGATAGTTATTTTTTGGTGGCGAGTATTTCGAACTCGTGATCTGCAATTGGATTATTTAAATTACTTCGTCAGTTCATTGCATACTAGCAAGTGTGTATTATTCATCAGTAGGGATTTTTTCCATTGGATTGTTTGGAGATATTAAGATGTTATTCACTCAAGTGAATGAATATCGCTTTTATGTGACAACTAGAGACTTGTTGATTCCAATCTGGTACATTCACTCATTAGACGACGAGATAGGGCCTTTCGCTTTAGGCGATTGCGTGGTGGTACACATCTTTGCCCATCGTTCAGGGCATTATCATGATAGTCTGCGAGGCAAGGCCTTCTGTATTTATACGATTGCGTGGTGGTACTCACTTCACTTGCCATTGAGGAACTCATTTTTATCATCCGAGTGTACTTGAGATTGTAAGAGGATCAAACAAGAAACTACTAGTCTCATATCAGTCGAATTTTATTAAATAAATTAAAAATAAATGTCAGCAGGGTTACATTTTGTAATTCTTGTTTGCCAATCCCATATTTTGTAGCTATACTCTTTTGAGAGTACTTTCATTTAACAGCTGATACAGCTGATGCTTTTGATAATTTTTATGATTGAGTTTGATACCTTTGAGAAGGATTTAAAGTAATTGAATCTTGTAAGATGAATCATTAATGGTCAGATTTATATTGAGGCAGATCAGTAATGCATATTTTGATGTGAGAGATTATAGCACATTGGTGATTTCTGTGAAGTGAATTATGAGAATTTTTAGAGAATTTATGCTATTTGAAAGCAGATTTTGAATTTGATTTCAATTACTAAGGTAATATTTTTCCTAATTGTTTAAGAAGTTGTCTAGATGTGATCAGATTAATTACAGTTATTGAAGATTGTGTGCGTTGATAATTTGAAACCAGTTATATATTTTTTGTAGATCATGCAACGTGGTTAAGTGAAGTTTGTGATAGGCATTGTGTGGAAGTTGCCAAGTGGAAGTTGCAATATTGCTAATGCATTTTGAGGCAGACATGAGGTTGTCGAACCCAGTCTAGCATAATTTTTGAGATTCATGCTGTGCGCTGAATATTTATGCAGTTTTGTGGAATAATTGTGGTATTCAAATGAGGTATTTGATAAAGTGATAGTAGATGATGCAGTTTTGGATAGTGAGATCCAACGTGATTTTGTGAAGGCAATAATATTTTTTGGCATGATAATTGAATACGAGATATAACTTGTAAGTGATAAAACTGTAAGACAACGTTCTATAACTCATATTAAACAATTTGTTAGGAAATTAAACAAATAAATAATGTTGATAATACAAGATTTTCTGATAATAAAAATTAATGAAATAATAATCTGAAGTTTAAGCATATTAATGATCTGACCTAATGAAATAAAAATCAGAATGACTAGATGAAATAATAAAAATCTAAATAACCAGATGAAATAAAATTTAAATAAATTTTGGAATAAACCAATGAATTGAATAAATGGATGAATTAATGATTGAATAAATAAGCTGATTTAAATAAATTAATAGATGATTAATTAGATGATGAATAACTGAATTAGAAGGTGATAATTAATTATAGAAGTTGATGATTAATAAATTTAAATGGATTTAAATAAATTTAATTGAGAGATATGATTTGAATGATTTGAAGAATTGCAACTTGAGTTGATGAATTAAACAATTTATATTGATGATTTAAGATGATTTAATCTGAAGGAGATGATGAAATGAGAGTGTGTGAATAATTAGAGAGCATAAAGAATTGATAATTATAATATTGATTTAAATGATTTAATGGTGATGAATTAATTATTCTGACATGAATATATTGAATTTTGAGATAAGAACTAATGTGAGAAATATTTAATTTTGATGATGATGATGATGATTATAACCAATGAGTAGTGGATTTTCTGTGATTCACAAACAAGCAATTATTAATGACAGTGTAAATAGTGTAAATTAATTATTCGATGTTTAGGAGCATTTACTAATATATTCAGCATTTGAATAATGCCATGCAAGCCATAAATTATGTGATATTTAAATATGTGATTAGAATATATGTGTTTAGACAGATTAAATTATTTTTTTTACATCCACATTCATGATGTTAATTTAAAGAGAAGTTAGGTCTCAGGTATCACGAATGTCAGTGACGCGAAGACATAGTGCTACGGTGATCCTGAGAACCCAAGTAAACTTTAGAAATTTTTCCTATTTTATGTGGATTTAATACACTTTGAGTAGAATAGAGATGGTTCGATTTTCTGGACAATGACAATTTAACGTTGGCATTCGACCATGCTCTCAGGTAGGATGAGTGTTTAATATGTCTGTCTGACTATCAAAGTTGAATAAATTTGTTTTTATCTTAGTAGTGATCTGATGATTATGTGATTTTCCTATTTCTTTCCTCGTCTTAATTAAGGCTTAACCAGGAAGGATGTGGTTTGCTAGGGATTCAGTTGATGGCGCCCATTTATATTTGTTTTTTTTTTTTAATTAAATTTTAGCCCGTAACGACCCTGGAGATACTTAATCTCGTGTTGCCCTCTGCTTTTGTGATATTTCAACTGAATTTCCGACACATTCCTTATTTGACTTCATGTTCATTTAACTCCGCTCTGTCCTGGAAATCCAGGAATGCGATGTAATAGCAGATGGGTCATCGCATCCCCAGGACGAACGGGTAATGAGAGAGAGGGAGAATTGGCTTTACCCATCTGTGGGGCTTCGATTTTGTTTATTCTATGGAATCACATCAGATTTAGATTACGAAGGGATTGATCTCAATTTCATTTAATGGTGTTATAAAATTTATTAAACTTAGTCAGACAATATACTTGTATGCCCATTCCAGTGATCATGTTAATCATATTAGTGTTATATCATGTTTAGTTATAAGTCATTTTTCTTATACCCAAGTGAAATCAGGAATTGATACATTGTGATGTGTTGTTATCTAACGTCTCTGAATAAAACGTTTATTGAAAGATATAATTATGTTACCGGAAGATTTAGCTAAGGTGTTAGGAGAGTTACATAATGGCATGTCTAGTATTGCAGTAACTATTTCTAATATGGAAACAGAAGTTAAAGAGCAGATAAATGATTCAGAAGCTAGGTTAGAAGCTAGATGTAAAGAAAATGTGCAATTATTACAGACTAGTAATGAAGATAATTTAAAGTCATTAGAGACCAGATTACAGTCCAGTAGTAGGGATGAATTGAAATTATTACAGACTAGTAATGAATAAAATTTAAAGTCATTACAAGCTAGTAATGAAGAAAATTTAAAGGATAGTTTTAAATTATTGGAAACTAGATTACAAGCTCGTAGTGAAGAAACTAACACAGAGTTGAAAAACAATTTAACTAGTTTGGAGAATAGATTAACGTTAAAGAACGATGAAATATTCAAGGCTTTACAATTAGATATAAAAGCAGTAGAAATGAAAGGAGAGGAAAATGTGCAAATGTTAAGAAGAAATATTATTGATTTAGAAATTAGAGAAGAAGAAAACATTCTTAATTTGAGAACAGATGTTATGTCTATACAGAAAGATATCAAATCCGATGTATCGAAGTTGAGATTCGACATTGATGGTTTAGTGGCAGATGTAGGCAAAATACAAGAGTGGTCTACTGAAGTATCTTTCGAAACTAAAATCAAAGGTCTAGAAATGAATCTAGGTAATGAAATCAAAGGTTTAAAGTCAGTAATTGGGACCGTTAAAGAGGAAGTCTTAGGAGAGTTTAATTCTAACTTGAAATCCTTAGAAAACAAATTGCAGATAGACATTAGGAAAATTGATGATGATATAGAGCAGAAGGTTAATGAAAACTTAGCTTTATTCAAAAATAGAGTCGGTGCAATAGTGGAAGAACGGTATAGTGAGGTCGATGCCGAAGCAAAAGAAAAACGTGCAGGGTTGGATGAAAAATTAATCGCAGGTATGGCGAACATAGAAGCGAGATTTACTGAGAATAAGGAAGCGATGAAGATAGATTCTGTTCAGTTTAGGACAGATGTTGATCAGTTAAAGGAACAAGTCGCGTCAGTAAAGACTACATGCGAAGATAAGATAGACAAATTAAAGAACGATTTAGAAGAGAGTAACAGAACGCAGAATGTTACGTCGTTAGATGATTTGGAGACTAAGGTCAAGACCGTAGAAAAACGAACAGAAGATAGAATGACTAAACTAGAGTCTATAATAAATAGTTTCACAAGTCAAAATGTTACAACAGGGGAAGTATCGATTAATCAGACACCGATAGATCGCAGTATGAACAATCAAGAGGTTAGCGTGGGAGAAGACCGTCAAACGCAACAGAATGTAACATTCGAAAGGGCTAGTTCAACCCCTCAAGATAATCCGAATTCGAATAGGAGTACGTTTGGTACGAGTGAACGATACTCAGGTCCAGTGACCATAATCAGAAACCTGGATGATAAGCCAAGGAAGTTTTCAGGGAACACAGGAGTCACACCAGTCGAATTTCTGAGGGATATTCGCGATTACATGGCGGAACATAGAGTAGCCAAGGAGAGAAAACTAAGGATAGTCGAACGCGCCTTAGACGGGCCAGCGTTAACTTCGTTTCGCGCATTCAGGAGCAATTTTGCGAACGTGGAACAATTTGCCATAGCATTCTTAAGGAAATTTTGGAGTGCAGAGGATCAGCTGAACGTAAGAGCAGAAATGTATTCAAAGCGTTACTCTACGTCACATCCGACGCATTATGCTAATTACTTTACTTCGAAATTGGCTAAATTACAGTTTTTGATTCCTCCATTGCCAGAAGAAGAACTTTTGCTAGCTATAGCAAGACAGTTGCCAATTGAGGTACAACGATCACTCATAGCATCGGGAGCGAACAGACTTGAGCACTATGACGATATCTTACGCCTATTAGATTATACAAGCGCTCAAATTACACCCAGAACTGCAAGGAACGATAATCGAAACACGCAAGAGGTGAATGCGGTAGTTGTCGATAACGCAGCACAGACGGATAGAAGAGATTCCTGGGGAAACAGAAGGAACGAAGGGAATAGAGGAAATATTCACAACGTTCGTGGTAATGTTCGATATCGAGGACCATATGAGAGGCCATACGATCAGGACGCAAGAAACAGTAGATACAGGAACTATGATCAGAATTCCAGATACCAAAATAGGAATAGATACAATAATAGATATCGTGGTAGATACGACTGGAACCAAGGTCAGCAGTCTAATCAGAACAATAGGCAAGATAGCAGAAGAAATGATCCAAATGAAAGACAAGATAATCGAGAATATGGGAGATCAAGGCAAGAAAGTAGACAACCTAGTGCACCACCCGAAGAGATAATCAGAGATGTTAATCGAGCAAGCACGTGTGAAGGAAAAAAAACGACAAATTAACATCGAATCAGGATGCTAATCATTGGGAATCAATCATCATTGTTGAAACGTATCAGGTCAAAGACGAGGATCTAATTGAAGAGGAAGACGTAGTACATCGAGGGAATAGACATGAATTGCCAGTTATCAGTGTGGAAGTCATGGGAAAGGAAATAAAGACACTAGTGGACACGGGGACTATGGTGAGCTTGATATCCATAGGCTGCCTGGATGAATTGAAATTGTCAGGAGAGATTACGATATTGCCAACTGTTGTTAGCAAGATTCAAGGGGTGATCCCAGACAATAGTATGAAATGTAAAAGTCAGGTACTTTTAAATGTTGGGATTGGAACCAGATATTTTGAACAGATGTTCCTAGTTGTGGGTCAACTACATTTCGATATCATCCTAGGAGTGGATTTCTTAAGTGAGAGTGGCCTGATCATAGATATGCAGAGTAGGCGCATGTACTTTCAAGAAGGGGTCATAGGAAATCAGGAATCCGAGATGACATTCTTTAGAGAGAATATATTGGATGAGATAGTATGCAGCATTGACAAATCTATAGAGGATAAAACTAACACGAAGAGCAAAATAAATCCAGAAATTAAGGAGCAGTTTGATCAAGCAATTTCAGAATATGAGGACATATTCAATGATAAACCAGGACTCACAGAAAATTTTACCTACAGCATCAAGTTGATGGATGACAAACCATACCACAAGAATTTATATCCCATACCGGATAAATGGAAGGAGGAAGTCAGTACAATGATAAGCGATATGGAGAAAGATGGAATTATCAAGAAGATGCCGACTGCTTATTTGAATCCTTTAGCTGTTGTCAAGAAACCTAATGGTAAGCTGAGGATATGCCTAGATGCTAGAGCCCTTAATGAAAGAGTTCTTCCTGAACACGATAGGCCACCTGTTATTCGTGAATTGTTGCGCAGATTCAGAGGAAAGTGTTTCTTTTCCACGATTGATCTGACTAATCTTATTATCATATAGAACTAACAGAAGACTGCAAACAATATACAGGGTTCTTATTTGATCATAAAACATATGTGTTCAATAGGTTACCTTTTGGAGTAAAGAATAGTGGTCCGGTGATGATCCGAGCACTAGATGAGAATTTATCAGATGCAGTTAAGGAGCATGTGGTGAGCTATATTGATGACCTGATTATAGCATCTGAGACAGCTGAAGAGCATATCAGTCACCTTCGAATGCTTTTTGAAGATCTCCGGAGGACGAACTTCAAGGTGAATTTCAACAAATGTCAGTTCTTTCATGAAGAATTCGAATTTCTTGGACATAGAATCGATGGAGATGGTTATAGGCCCAATCCGAAGAAGATCTTGGCTATTTCAGAATTTCCAACCCCAAGAAAGCTTAAAGAAGTACGACAGTTTTTAGGAATGTGTCAGTTCTTTTCAACACATTGTCCTGAATATACTGAAACGATGGCACCTCTGCAGGATTTGCTAAGAAAGGGAAATCGATGGTAATGGGACGACAGATGCAATCAAGCGTTTTTAGCAGCTAAGAACATGTTGATCCAGAATGTCAAACTTGAATACCCAGATTTGGCTAGAAGATTTTTTGTGGAGACAGACGCATCCAAAATAGTCATCAGTGGTATCCTATATCAGTTGGACGATACCAACAAACACAGATATTTAGCTTTCACCAGTCGCAAGCTCAGGAATTGTGAAAAGAATTACTATGCAACCGAGTTAGAGGCATTAGAAGTCGTTCATGCTCTTAAGACGAGGAAGAAGGTGTTGTTTGGACATGACATAACGGTGATCACAGATCATAAAGCCCTCCAATTTATTATGAAGACAGACTTAGCAAGTGACCGCATCACCAGATGGGCTCTGTTCTTACAACAATTTAACCCAACTGTTGTGCATAGACCTGGGAAATTAAATCTGTTAGCGGATGTGTTGAGCAGAAACTCTTGTGAGGAGGTGATTGTCAACCATATAAATCTATTTCAAGAGGACCAGGGAACTCTAGAAAAGTTGAAGATGTTAGCGCAAACTCAGAAGAGATATGCACCTTTGCGAAGAATTTACCGTTTTTTGACACGCAGGATGGACAACGCTGATCCAGATTTTAGAAGAACTGGGATAGAAGCTAGAAAATATCACATTATGGGAGGTGTTATATGCCAATATATCGATCAGGATCATACTAAACTTAGAGTAGTGATCCCACCCAAGCTTGTCAAACCAGTTATTTGGATGATACACCGAACCGCAGCTCATGTAGGTGTAGACAAGACTTTGGCTCTTGCTCAAGAAACTTTCGTTTGGAGACAAATGGGACAAACGATCCGCGATGTCATAAAGACCTGTGACAGTTGTCAGTGAAGCAAATATTCATCTAAGCTAATGAAGGAAGTTCCTAGATCAATATTACCTAGCAAGCCGAGAGAACTTTTCGCTACGGACATTTTCGGTCCGATTCCTCGCTCGACGAAAGGAAACCAGTTTGTTTTGGTGACAGTAGACGTATTTTCTAAATACGTATCTCTATGTCCAATCCAGAAAGCTACATCCAAGTACGTGATCAACAGATTAGAGAAAACAGTTATTCCAAGTATGGGGAAACCTGAAATTTTGTTGAGTGACCATGGATCACAGTTCACCAGTATGGAATTTTCTACTGCTATGGAACGTTTGGGAATTAGGCATGTATTTAATTCTGTGCGGTATCCGGAGGGAAATCCAGCCGAAAGAATTATGCCGGATATTAGTAAAATGTGTCGCTTATATGTGTCAAGACAACACCACCGATGGATGGAAGTGATACCCATCATTAGTCAATGTTTGAATTCCACCATACATGAAAGCACAGGACAGATTCCGTCCATGCTTCATCATGGGTTGAAACCTGATAGACCATGGGACCGAATCGTGAAGGCACCAGTAGATCCTGAACCTACGCAAGAAAGAAGAGTCGAGATGGCAGGAGAGAGACTCAGAAGACAGGCGGAGAAGAGAGCCAGGAGACACGCAGGAAGGAGGTTTCACGAGCCGTTTCAAGAAAATGACGAGGTGCTGATTAGGAAGCCAGTCACATCGAATCTTCAACTGAAGATCTACCATAAATTTGCGCCATTGCACGCTGGTCCATTCCGAATTGATGAAACGTACCGAAATAACAGCTACAAGATTGTCAGAATGGATACTAATGAAGTTGTGGGGACTTTTAAAGCAGCTAGCATTAGAAAGTATCATTATGCTGAATAAGAGGATTGTAGCGCTATCGTGTACATATGTTGTGTATAGAATGCCTGAGAGTGTATTTTTTTCTCAAGCCTGATAAAAAAAGGAGATGTACGGGAGAGATATACCCGATACCTAGTTGAGGCTATCGGCTACGCCAGCAGACATTAAGCCGTAGTTGAGATTTATGGGAAAAGTTGTAAAGATAGCGCTCAGATCGAGTCGAGAGGAATGTTAGGAAATGACGTAGAAGGCCAAGGATTAAGATGGCACTGCCAGTCAAGCAGATGGAATTATGGGAGGAATATTGAAGTATTATTAAGATCTATATGGAACATAGTATTATATCATCTCAGAAGAGAAGAAATGTCAAGCAATATATATGGTGATAACTTGAAGAAAGACAGATAATCCCTTAAGTTATTGTATAACTTAATAGCCGATATGATGGTGGTCGAGATTATACTTGTGACGCATGACCGCAGAAGGTGGGGGAACATCACGTGACAACGCGGGGTAGGAGCTCCTCAACGCAGTCTAGAGACAGCAGTCGAGTTCAGTCAGCAGGGCTGAGTAGAACACATGCGCAGAGAGAACGGCAAAGTTGAGCGGTGTGCAGCACTTGTTACGTGGAGTGAAAGCGACAGTATTACTTCACCAAGCGGAGAGCGGAAAGAAGGTCAGTGAGTCAAGGCAAGCAACGCACGGTAGGCGGTGCGAGGACCGGTTACGAGGCAAGCTGTACGGGCCGTGTAAACAAGAGAAGAGCCGGGGTTAGAACAGCATTATAACCAGTTTGAGAACTTTATTTCGAGCTGCATTTTGTAACGCAGAACAGTACAGCAAAGCGGTATGGCGAGGCCGGCTTTAAGCGCAGATCATTCTGGAACAGTGCAGTAGAGCAGAGCGTGCTAGTTCCGACTTTTATACGCAGGCAACATTAAAGAAGTTGAAATTCATTTCGACATTCAGTTACAACATTGTATGGAACTTGTATTCAGTAGTCGAATTATGCAGGCAGATAGTTATCATATACTGCAATTGTGAACTTCAAATGAACTCCGATATTCCAATGACATTACGACTTATGCGTTTCATAACGGAATATTAAAAGCGACCATGGGGTCAAACCAACATTAAAGCTTTTTGGCAAAAGAAATGTTACAAGTATATGCACTTATGAACATTGGCACGTGCATTGATATAATTCTTTTTCATGAATTATTATAAAATATCGCGTACGAACACAGCTACAGGGTATTTCGAAAACTTATACACTTTCATAAATAAAATGTATTTTCTGCAAGTGAGACTTAGCCGCTGTGGAGATTGGCTTTTATCACAAGCAAACCGAACATTGTATGGGACAGTGGCGTAACACAGAAGAAGAATATGGGGTACGCTACGTTCATGAACTTTTACGTAAGAATTTGGACAGTATCCGTTATGGATAACATGCAGTTCATCATGTCGGAGTAAACGAAGACAGAGACGCGATGGCACCACAGAGCGATGGATTCGGTTCCTGAAGAAGATGAGGTCCAACAGCTGATTCACTTGGGATATGAAGGCAATCGTTATTGCGTGGGTGATACGAGATTCCCGTCGATCTTTCGAGAAATTTATTAGACACGAGGATAATCGACGATCTTTGAAATATATTAACAGCTGATATGAGAAGGTACTGTAAGAGTTATGACTTTCTGATATGATTTTTTTTTTCATGAACACTGGGCATACTTGTATATTTTTCTAGTAGGAGTTCTACGATTATTTGGACATGGCTTAGACATTATTTGCTCCAAATGTTGCTAGAATATGGCGTTACCATATGATATGGCAGGCACCATTATACGAAGTTCTCACCATTTGTTGGCTTTATTAAGCAGATGTTTGGTCTTTTAGACATTTTCCAGTAAGGATAGTTTTCTTGGATAGTTATTTTTTGGTGGCGAGTATTTCGAACTCGTGATCTGCAATTGGATTATTTAAATTACTTCGTCAGTTCATTGCATACTAGCGAGTGTGTATTATTCATCAGTAGGGATTTTTCCATTGGATTGTTTGGAGATATTAAGATGTTATTCACTCTAGTGAATGAATATCGCTTTTTATGTGACAACTAGAGATTTGTTGATTCCAATCTGGTACATTCACTCATTAGACGACGAGATGGGGCCTTTCGCTTTAGGCGATTGCGTGGTGGTACACATCTTTACCCATCGTTCAGGGCATTATCATGATAGTCTGCGAGGCAAGGCCTTTCGTATTTATACGATTGCGTGGTGGTACTCACCTCACTTGCCATTGAGGAACTCATTTTTATCATCCGAGTGTACTTGAGATTGTAAGAGGATCAAACAAGAAACAACTAGTCACATATCAGTCGAATTTTATTAAATAAATTAAAAATAAATGTCAGCAGGGTTACATTTTGTAATTCTTGTTTGCCAATCCAATATTTTGTTGCTAAACTCTTTTGAGAGTACTTTCATTTAACAGCTGATACAGCTGATGCTTTTGATAATTTTTATGATTGAGTTTGATACCTTTGAGAAGGATTTAAAGTAATTGAATCTTGTAAGATGAATCATTAATGGTCAGATTTATATTGAGGCAGATCAGTATTGCATATTTTGATGTGAGAGATTATAGCACATTGGTGTTTTTCTGTGAAGTGAATTCTGAGAATTTTAAGAGAATTTATGCTATTTGAAAGCAGATTTTGAATTTGATTTCAATTACTAAGGTAATATTTTTCCTAATTGTTTAAGAAGTTGTCTAGATGTGATCAGATTAATTACAATTATTGGAGATTGTGTGCGTTGATAATTTGAAGCCAGTTATATATTTTTTGTAGATCATGCAACGTGGTTAAGTGAAGTTTGTGATAGGCATTGTGTGGAAGTTGCCAAGTGGAAGTTGCAATATTGCTAATGCATTTTGAGGCAGACATGAGGTTGTCGAACCCAGTCTAGCATAATTTTTGAGATTCATGCTGTGCGATGAATATTTATGCAGTTTTGTGGAATAATTGTGGTATTCAAATGTGGTATTTGATAAAGTGATAGTAGATAATGAAGTTTTGGATAGTGAGATCCAACGTGATTTTGTGAAGGCAATAATATTTTTTGGCATGATAATTGAATACGAGATATAACTTGTAAGTGATAAAACTGTAAGACAACGTTCTATAACTCATATTAAACAATTTGTAGGAAATTAAACAAATGAATAATGTTGATAATACAAGATTTTCTGATAATAATAATTAATGAAATAATAATCTGAAGTTTAAGCATATTAATGATCTGACCTAATGAAATAAAAATCAGAATGACTAGATGAAATAATAAAAATCTAAATAACCAGATGAAATAAAATTTAAATAAATTGATAAATTAAATTTTGGAATAAACCAATGAATTGAATAAATGGATGAATTAATGATTGAATAAATAAGCTGATTTAAATAAATTAATAGATGATTAAATACATGATGAATAACTGAATTAGAAGGTGATAATTAATTAAAGAAGTTGATGATTAATAAATTTAAATGGATTTAAATAAATTTAATTGAGAGATATGATTTGAATGATTTGAAGAATTGCAACTTGAGTTGATGAATTAAACAATTTATATTGATGATTTAAGATGATTTAATCTGAAGGAGATGATGAAATGAGAGTGTGTGAATAATTAGAGAGCATAAAGAATTTATGATTATAATATTCATTTAAATGATTTAATGGTGATGAATTAATTATTCTGACATGAATATATTGAATTTTGAGATAAGAACTAATGTGAGAAATATTTAATTTTGATGATGATGATGATTATAACGAATGAGTAGTGGATTTTCTGTGATTCACAAACAAGCAATTATTAATGACAGTGTAAATAGTGTAAATTAATTATTCGATGTTTAGGAGCATTTACTAATATATTCAGCATTTGAATAATGCCATGCAAGCCATAAATTATGTGATATTTAAATATGTGATTAGAATATATGTGTTTAGACAGATTAAATTATTTTTTTTACATCCACATTCATGATGTTAATTTAAAGAGAAGTTAGGTCTCAGATATCACGAATGTCAGTGACGCGAAGACATAGTGCTACGGTGATCCTGAGAACCCAAGTAAACTTTAGAAATTTTTCCTATTTTATGTGGATTTAATACACTTTGAGTAGAATAGAGATGGTTCGATTTTCTGGACAATGACAATTTAACGTTGGCATTCGACCATGCTCTCAGGTAGGATGAGTGTTTAATATGTCTGTCTGACTATCAAAGTTGAATAAATTTGTTTTTATCTTAGTTGTGATCTGATGATGATGTGATTTTCCGATTTCTTTCCTTGTCTTAATTAAGGCTTAACCAGGAAGGATGTGGTTTGCTAGGGATTCAGTTGATGGCGCCCATTTATATTTGTTTTTTTAAATTAAATTTAAGCCCGTAACGACCCTGGAGATACTTTATCTCGTGTTACCCTCTGCTTTTGTGATATTTCAACTGAATTTCCGACACATTCCTTATTTGACTTCATGTTCATTTAACTCCGATCTGTCCTGGAAATCCAGGAATGCGATGTAATAGCAGATGGGTCATCGCATCCCCAGGACGAACGGGTACAGTACCAACGTATCTTACCATGAACCAACAGAGGCGTGTGAATGCCAACTATGAGGACATATGTGTGAACGCTACCATTTAGAACTTTGCAGCAAAATAACGATATCAAAGACACATTATGCAAACCGAGGTGCAGGCGCGAAATATTAGTGTATTTCATCGTTCTTCTTATGGCTATTTGGCTGCAATGAAAGTATTATTATTCCTCATCTTCCGCCTCAGAACCAAAATATGCTTATGAATCACCCCTGAGACGCAATAGCTCATGCCATTAACTGACCACAGTCGATACGTCTACCTACACAGAACATATCCCACATCTAGTCGATAGTGCAGTGAATTCATACACCATAATAATTGTTTTGTATTGATGTATAATAATCATGTTTGACCTTTATAAATCCTGCAACAACACGGATGAATGATTAAAGTAGAAGCTTCACGGTTCAGAAGCTACCACGAAAAGCATTTGCATCCTAGGTGAACAATAACAGCTAATTTCCATGTCACGTTGAAATTAATGCATAACGCTGCCCTCATCTGTGCAGCAAACCACTCATATTAATATGTGGAGATCGGGAATGTGTGTGATATCTGGGATCTGCTACCTCACGATGATCGTACCGCGAGTGTTGGTATAACCAGCAAACCCGTGAGAAGGTTTGTCATATGTATTAAAGGTTATATTACCTGAAATGTGTTCAATAATGTGTTTGATATATTTTCTTTTCAACTTGATACATCTGTTAAGTTAACTTACCCTTTCAGAATATTTTCTCTCCTGTTTTAGAAAGGATGGTTGGTTGGTCCCTCAGTTTAGGCACTGCGACAACACGGTCATGTAGCCTCGTGTAATTTGGGTGTGTGTAGAATCTGTCTGATAACCGGTGTTATTGTGATGGCTGTATTAGTCTGTAATTCTGGTAAGGACTGCAGACATTCAATTTTCAAGCATTTCCTACTTTTGCTACCGTCAACGACAACTAGTTTTGTACTTAGTTACTGGATATCACCACAGTCGGCTCCTGGCGACGAACGTTGGAACTTAACAGCCTTAGTCAAATCTAACCCATAATTTAGCTTCACAAAGTGTAATTAGTGGAAGGTTCATTTACATGCCATAAATCTATGACATGGGACCACCGGCTTTACTTCCCCTCCGAAGGAAGGCATACTGAGGGATTTTTAACGCTCTTAAAAAATCCGAAGACTTCAGCCGGATTTGAACCCGCAACCTTGGGCATAGAAGTTCAGCATGCTACCAACTACACCTCCGAAGCCGCTTTTAAGAAATGAGAACAATTAAACTCGCAAACTAATTTCCTGAGGGGCAGATGACCTCGTAGTTCCGCCCCTTAAAACAACAATAACTAATTATTTTCCAAGGCAACCAGTGTCCGTCATTTATTGGTAACGGCCTTATTTTTTGGTGAAATAAAACCGTTGATTTCGGTGATAAAACTGACGCTATTTCGGTGGGTATTTCGCGAAATAAACAGTCATAATGATCGATGTTTCTTCTGAAATCTTCATTATAGTCAGGGACAAATCTAACGGATTATGTGATAAGGGGGGTTTTAAGCTTCTTTGCGATGTGTAGAGTATCGCCGAATGTTATTTGCCGCTTAGAATTATGGTAATTTCCTTCTTTCTTCCTCTTTTTATGCGTTGCTGAATCGCTGCAGTGTTTATCTTTCGCTCCCACTGAATACGAACATTCGAGTATTTAAACATTAGAATCTTTTTTGCAGCGTCAAATACATAGAGCCCCTCACTGTTGTATTCCTCCGCCCCCGCGAAAACTGTTGTGACTTTAGTTTTTGGCATTTTTATACGTAAATGCTGGATGTTTGCCGATAGTTTTATCAGTCGTGAACTCGTACTGCTGTATCTACGACCACAACGCCATTTGATGTAATCGATTGCAGATATCTATTTTCATTGATAGCCTTAGAGATCGCGGAACTGAATACTCATACTTCCGGCTTTGTAGGCAGTTGCGTAGAGGCACTATCAATCAAACGAGAGGGAAACCACGATGGTTAATTCTTCAGAAGCATTTAAACGTGTATTCGAGAGCTTTTTCGATAATATTTAGCATTTTCGTACCAAGTGGAGTATATTTCGTGATTATTTGTGCAATTCGCGCAATAAATCAGATTTCGTGATATTTCGCGAGTTAATTTTGCTAAAATACGCTACTTTAAGTACCTACAAGGTCATATATAGGCATGAAAGGAGATATGAAAAAAAAATCGTGCGTATCGCTATTACCAAAATATACGGCCCCTATTTATGGGACTAGGTGAGTGGTGTCATCTTGACCTCGCGGTGAACGTGATATTTTATTTCGGGTTTGAAAGTCACGCGAGCGTTCAGCCGAGCTACGACAGCCTCACTCCTCCCATTGTTCGGTATCCACGGCTCCCCGGTCATGTCGCGGCAGCGACTGGTGTGTCGGGCTCTATAAACACCCAGCTTCGGTGGCGTAGTTGGTAGCAAGCTGAGCTTCTATGCCCAAGGTCGCGGGTTCAAACCCAGCCGAAGACTTCGGATATTTTAAGAGCGTTAAAAATCCCTCAGTATGCCTTCCTTCGGAGGGGACTTAAATCCGCTGGTCCCATGTCATAGATTTATGGCATGTAAAAGAAATACATCAGAATCCTCTATTGGCAGGTGAAAAGCTAAAGGAAGTAGGAGACTTCTGTTACTTAGGAAGCAAAATAACCAGTGATGGGCGAAGCAAAGAGGATATAAAAAGTAGGTTAGCTCAGGCAAGGAAAGCATTTCTACAGAAAAGGAATCTGTTGACATCGAATATAGATTTAGGTGTTAGGAAGTCATTTTTGAAGGCCTTTGTCTGGAACGTGGCATTATATGGAAGTGAAACTTGGACTATTGGTGCAGCAGAAAAGAGGAGAATAGAAGCGTTTGAAATGTGCTGTTATAGGAGAATGATGAAGATCAGATGGGTAGATAGGGTTACAAACGAAGAGGTATTAAGACTAGTGGGAGAGGAGAGATGTTTCTGGCGACTGCTAATGTAGAGAAGAGATAGGTAGGTAGGACACATACTATAAGACACCCAGGAATAGCAAGCTTAGTTATGGAAGGAAGGGTCGAGGACAAGAACTGTAGGGGAAGACCAAGGTTAGAATATGTTAAACAGATTGCCTCGGACGTAGGGTGTGGTAGCTATGTAGAGATGAAACGATTAGCTCAGGACGGGGAAGCATGGATTGCTGCATCAAACCAGTCAAAAGACTGAAGACTCAAACATCAACAACACAAAATAACCTTCAGCAAATTGAACTTGTATGAAGCTAAATTTGCAGGTTAGATTTCGTTGAAACGCCCTATCAAAGTTCCAAC
This sequence comes from Meconema thalassinum, assembly GCA_946902985.2. Classification (NCBI taxonomy): domain Eukaryota; kingdom Metazoa; phylum Arthropoda; class Insecta; order Orthoptera; family Tettigoniidae; genus Meconema; species Meconema thalassinum. Next base: position 322,310,191 of record OX336388.2, on the reverse strand, counting down.
GTTCACCACTAGTGTCAGTGATATCTGGTAGCGAAAGTTGGAACTACTTGAAATTGAACGGAACTTGTAGCTCAATCCATGGGTGTCCGCATTGAGGCAGCTACAGCCTTTGTCGTGCAGAACATGTCCTCGGACACTCCCAGCACTAAAAGCCATACGCTAAATAAATAATAACACCCGGTCCTTTACACCGTGCTTGAACAAATACTTTCTTTTCGAACGTTCACACACGAGTTAAAGAAATATCCAGATGAACTTGCATATTTGAAAGAGATCTAAGAGATTAATATCAAAGTACAGTTTACCATGAACGTCATCACATGCGTTATTTTTCTTAAACAAAAATAGAAAATTCCCTGTAGGATACTACAGGATCATTATCTTTGTGCGCCCCGGTAAACACGGCAAGCTAAGCCGGCATTGATTGGCGGTGATCGCGTGCGCGCGTACACGGTTCAGTCGGTGGTGGCACGCACTCTTACACTTTAACCAAACATGTTCAATAATATGTACTTACAGTGCTCATTGGTGATGCTGAAAATGTCCTCCTCCCTCTCTTGTAACACACACCAGACATCTTCTGATGAAATAATGGACAACAATCTCATCTAATTTTTGTTCTGTAAGAACAAAACGTTGTCTGTTAACTCTTTTTTATTTATTATTTCTTGAATCGTTTAGCGAGCCTCCTAATTGTACTGGCATTAGACACAGGTCTTCCTGGAATCTTGATTCGAAATTTTCGTCTTGTTTCAGAACAATTCTTTCTACTTTTCATGTACGAATTATGGATATAGGCTACACATGTTCGCGCAATGTGAATTGGTGTCTTGGCATGACCAGCAATCACAGTAATCACAATACTCACTCAACACTAACGTCTAAGCTTTACAGATACACGTCCATGTGAATGACAAAACACGTGTCAACTAACGATATGAGTCAGCGGAGTGGGGTATTGCGAGGTCCACTCGATCAGCACCTGACCAGCCAAATGACGCCATAGTTTGCCGCGATTACCGGGGCGCACAAAGACCCTGTACACTAGCTGTAAGAACGCATGTGTGGTGAAAGCTCTTCCTTGTGGTCGCAAGCTGTTACAACTGCTTGTCTTTGAGCAATGTGGAGTGACTTCACTTCACGGTGATATACAGTTCATCGTCACAGCAGGAGTGGAGATATTACTTTCGCTTGTGAGATGTTTATTCGCGGGGAGCCACCCTACGTGCCACATAAATCCGTGCGCGCTTTATCTTGAGCTCCACGGAAAGTATGATGCTCCTTATAGCGCAAAGTACTTTAAAATAACGATACAAACATGCACTAGAACACATAATCACAAGAAAACTGCTATCACTCTAAATACCGTATATTTTGTACATGATAGCTTGACACGGTGGGTGAGTGGTTATCGCGTCGGACTACCAACCCTAAGCTTGCAGGTTCGCTTCTGGCCATGGTAAGTGATTTTTGAAAGGCGACAAAAATCACGGTACGCATGTCATAAGTTGTTGGCATGTTAAAGAACCCATTTGAATTCAGTAGGCCGTGTTCAGACTGTAATAACAAAATTAATCTCGGGATTTTCCGCCAATACAAAAGGTTCCACCTTTCTCCACTAGAAAGCGGTGTAGTGCCAAGGAGCTTAGATATCTAACCTCCTTGACATTCATAGCGCTCCAAGGAGCGATAAAACAATTCGACATAAAAGCTACCCTCTGGGCGTCAATTAACAAAGCTTGCACCCGGCACCCAGTTATTTTGTAGGTTAGATTGATAACAGTATATTAGTTCCAACGTTCGCCACCAGGTGCTGACTGCGATGTCATTTAGTGGCCACGTTCACAGCTAGGTGTCGCGGACGGTAGTATTTGGTAGCAAAAGTAGGAACAACTTGAAGAAGATAATCGTCTGCAGTCCTACCTAAATCACAGATAACACATACTAATACAGCCATCACAATTAACACCGGTTATCAGACAAATTCTACACACACCCAAAGTACACGGGGCTACATGACCGCATTGTCGCAGCCACTAAACAAAGGAACCAACCAACCAACCTTTGTAGTACTGAGAAATGTTTGATAAAGTGAAACGCGCCAACAGTAAAGGAGCGCTCGTCTCGTGGTGGTTGCCTGGGCCGAGTGGTAATCAGATCTCAATACTGGACAGTATGGCAGAGTAAGTCCTATCCCAACAGTTAATTCGGCTGGTCGTTGCCAGGTCTGAACAGCGATCAGATCTCAATACTGCACGGTATGGCAGAGTAAGTCCTATCCCAACAGTTAATTCGGCTGGTCGTTGCCAGGTCTGAACAGCGATCAGATCTCAATACTGCACGGTATGGCAGAGTAAGTCCTATCCCAACAGTTAATTCGGCTGGTCGTTGCCAGGTCTGAACAGCGATCAGATCTCAATACTGCACGGTATGGCAGAGTAAGTCCTATCCCAACAGTTAATTCGGCTGGTCGTTGCCAGGTCTGAACAGCGATCAGATCTCAAAACTGCACGGTATGGCAGAGTAAGTCCTATCCCAACAGTTAACTCGGCTGGTCGTTGCCAGGTCTGAACAGCGATCAGATCTCAATATTGGACAGTATGGCAGAGTAAGTCCTATCCCAACAGTTAATTCGGCTGGTCGTTGCCAGGTCTGAGCAGCGATCAGATCTCAATACTGCACGGTATGGCAGAGTAAGTCCTATCCCAACAGTTAATTCGGCTGGTCGTTGCCAGGTCTGAACAGCGATCAGATCTCTATACTGCACGGTATGGCAGAGTAAGTCCTATCCCAACAGTTTACATGGCTGGTCGTTGCCAGGTCTGAACAGCGATCAGATCTCAATACTGCACGGTATGGCAGAGTAAGTCCTATCCCAACAGTTAACTCAACTGGTTGTTTCCAGGTCCAAGCAGCGATCAGATCTCAATACTGGACAGTATGGCAGAGTAAGTCCTATCCCAACAGTTAATTCGGCTGGTCGTTGCCAGGTCTGAACAGCGATCAGATCTCAATACTGGACAGTATGGCAGAGTAAGTCCTATCCCAACAGTTAACTCAACTGGTCGTTGCCAGGTCTGAACAGCGATCAGATCTCAATACTGGACAGTATGGCAGAGTAAGTCCTATCCCAACAGTTAATTCGGCTGGTCGTTGCCAGGTCTGAACAGCGATCAGATCTCAATACTGCACGGTATGGCAGAGTAAGTCCTATCCCAACAGTTAACTCGGCTGGTCGTTGCCAGGTCTGAACAGTGATCAGATCTCAATACTGGACAGTATGGCAGAGTAAGTCCTATCCCAACAGTTAATTCGGCTGGTCGTTGCCAGGTCTGAGCAGCGATCAGATCTCAATACTGCACGGTATGGCAGAGTAAGTCCTATCCCAACAGTTAACTCGGCTGGTCGTTGCCAGGTCTGAACAGCGATCAGATCTCTATACTGCACGGTATGGCAGAGTAAGTCCTATCCCAACAGTTTACTTGGCTGGTCGATGCCAGGTCCAAGCAGTGATCAGATCTCAATACTGGACGGTATGGCAGAGTAAGTCCTATCCCAACAGTTAATTCGGCTGGTCGTTGCCAGGTCTGAACAGCGATCAGATCTCAATACTGCACGGTATGGCAGAGTAAGTCCTATCCCAACAGTTTACTTGGCTGGTCGTTGCCAGGTCTGAACAGCGATCAGATCTCAATACTGCACGGTATGGCAGAGTAAGTCCTATCCCAACAGTTTACTTGGCTGGTCGTTGCCAGGTCTGAACAGCGATCAGATCTCAATACTGCACGGTATGGCAGAGTAAGTCCTATCCCAACAGTTAACTCAACTGGTTGTTGCCAGGTCCAAGCAGCGATCAGATCTCAATACTGGACGGTACGGCAGAGTAAGTCCTATCCCAACAGTTTACTTGGCTGGTCGTTGCCAGGTCTGAACAACGATCAGATATCAATACTGCACGGTATGGCAGAGTAAGTCCTATCCCAACAGTTTACTAGGCTGGTCGATGCCAGGTCTGAACAGCGATCAGATCTCAACACTGCACGGTATGGCAGAGTAAGTCCTATCCCAACACTTAACTCGGCTGTTCGTTGCCAGGTCTGAACAGCGATCAGATCTCAATACTGCACGGTATGGCAGAGTAAGTCCTATCCCAACAGTTTACTTGGCTGGTCGTTGCCAGGTCTGAACAGTGATCAGATCTCAATACTGGACGATATTGCATAGTAAGTCCTATCGCAACAGTTAACTCGGCTGGTTGTTGCCAGGTCCAACGAGCGATCAGATCTCAACACTGGTCGGTATGGCAGAGTAAGTCCTATCCCAACAGTTTACTTGGCTGGTCGTTGCCAGGTCCAAGCACCGATCAGATCTCAATACTGGACGGTATGGCAGAGTAAGTCCTAACCCAACAGTTAACTCGGCTAGTCGTTGCCAGTCCAAGCAGCGATCAGATCTCAATACTGGACGGTATGGCAGAGTAAGTCCTATCCCAACAGTTTACTTGGCTGGTCGTTGCCAGGTCTGAACAGCGATCAGATCTCAATACTGGACGGTATGGCAGAGTAAGTCCTATCCCATCAGTTAACTCGGCTGGTTGTTGCCAGGTCCAAGCAGCGATCAGATCTCAATACTGGACGGTATGGCTGAGTATGTCCTATCCCAACAGTTTACATGGCTGGTCGTTGCCAGGGCCGAGCAGCGACCAGATCTAAATACTGGACGGTATGGCTAAGTAAGTCCTATCCCAACAGTTTACTTGGCTGGTCGTTGACAGGTCTGAACAGCGATCAGATCTAAATACTGAACGGTATGGCAGAGTAAGTCCTATCCCAACAGTTAACTCGGCTGGTTGTTGCCTGGTCCAAGCAGTGATCAGATCTCAATACTGGACGATATGGCAGAGTATGTCCTATCCCAACTGTTTACTCGGCTGGTTGTTGCCAGGTCCAAGCAGCGATCAGATCTCAATACTGCACGGTAAGGCAGAGTAAGTCCTATCCCAACAGTTAACTCGGCTGGTCGTTGCCAGGTCCAAGCAGCGATCAGATCTCAATACTGCACGGTATGGCAGAGTAAGTCCTATCCCAACCGTTTACTTGGCTGGTCGTTGGCGGGGCCGAGCAGCGACCAGATCTAAATACTGCACGGTATGGCAGAGTAAGTCCTATCCCAACAGTTAACTCGGCTGGTCGTTGCCAGGTCCAAGCAGCGATCAGATCTCAATACTGGACGATATGGCAGAGTAAGTCCTATCCCAACAGTTAACTCGGCTGGTCGTTGCCAGGTCCAAGCAGCGATCAGATCTCAACTCTGCACGGTATGGCAGAGTAAGTCCTATCCCAACAGTTAACTTGGCTGGTTGTTGCCAGGTCTGAACAGCGATCAGATCTCAATACTGGACGGTATGGCAGAGTAAGTCCTATCACAACATTTAAAATGGCTGGTCGTTGCCAGGTCCAAGCAGCGATCAGATCTCAATACTGGACGATATGGCAGAGTAAGTCCTATCCTAACATTTAACTTGGCTGGTCGTTGCCAGGTCTGAACAGCGATCAGATCTCAACACTGCACGGTATGGCAGAGTAAGTCCTATCACAACATTTAACTTGGCTGGTCGTTGCCAGGTCTGAACAGCGATCAGATCTCAATACTGGACGGTATGGCAGAGTAAGTCCTATCCCAACAGTTAATTCGGCTGGTCGTTGCCAGGTCTGAACAGCGATCAGATCTCAACACTGGATGGTATGGCAGAGTAAGTCCTATCCCAACAGTTTACTTGGCTGGTGATTGCAACAATGGAGGAGAGGTATGGAAAAGATATCCGAGATGCTCCGTCTACTGCCCAGACCATTGTCCCACAATGTTGGTTGATTCACCAGTTTAGAGGCTGCGCCAAAGTGCTGATGTAGCCCCGTGTATTTTGTGTGTGTGTAGAAACGGTCTGATAACCTGTGTTAATTATTATGGCTGTAATAGTGTGTGTATTTATTTTTAATTCAAGTAAGGACTGCAGACATTTAATTTCCAAGTAGTTCCTACTTTCGCTACCAAACGCCACCGTCAAGGACCAATTAGTTCCGAATTTGGGTATTGGATGCCACTGCAGTCGGTTCCTGGCGACGAACATTGGAGCCTAAGGGCGTTATTCAAATCAAACCTATATAATTTAGCTTCACGCAAGTGTCTCACAATGTAATATGCGCTTGAGTGAGACACTTGCGTTTCTTTCTCACTCTTGTGTATAACTTACGCTGTTTTGATCTCCTGAAGGTTTTCAAATATAATCCATTTAATCTCCAGGTGAATGTGATCTTCCGTGGACTGCGGCATTCGTGACAAATGAGCTACATAATTTTTACAGCGCACGTGTTCTCTGTCTTCTTTGATATCAAGCAGTCTTTTACCCTCCTCTTCAGTGAAAATAGTTCAACACCCGGAACAATTATCCGCCAGCAACCATTGGTTTAATCGCTCAAGTCTTTAGCTTTGGAGTTGACATCCTGTTCCTTTGCTTCTCTTTGTGATCAACAGACACATTACGTGTGTCAGCACTTGGCTTGGTTTACTCCGCAGCTGCATTCTGTGCCCCAGTATGGACAGGGGCGTATATAGAAAAAAAAATCGGGGGGGGGGGGGGCTGACTAACTTGGAAAATTATGACTATTCTCAGGGGATTGTCACCGCAGAATATCCAGAAATATCAACCAGTATCTTAGAGCATATAACTTTGTGTAATTATTTTAGATAAGATTCAAAGTTTATATTGCCTACAATTACTGGCAATACAAAAAAAGTTGTAAAATACAACACAACACACAAATAAAATGTTATACTTAATGGACTTTCTATTATGATCTATGTAGTATGAATGACAAATATCTAAATATTTGTCAATTTACTAAGCAGACATGTAAACAGTTTTTTTACATGTATTTCTCAAAAGTACCGTACCGGTACTGTGGAATTCACAGCTTTATCTCACAAGGCTGAGTGCACCTCGTTCCAGCCCTCAGGCTAGAATTAAAATTTCTTGGCAGAGCCGGGAATTGAATTCGGATCTCCGGGCCGGCAGAGAAGAATGCTACCCATTACACCACGATTTAGTATAATTTCAATTGTAATATTGTTTATAACTTAGCCAATTAGTTAAGATTAGGGTACAACCAAATTTACAATTATTTTATGCCCTTACCAAAGTAGCACTTTCTTAATTTTTATTGGCTTTTTTCTGGGGGGGGGGCTGTAGTTCCCTCAGCACCCCCCTTATATACGCCCCTGAGTATGTATCAACAGTGCACATACATAAGGAGTCAATGAAACAATACGCATCGTTAGTGGAACAATACAATCTACCCCCACTTATTGGCTGCCTGTTCTGAGCCATATACCACCCCCACAAGATAGAAGTAGACTGCCCTTATTCGGGAATATCGGAAGATTGTTGACCTAAAACTACCTGTTCTTACTAACGTTCCGATCATCGAACTAAACAGGCTTAGATCCAGACACCCAGCCATTTTCACAGCAGAAGCACTACACGATGCTGGATTTAACATGAACAATTCATGGAAACAACAGTGACTAGAACGTTGCCCCTCACAATGCAGAACTCTACCATGCTTGACAAGAAAACCTCCAGGATTCGATCACCTACGCTCGGTTTGGTCCACTTTGAATCGCATCCGTACGAGCCATGGTAGATGTGCTGATGCCCTCTTCAAAAGGGGGAAAGTACAATCCCCAAGATGCGACTGTGGAGCATATCTTTGTACGTAGTACTCTGTTCTCTATCTTCAGGGTCTTTTTCTTACTTCGCTCCGCAGCACCACTCAGAGCACGGTACGGCCCTAGTCGTATAATGCGCGCTTTTCCTCCCCACTACATTGCGGCAATTCACACTTATAGAAAGCCAATTCTAGTGAAACTATTAGTCTAAAATCTACCTGGCATTATATTTGATGTTCAAAATGTTGTCCCTCAACTGTCAAACACGCCTGACATCTCGTAAACAGGTTTGCAGACTCTCGGCGAATCTCAGCCAGTGTGATGTTCGAAATAACTTCTGTAATGTTATCTTGTAGCTTATTTCTTGTGTTAGGGATGTTCACATACACTTTTCCTTTCAGCATCCCCCACAGGTAATAATCACAGGGATTTAAATCAGGAGATATAGGGGGATAATTAACCACGCGATCTTCGAAAACTTCCTGTATTACTTCCATAGACCGATTAGCAGTGTGTGCCGTCGTATTATCTTGCATGCAGTAACAATTACTCTTTCTTCTTCCGTCAGCTCTTGAAAGAATGGTCTGAGAATGAGGTTTATATATCGTTCAGCATTTATTGTTTCATGGAAAAATATAGACCCTATAATTCTACGAGCACTTACTGCGCCCAAACTCCTATCTTTACATCATGAAGTGGACGGACATGCAGCTGGTGGGGATTTTCTGCACACCAGTAGCGATTGCTTTGACTATTTACATAGCCACTTAAGTGTAGCCATGCCTCATCACTATAAAATAAAAGTTCTGGGTCAACATACCCATCGTGAACTGACTGAAGCAACCAGTTACAATACTGAACCCTAGGGAAGCTGTCAGGTCCTCTTAATTGTTGGGCAGGGGTGGGTTTGTACGGTTTGGCTTTTTACAGTTTTGTTGCTTTGTAGGCAGACGATAGTGACACATTAGCTTGTACGGTGGGACGTGACAGGGATATTGTTGGAGTTCTTTCCAAGAGAGCTCCTATTTCGTCAAGCTTTTCCTCTGTTAAAACGGTTCGTCTCCTGCGTGATTTCTTGTTAAGAAAGGACCCGGTGGTGCGGAACTTCTTTACTAATTTACGTACCGTAGCCTACTCCTATGGGGAGGAAGGATGCCAGGAAATTTGCGAATAAATTGAAAGCGGCACTCGGTATAAGAAGAATGCTTCACATAGCACAACACAATGAATACACGCTGTTCCATTATATACATCACTCGTTAAACACACGATAACTTTTGTATTCCTACAAAAACTACGCGATTTTAAAGCGAACATATTGAACACGCTACCAGTACCACAGATGTTAAACTAAACTATTGCTGTGAAGCAATGGTTATCGCTACCGTACTGCATTAGATCATCTTAGCCGTCATGACGGGATAAATCTCGCGGAAAATTAGTCACCCGGCCTGGCTATCGCCTTCCGTGCTTGTTCCCCTGATACTCGGAGCAAACTAAAAAAAGACCCTTTATTACGATGATGTCATTTATATTTTACTGATGTGTATATGCCATACGATGAATAAATAATAAATATCTTTGTAATCAAGTTACGAAATAACAAACGAAAGATGTATAGTTTTAATATTAAGGGTAAATTCTGACAGAGGTCTCTCAGACCGGACCCGGGATGTTAAGTGCTCATATTATAACCAAATAAGGCTTTATATCTCTAAAATTAGTGAAATATGGACGAAAACCATAAAAATGGTCCAAATATCCATTCATACGCAAATTAATAGGGATGTATAGAACTAGCACCGATAGAGCGCACTGCTGTTGTACTGGGTAAGTGCAAGGCGCTCTTCATTTGTCTCCTGTGTTCTCATGCCGCTAATATCCACGAATTTAAGTCGTTTAAGTTGCTATTTTCGTGACTATGCCGAGCTATTGCAGTGATCCTCTATGCAAAAATCAAGGAAGCCCGTTATCGTGTCACCAATTTTAACAAAATAAAGAAATGAAGAAGAAATGGTTACATGCTATTAGAAGGAAACATTTCGGTGAAGAAAATCTGACCAAAAATATTTAAGTGTGTTCCCATCATTTTCAACTCGATGACTTTACGAAAACTGTGTTGGGCAAGTGTGATTTACAAAGGGAAATAATTCCTACCTATAAACTATTAGACATTTCGATAACAACCACTGGATTTATGCGTTTGTATTTGAAGGTAAGAAAGCAAGATTAAAACCGTGCACTGTTCCGTCGCTTTTTCCGTGGACCACGAACACAACAAAAACAAGATGTTCAGTAAAGAACATATAGCCTACTTTCTCCTAAATGCATGGGTATTGTTATAACTCTTTGTCCTTTTCAAGGAGTATGATTGAATGTTGGTTGTAGGAGCTTGTTGAAATACAACGTGCTATAGGGATATTAAACATGAATATGAGGTGCCCTTTGCTAGTGCTACCTCTGTACCAAATTTCGTTCAATTCGGTTTCACCGTGTTTGAATTGATAGGGGGAATCGATTTGCACACATACTTGGCCACCATCTGCAAACTATTGGGCTGATGTTCTTGCAGTTTGGTCAGATTATGTTTCCCACATAAAGATATGGTGTTGCAAAATTAGGTAGAGACTAGATTATTAGGTTGGTCGTAATTAGATTTTAGCTTTTAACATTTGGGTGGCCGCGATTACGTTTCCATCAAGATAGCGGTGATATAAAACATGACACTGAGGTGCCCTTTGCTAGTGCTACCTCTATACCAAATTTCGTTCCATTTGGTTTCAGCGTGTTTGAATTAATAGGGGGAATCGATTCTGACACAAAGATGGCCGCCATCCGCAAACTATTAGGCGAATGACCTATTAGATTGGTCAAAGGATGCTCCCTCCATAAAGGTATGTAGTTGCAAAATTTGGTAGAGATCGGATGATTAGGTTAATCGTAATTTGATTTAAGCTTTGAACATTCGTGTGGCCGCCATTACGTTTCAGTCAAGATGGCGGCTATATAAAACATGACACTGAGGTGCCCTTTGCTAGTACTACCTCTGTACCAAATTTCGTTCCATTCGGTTCCACCGTGTTCGAATTAAGAGGGGGAATCAATTTTGACATAAAGATGGCCTCCATCCGCAAACTATTAGGTGAATGACCTATTAGATTGGTCAAAGGATGCTCCCTCCATAAAGGTATGTAGTTGCAAAATTTGGTAGAGATCGGATGATTAGATTAATCGTAATTTGATTTAAGCTTTGAACATTCGTGTGGCCGCCATTACGTTTCAGTCAAGATGGCGGCGATATAAAACATGACACTGAGGTGCCCTTTGCTAGTACTACCTCTGTACCAAATTTCGTTCCATTCGGTTCCACCGTGTTCGAATTAAGAGGGGGAATCAATTTTGACATAAAGATGGCCTCCATCCGCAAACTATTAGGTGAATGACCTATTAGATTGGTCAAAGGATGCTCCCTCCATAAAGGTATGTAGTTGCAAAATTTGGTAGAGATCGGATGATTAGATTAATCGTAATTTGATTTAAGCTTTGAACATTCGTGTGGCCGCCATTACGTTTCAGTCAAGATGGCGGCGATATAAAACATGACACTGAGGTGCCCTTTGCTAGTGCTACCTCTGTACCAAATTTCGTTCCATTCGGTTCCACCGTGTTCGAATTAATAGGGGGAATCAATTTTGACATAAAGATGGCCGCCATCCGCAAACTATCAGGTGAATGACCTATTAGATTGGTCAAAGGATGCCCCCTCCATAAAGGTATGTAGTTGCAAAATTTGGTAGAGATCGGATGATTAGGTTAATCGTAATTTGATTTAAGCTTTGAACATTTGTGTGGCCGCCATTACGTTTCCGTCAAGATGGCGGCGATATAAAACACGACACTGAGGTGCCTTTTGTTAGTACTACCTCTGTACCAAATTTCGTTCCATTCGGTTGCACCGTGTTCGAATTAATAGGGGGAATCGATTTTCACACAAAGATGGCCGCCATCCGCAAACTATTACGCTGATGACCTATTGGTTTGGTCAAAGGATGCTCCGCCCATAAAGGTATGTTGTTGCAAAATTTGGTAGAGATCGGATGATTAGGTTAATCGTAATTTGATTTAAGCTTTGAACATTTGTGTGGCCGCCATTACGTTTCCGTCAAGATGGCGGCGATATAAAACATGACACTGAGGTGCCTTTTGTTAGTACTACCTCTGTACCAAATTTCGTTCCATTCGGTTGTACCGTATTCGAATTAATAGGGGGAATCGATTTTCACACAAAGATGGCCGCCATCCGCAAACTATTACGCTGATGACCTATTGGTTTGGTCAAAGGATGCTCCCCCCATAAAGGTATTTCGTTGCAAAATTTGGTAGAGATCGGATGATTAGGTTAGTCGTAATTTGATTTAAGCTTTGAACATTTGTGTGGCCGCCATTACGTTTCCGTCAAGATGGCGGCGATATAAAACATGACACTGATGTGTCCTTTGCTAGTGCTACCTTTGTACCAAATTTCGTTCAATTCGCATTCACCGTGTTCGAATTGATAGGGGGGGACAGACATTCAGAGTACACACACTCACACACACACACACACACAGACACACAGACACACAGACTCACACACACACATACACACACACAGACAGACACACTTTTTTCGCCCTGTGTTGATCTCATAAGTCTACTTTCATTTTTTGCAAAAATCGAAAGTAGGCTAATAAGGAAGGGGCCATACACAAGAAAATTGCCGTATTACTACGATAAGCCTACAATATCGGAAGCTGCTGAAATTATCTCCTTTGAAGTACGGTACAGGAAGGAATTGTCAATATACAGGAAGAAGTGAATGTAACATTTGTAACTCCCATTTTCAAAGGCATCAATACTCGGACAAATACTTCAAGAATACAGTTCACAACATTAACAGTCACAAACGTATTATGGTTGGTTTCTTGAAATCAGAATTAATCGTCAAATTCCATCTGCCCGACGGAGAATGTGGTACCGGTAGTGACTGACTTCTACATTTTTGAGACATAAGTTAGTCAGATGAATGGACACAGCTCGTGGCCCTAAAGCAGGGATTCTCCAACTTTCAAAAATTTGTACCCCTAAGTCGTTTCCAAGGGGTACAGGAACGATTCGTATTGAGAAATTGACTAAATTACCTAAGAACCAAACGTTGCGATGAATTTTCAGGTATACAATACCGGTATTAACTTTCTTTGATAATGTTTACACCTTAAAACATGAGTTTCATTTAAGGTATCAACCAAAAAAAGACATGAATCGAAGTCTATAAACAAGGGGAGCAAGTGAATATTTAAATCATTATTTATGATTTAAGTCTTATGGAGATATATTTATCAATATAGGCCTACAATACTCAAGCATTCTGACTCCTATTCATTATTTGAATAATAAAGCGTGTTAGAATTTTGTTATTACCGCTGTAGCCTATTAATTCTTCCTTCCTCCCACTAGTTTTAGCACCTCTAGTCCGTAGCTCATTTTGCAGCTGTTTAACGCTTAAACTCTGAAAATCGTCCATAACATATTAGAGGATATACCTGTACAATTAATTAATATAGTCTTGGAGTAATATTAGAGAAGATATAATTTACTTTAGCTTAGAAAACTAGGTCACAATCTATACATTCCTCGCAGCTGACTGGGGGAAACATAGGACGATCGCCTTGCGCTTACCCAGTACTACACGAGCGCTATCTGGCGCGAACTTTCTCAGGCTACATCCCTAATCCTTTTAACGATGTCAGGGACCCTATTTCGCATTTATTTTACAAATTTCTGGCAAAATAAACTCTGGAATACAAGCTTGACTTTCCCGTTACTTCCGAATCTTAATGATCACCCTGTCCATGACAAAATGTGTGCCCATCCAGGTTATGTGTTATCATATGGTTAACAATCCAGGTTGCGTGTAAGGGGGAACACTGGCCAATGCGCGTATCAATTACTCATTGGACTGGAATCAGTTCCGATTAGGTGAGGCTCAGCTTCCAGTTGGTTGAGCCATCTGAATGAGAGCCGGGCCTTCCATTAGTACACCATTCATTACAGACTCGGTTTATCGCTGACTTCCATACTCGCACGTGTAGGAGTGCTTTATTTTTTTCAGAGGAATCTGGCCTGTAATTATTGATAATACACGGTATAATGAATTTAATTGTGTCAGCTTTTATGCCGCCGTCGCAAGGTTATCTATTAAGAAAACTAATTTTCTGATTTCTATAATACAATTTATGGCAGGTCAAGGTGCAGGTGAATAGGAGATGGATTACAATAAGAAGAATATTTAAACGGATATTATCTTGAAATAGATAAATTGAAGGTAGATTTGAAAGTAATGCTGTTATATTATGATAATGTGATTATAGCTCTAAAGCACGTACACATCGCCCGTCGCTCTCATTATTTAAGGTGAGATAAGTCGTAACATGGTAGATGTAGTGGAAAGTGTATCTAGAATGTCAAAGTGAAGTTTTAAAGTAAAGCATTTCATTTACACTGAGGAGCATTTCGTGCAATTCGAATTACTTTGAAAGATAAATATTAATAATTAATAATGCATACATTTTATTTTAATTATAAGAAATTTAGGGAGGAACTTTTTAGTGTATTTTATAGGTAAAATGTGAAGATTTATAGTGTTGAGCAGTCTAAAACTAAAACCCGAGTTGAAACCAAATATAGGCTACAATATGTGTGACTAGTCTGTTTTCTCCATTCAGTACCGGTGTATAAGATGTAACGGCCTCTTTTTCCTCGTAGTCTCCAAGATTTTCTCCAAATTCTGATAGACTTCTTTGTTATTCCGAGACATTCATTTCTGAAATCCCTGACGATCTCTATTTTTTAATGCCCTGTTTTCAAATATTTTGGAGGAATCTTAATGTTGGTTATTATTTTGGTATTTCCAAAGGCGATCTTGAGTCCTATCATCTTAATTTATTCATTTATGTATTTATTTATTACAATTTCAGATTGTTATTATTATTATTATTAAATATCGTTACAATATAGCCTACACTGTTTGCAAAATTCAGAAAGACTGTACACATTTTATGAATTTCCTTTCAATTCCTACTAATTTGTTTAACCTGAAAATTGACAATTATTAATGTATATTATTATTATTAATTCAACCAGAGCGCCTGTATGCTTCGGAAGACCTAGGACTAACAATTAAAAAAGACATTGAAAAAATTGAAAAAAAAAGGGAACGACAAATTTTCAGAAAAATTCTCGGACCAAAAAAAATATGCTGACACATACCGATTACGCAGTAACTAAAAAATATAAAACATGCATCAGAATCTCAGATACTATACCAAAACGCAGGGTTAAATTCTTCGGACATGTTCCAAGAATGCCTGTGGACAGGCTCATTAAGAAAATTTTGAACCAGTTCAGCGAGCCCAATAGAAAAGACAACTCTTATGAAAAATGGTTTGCTAACACCAAGAAGGATCTACAAGAAACGAACATCACTGATCAAGATATCTGCAACAGAACCACTTTCAGAAATAAGATACACACATTTGAGGGGTTCCTAGAGCCAGAGACAGCGACCAGGAAGAAACAAAATTGGACAGCTCAAAAGAAAGAAGATGTGATCAAGAGAATGAAGGAATACTGGCGCCAAAGGAAACTGAAATCATGAAGAGTTATTTACGTAGTCCTTAGTTGGTTGGTTGGTTGGTTGGTTCCTCAGTTGGTTCCGCGACAACGCGGTCATGTAGCCCCGTGTACTTTGGGTGTGTGTAGAACCTGTCTGATAACCGGTGTAAATTGTGATGGCTATATTAGTGTGTGTGTATCTGTTTTTTAATTCAAGTAAGGACTGCAACTTTGAATTTTTCAAATAGTTCCTACTTTTTCCGCCAAACCCCACCGTCAACGACTACTAGGCTAGGTCAGATCTTAGCTACTAGACGCCACCGCAGTCGGCTCTTGGCAACGAACGTAGAAACTTAAGAGCGTTGTTTACATTATTAACCTATAAAATTTAGCTTCACACAGGTGTAATTAGTGGAAGGTTCTTTCAAAATCGATTATGATGATGATGAAAGAATCGCGCAAAAACTGTGCAAAATTACAATACATAATATGACTGAATAAATTTCAGTTCTGCCAATAGACTAATTATTGACTCCACACGTTTATCGCATGTCACAACGTGATAACGTGCACAGTGCTGATCACAGAGTTTACACACGCTGTCGGGTCCTGGGTCGTGGTGATATCCGTGCACTGCCATCGAATTCACAAAATGGCGGATTTCCTGGTTTGTACCAGCACATGATCTGTCGAGCATAGCTTTAGAAGTGTAAAATTCAGGCCAGATGTGCTTCCTTTTCTGTTCCCTGTCTTCCAGCAAATTTATCCCTGCAGTTTGTAGAGAGTAAGTCATATTTAAATCTCAGATCCTGTATTAGGAAGGATTCTCCTGCGAGTTCAGGCTAATATTGACCTGGCGAACTTTGAGATTCCGAGAGAGACCTTCAGCAAGCGAGCTTTGACATTTTCTAGAGATCGGAGGTCTCTCTATCGCAGCTTTTCCCATGTTATCTCTAGGGACAATTTTGGCCTCAAAGAGGGTCATGGGAGTTTTCAAAGAGTTAGTTAGTTATTGAGGTTTTTAGGGGCGGAACTACGAGGTCATCTCCCCTCAAAGAGAGTCTGATTATTGGTTTTATGTCATATGAGTCGTATGGTTTCAAATCAAGATACATCACTAATTTTGCAATTTTGAGACTACGGCTTATTTAACAAGTCCTAAATGCGGTCTTTACATGTGGGAAGAGAAAGGCATTCAAAACACGACGCATCATGCTGTTTGGTTGGTTGGTATCTCAGTTTAGGGGCTGAGACAACACGATCATGTAGCCCCGTGTACTTTGGGTGTGTGTAGAATCTGTCTGATAACCAGTGTTAATTGTGATGACTGTATTAGTGTGTGTTATCTTTTTTAAATTCAAGTAAGGACTGCAGACGATAATTTCAAGTAGTTCCTACGTTCGCTACCAACTGCTACCGTCCACAACACCTAGCTGTGAACTTCGCTAATACTAGATGCCATCGCAACCAGCGCGTGGTGACGAACGTTGGAACTCAAGAGCATTGATCAAACCTAACCTACAAATGTTGGCTTCACACAAGTGTAGTTGTAAAAGGTTCTTCTTCATGCCATAAATCTATGACATGGGACCGCCGGCTTTACTTCCCCTCCGAAGGAAGGCATACTGAGGGATTTTAACGCTATTAAAACCACGATGACTTCGGCCTGGTTTGGACCCGCGACCTTGGGCATAGAAGTTCAGCATGCTACCAACTACGCCACCGAAGTCGCATAATGCTGTTTTAAAATAATGCAGAAGTAGTCGGTTGGTTTCAAAATAAGATAAGTTGATGAATATGTATCAAAACAAGACACATGTTGGCAGGGTCTATTGCGCATCGATCAGCGCATCAGCTAAAAAGGGTGCTCTCTGTGTGCTGCTTATAAAGTTCTTTCGTGTTCCGTTAGTGCCGGTGTGTTTACATTTGTTTTGGTGAGTTAAATCGACTTTATATTTGTGAAGAGTGATTATTGTCTTTTCAAAATAAGATACATCCGATTACTGAGTTCAAAATAATATACATCAGCAAGTTTTAAAACGAAGTGGACACATCAAATATTAAAACGCTTGAGTTAATTACACTTTGGGAAATATTTGTCTATATAATGTACCCATGTGAGTAATCTCGTTGGATAATATGCATCTGCCTCCAACTAGCATCAGCTCTCAGGCGTGTACGGTAACCCCAATTTTGCAGTGCATATTTTGGATTTGAGGCAAAAAGGTATCAACTCTACAATGACAAAGCACAACTCTATTCTAAAACTTTAATCCAGTAAAATCAATCATGGCTTCAAACACAAAACAATACCCAAAAAGCATAAAATAAAAACAAACAAAATTTTTACTTCCACAATCCACAAGTAAACAAATATGAAATCACCACAAAGTCATACCTAGCCATAATGCTTTACCCTTCTGTGAACTTCACAAGGATATACTAGTGCGCTGATGCACCTACGACTTCAAAACAAACTGTACATTAACATAACAGTCATACAATGTGACTTCTTTAATATTACAACAAGGATTATTCCTTAAACCTCTTTATGTTAAACAATTATGTGTGCCGTGCGTGTTTTAATATTTTTCTTCTCACCAATGAAATGCTTTTCATGCATTACCTATTTGGACGTTGCACCAAAATCAACGTGCAACTCCATAATTATGTAAGCTACCCCCTACACATCCTTCAATTATATGGTTTCACCGCATGCTGTCTGTGATTCCTAGATAAAACGTTACGTTATAGCTTATGTCGGACTGTACGATAGACTACCTCGCGCTCATGGCGATTGGCATCTAGTCACCAACTACATGACTTGGTTCCAGTGACAGTACAAATATATCATGTAACTATTCGTCCGATAGCTAAATTAATGAACCATCAGGATGAACTATAATTATCCATGTGTTCACAAACCACATGGCTCTAATACTCAACATAACAATCTTGCATTATATGTCATTTTAACAAGGTCTAGAATCTCTTCCCTTTATAACTTGCCTGAGCGGTCCGAGTGGCTGGCACCAACCCTCGGCTAAGGAAGTCGCTACACAATAGAAAGTGGAATGGGTCGTTTCACCAATTATCTCGACCTTCCTAAAAGTTTGAAAGCCTCCCTCTCTCTAAGCAGTGGAGATTTACAAGACAAATACTGTGTCCTAACCGACACACATGTTCCCAAAGGATCTTAATTGACTATTATGCCAACAGGTATTGAATGAGCTTTTGTAATTATTCCTACGTCGAGGATAATGATTAATTAATGGCCTCACATGGGTCCATTCAACATGAAGGTTCGGGGTTCGCAATGCATGAGCCTGGCGGTTGACCGATGTCTCAAGTATGATATAGGCGCAGAAAACCACTGTCGCCATGAGTTTTCGCTGCCCACGAGCGTAAATAACTCATCAAAAAGTTCTCGGGAAATCATAGAGCTGCGAGGTGTCCTTGTTTCCTCGACTCTTATAAAGATTCCAATCCGGAACACATTTCAATCCTTTCTTCAGAGTTAGGGTCCATTCACTAGAACTCTGGAATAAATAATATCTCCAACAATGTCCACGACATAGGAGAATTCATACGTAGAATAGACTATCTGGCCCCTAATGCTCCATGCTACGACACTCCGACCTATAATATTAAGAGAAATCTAACATTTACTCTATAAGCTTCTCAATTAAGCTGCAAATTCAATTCATTAAAAGCTCTTTCATTACTGGTATCATTACCGAATATATGCAATATTCTGATATAAAACTTCTTTCCATAATTACTGAAATGTCATCTCACTGTAACATCTTCCTGCTTAGATTGATAAGTCTTGCACTTAGCGTTAATAATTCTCGCTTACAACATTTATTTGTTTCCTGATGTGTTCATTCATACTCTTAATAACCATTATTATTATTATCATCATTTCTCACTGACATAAATGATCAAAATCATCCTTTATTATTATTATTGTAAATCTCATTGACATAAATGACCAAAATCATCATTTATTATTATTCTCACATAAATTACCAAAATTTCCGACATAGCTAAACGTATTAAACTCGAACAATCGCGTTCGTTGCATTTACATAACTGATTGCCATTCTTAATTCATAGTGGGAATAATTACTCCACTTAATGATGCAAATCAACATTTCAACTCTATCAAAATCAACTCATTACTGATTAAACATGGAGGATCAGCCTCCTAACTGATTTTTACTGGCATCTATAAGGAATTCACAATATCTTTACGGAATCACAGACATGCATCGGTCCATACTTCTACATAATCAGAACCATAATTTGTGGGGTACTTACATCTCTATAGGCATCTAAGGTGGCTCCGACCAATCATATTCTTCCATGTCGCCCGCCATAATGGGTTTAACGCGACATATTTCTCTTGTTTACACACATTTGATTACACATAATTTCTATCACCAACACGACACGTTGCATACCTTTCAGGAAGTTATCACTCCCCAAACATGTGAAACACTTCATCAAACACTACTTTAAATGATATTTTTACATATACATTACACTGAACACTCGTCACTTTATACACACTTCAATGCTGAAATTCCCTAGCAGAGATCGAAATTGCAGGTGTCGACGGCATCTTACGTTATCAACTCCTGATTGAAAGTCCGGTTATCTGCTCTCGGAACTCTCCAACAGTTTTATGACGATCATTACTCCTACAGTAAGCGTCCTGCGTTACATCAATACGCTGGCTCCCAAACATGAGCGTTAACATCTGGTACTCTCATGGCAATACCAAACACTTAGTAGAGTTTCTTTAGCGCATTCTATCGTAGTTACACATACACGATTAGTTAATACTATACACACTGCGCTTAATAAAGTTCAACACTTTCACAAATAATTATATACAATAGTTCTACCGTTAGTCTATACGGTGCTTCGTAACTGAACACGTCATAGTTCGTGCGGCTGATTATGCCTGTATCACGACTATTATTCATACAAGCATATTTACTGTTTCTTTTACACATACCAGTCTTTGTTCGGCGTCTTGATGAATAGAATCGTCATGCGTTTTGCCTTGACGAACTTGCTTCAACCTGGCGGTAGCTGACTGAAGTTTCACTCGAAGACTGCACGTAGCTTATTTGAAGACTTCTGTCTGCGGCTTACACGCTGTCTCGTACTGCTGCATATTTGCTGCATACTGATTGCAACTTATTTCCATTGTGCTACAATTGACAATTGAGTAAGACTGTAACTGGCTGTAACTGCGCTTGGCGGCATGTAGACTGCGTGACAACTGGGCTTCAACTGAGCATAGCTGAGTTAGAACAGAGTTTCAAGTGAGTAACAACTGAGTTAGAACAGAGGGCTCCTCCTGGGGTCTACTCCCTTATATCGGATTTCCACAGAAAGTAGAGCAACATCTTCCCGCGTAATCTTGGCTCCTCTCACAGCATGATTCAGGTCTTCAAACCATGATCATTGTGTTCCTCTCTCTTCACAGGTCCCAAAACTATCTGTGTGCAAAGGAATCGCTCGTTCAATTAATTAATATTAATTCCTTTCTCCATGGCGTGGGACGCTACCTAGTCGGGACATCCCCGGCAACATCTTCACATCCATCCGCGAACAATGGTCGTTTTACAGTCCTTACGCACATCACTAAATATGCACCAATTTCGCAGGTAAAAGACTCTAAAATTATCTTCTTGCCAAAATATTCACCTGTGTGCAACTCTCATCTCGATTCGTTACTCCAATCACGAGTAATCAACGATTTTTCTGGGCATTTCTCCGCCCCTACTCCAAATCTATTCTCCGTCGGGGAATAACTATGTCATTATTCAGGCCTCTCCCCTGCTCCAGACGACATAATGGGGTGACAGAGATGGACGTAGCTCCACTGGGACCAACCCACAATTCTGGGCCGATTAGTAAATGTCAGCTCTGCCCTCCTCTGTGCTTCAAACCTCCAATAGCTTACACCAAATCGTCTTATAATGATATAATCTGCTCATTATTTCCTACATTATTCTAATAAATAATGCTATTTCATAAAAAATCACACCAGTGATTAAATATACATTTCTTTCGAGGGGTTTTTACCAAGAAACTCCCTGTACAGATCTCTGGTTCGCTTCCTGGCGGAACCTTTTTACTGAGATCACAGTCTCTGAGAACCATGTTCGATTCCAGTCAGCATAACCCCATCGGGTTCATGTTCCCCTTGCAAAACTTATAAAAGTCCAATGCATGTGGCTTATATAAGTAACCAGCTGACTGTCGACCACCGTCTGTGTTTACGTCTGGGGTCCTTCACCTTGTCTGGCTGCGAGTGGGTTAGTAGTGTTCCCCCTTCCACACTCGGCCTTGTTTCTGAGCTGTCTATTCTCCCTGCGAAGGGTCGCGTTTACAGCCTCAACCTCTCTAGCCACTCTGACCATTTCTTCATAGAATTCTCGCAAACACTGGCATTCTTTCTGCTCTCCGCTTACACTGGGTAAACTGTCTGCTTCTCGTCCCGTCTCGCCGTTCCAACATTCAGGTCTGCCTGCTTGGCTGCCTCCGCTCTCCACGTTGAGTTGGGTGTGCGTTACTAATTCTTCTTCTGGTTCATCGAATTCTTCTGGCGAGTAATCTATATATTTAAAACAGTAAGGTGATTTTTGTTACCACGAGATTGAGAGAACGACAGAACCGATTTACTTCGTAGAGCACTCTAACGAAAGCTCTTGGCCTCTAGATTTGCAGAGTGTCTATAAAATAAACAAATATATTACGGTATATTTTTGAATTAATATGGAAAATAGCAGAATTCTTTCCCCTCACGCATGCGCACAATCCACCTGGGGTCATGACAAAATGGCGGTGAGAAGTCCATTAAAATGTAAGTTATTTAATAAGCTTGCATGTAATTGAAAACATACATTAACCAAGTTCTGACAATAAAATATAATAACAGTATGAACGTATACGAATGTGCAACATTGATTTATTTGGATAATGAAATAGATTATTTCCTTCAGACAGCGGCTTTTAATGATAAAGAACGGCTGCGTCTGCATCTGACCAAGAGTGCGCGAGTAGCGATGTGGTTAAGGCGACAGACTGTGGTTCCACGGATCACCGGTTCGATCCCAACCCTCGCCGATATATATATATATTTTTTTTTTACCACTGAAATATTGTTTAATCAAGGAGTATTAGTAAGGTTTTATGTCTCTTAAAGATACATATTTCTACATTCCCTCTCGGTATATTTTTGAATTAATATAGAAAATAGCAGAATTCTTCCCCTCACGCATGCGCACAATCCGCCTGAGGTCATGACAAAATGGCGGTGAGAATTCCATTAAAATGTAAGTTATTTAATAAGCTTCCATGTAATTGAAAACATACATTAACCAAGTTCTGGCAATAAAATATAATAACAGTATGAACGTATACGAATGTGCAACATTGATTTATTTGGATAATGAAATGGATTATTTCCTTCAGACAGCAGCTTTTGAAGATAATGAATGGCTGCGTCTGCTGCTAAACAAGATTGCTCGAGTAGCTATATGGTTAAGGCGACAGACTGTGGTTCCTAGGTTCGCCGGTTCGATCCCATCCTTCGCCGATATATGTATTTATTTTTTTACCATTGAAATATTGTTTAATCAAGGAGTATTAGTAAGGTTTTATGTCTGTAAAAGATACATATTTCTACATTCCCTCTCAATACGTTTTATTTCCGTTTTACCATTGCATTACAGCATGTGATCAAAAGAGCAAACTATTGTCCTCAGTACGCCGTTTAAATATCTGCAATCAGTTCCTATAACTGACAACAGATGGCAGTACATCGCCCATATAGTTCCAGTAACTGACAGCAGATGGCAGCACCATTGCATCGATATATTTAAAACCCAAGACATGGCACGTTTTCACGTGATGGAGAATTATAAAGGAGGGGAATATTTAAGAAGGGAAATTTTGAGGAACATTAACCGACAGTTGAATGTGTAGGCTATGTTGTTTATGTACCTTAATATTGCAATTTCTTCCCAATGCTTCGGTGGTCAAGTTATTAGCGTCCTAGACTAAAAGTTATAATTATGCATCGTCGATATACTCTTAAATTATTAAAGAAAAAAGTAGTTTTCCAGGCACTCGCGCGTGTCCACAATTGCTTTCGCCATAAGAGACACTTGGCAAACATACTTCGTTTGAAGGGCTCCGACATTGTGGTCACTCAGCCCCGTGTACTTGGGTGTGTATGTGTGAAATTTTCTCTCATAACCTGTGTTATTGTGATGGCTGCATTACTATGTGTATTTGTAATTAAGGTGGTAAATGGCAAGGAGACGGCCAAGGCCTTAAGTTAGGAACCATCCCGGTATTTGCCTTAAGTGGAAGTGGGAAACCACGGAAAACCACATCCAAGATTGTCGAGGTGGGAATTAAACCTTCCTCTTCTTAGTTATACCTCAAGAGACTGAATGTGCCCCGTTTTTGCCCTCAGACCAGAATTCAATTTCTTGGCAGAGCAGGAAATGTAACCCGGGTCTCCGGGGCGATAGACAAGAATAGGTGGGCCTCCATGTGTTAATACGATTTTTGACATGCACGGGACATATAATTCAAAAACTGCCTCCATTAGGGTGACTGCCGAAGTGAGTATTGAGTATAGGCCTATGGTCGTTCCAGTAGTTGGCGAAGTGATTCTATGTTCCCCTGCAAAATGTACTGTCATAACCTATAACAGGTGATGGAAATTGCTTATTTAGAGCAGTTTCGTACTGTTTATAACAAAATGAAGAACGTCATTCTGAGCTGCGTTTTCAAGCTATCGCAAAAAATTTCGCTGGCAGGAACAATTATAAGGAATTTATTTTAAGCGATCAGTCTCATCGCATTCTCCTCACCAACCAACTTGAGTATGAAAGTCTCTGGACGGTCATGTTGAACTTCATTGTATAAGACAATTGTTTAATGATTATTTGTTTAGAGTACTGAGTCTAACTACGCAGTTGATTTCGGCAATGGAAGTATTATTTGCCATGTAATATTTAGCGGCTCCGTTATTGCAGGACACTATAGTGTTATCGAATAATACGAAGCCACATTTAAAATCCAATATAAATAGGCCATTTCAGAAACAATTCCAGATATTATGCAGTACAGTGTACTGTAAGGTCTTTGACGATCAAATGTAAACATTGTTCTACATTGTACTTCTCTTGCGTAAAATCTATGCTTGGTTACTTTGGTCTTTACTGTTGTGAGGGTAAAATTGATCTGCTGGAATATAAAATATTTGCCAACCTGCAACAATGTAATGATATTAATTTAAAAGTCATTGAACTTATATCCAGTAGTTCAAACACATACATCAGCGTTAACAGATTGGATACTGAAGATGAAAGCCAGCTACTTCATTTCCCTATTATTGAATTTTTCTATTCCTTGGAATTAAGTGATTCGCCTCCACATACTCCGAACGTTTGAGCCATAGTTATGCTCCTTAGAAATCTGAACGTTTCCCAAGGACTCATATATGGTAATATATTAATTGTAAGAGATATGTAAGAAATTGCTTGGATTCGGATATAATAGGTGCAGTAATATTAGGCAGAGTGCTCAAATCCTACGACTTGATTTAACACCTTCCGATAAAACACTTGCAGGTACAGTACATTTTCTTTTAATAGGCAACAATGTCCTATTCGCTCGGCCTACTTTATCACAATCAATCAAGCTCAAGGAGAAACTCTTGAACGTATTGGGCTATTTACCTCATCACGTTTTAAGTCATGACCAGCAGGATAGTGAAGGTACAAAAAAGGTCCTGTATGGGATGGTAAAGAATAAGAGGCGGAAGGATCCTACGGATTATGTCAGAATGGTGAACAAAAGGGGACAAGGGATAGAAAATAGGGAAGAACTGAAGAAAATGTGGAAAGAATATTTTGAAGAACTCCTGAATCCAAATGGAAACCACGGCGAGGAAGAAGAAATCGGGGAAGAGGTACAGTAGATGAACTGCAAACCGAAAAGGACTTAACATGGAAAGAAGTGGAAGATGCAGTGAGGAAGATGTAAGGAGGGAAGGCACCGGGTGTGGATGAGTTGAGTGTGGAGATGGTGAGAGCAGCAGGAGAGGTGGGGATACAATGGTTGTACCGAGTGATGAAAGGCAGCATGGAAGGAAAGGAAGACCCCAGAGGACTGGGAAAAGGGAATAATTGTGCCGATCTTCAAGAAAGGTAGTAGAACAGAATGCAGAAACTATCGGGGAATAACACTGATGAGTCATTGTGCAAAGATGTTTGAGAAAGTTTTAGAAAGGAGAATTAGGACAAGGATAGAAGGAGGGATGAGGGAAGAACAACATGGCTTCAGAGCAGGAAGGTCCACAGTGGATTTGATTTTTGCTGTAAGTCAGTTACAAGAACAGCACTATGAGTATGGAACAGATCTACTGATGGCCTTCCTGGACATTGAGAAAGCATATGACAGTGTATGCAGAAACAAAGTATGGAAGTCCCTGGAGGATAGAGGAGTAGAAAAATGGACTATAAGGAGGATAAAAGATATGTACAAGGGAAGCGTGAGCTGTGTGAAAGTGGGAGGAGAGAGATCGGACTGAAACAAAGAAGTGCACTGTCACCGTTACTTTTCATTGTGGTGATGGATGACATAATGACCCGAGCGGCACAAGTAATTGGGGAAGGAAAGATGAAAGCAATGGTGTTTGCGGATGATTTGATGATTGTGGAAACAAGGAGGAGGAGGTACAGGAACAGTTGGACGTGTGGGAAGGAATAATACAAGGATATGGGATGAAATTTAGCATAAATAAGAGTGAGATGGTGATCACAACAAGGAAGAAGGAAAGGACCACAACGGGAATAACAATTGGTGGGGAACAGCTGAAGAAAGTGGAGAGTTTCAAGTATCTGGGAAGCCTGATACAAGATAATGGAAGAAACGATAGAGAAATAAATGAGCGGGGAAGGCAGGCAGAAGCATTTCGGAGGAGTGTGAGAAGCATGTTATGGAGCAAGGATGTCCCTCAGAACAGCAAAAAGATCATATATCGGACATACTATGTCCCTATCCTTACGTATGCCTCGGAGACCTGGGTTATGAAAGGAAGGGAGAAGAGCAAAATACAGGCCAGTGAGATGAGGTTCTTGAGAAGCAGTATTGGAGCTACAAAGATGGACAGAATAAGAAATGAGAGGACCAGAGAATTAATGAAGGAGGAACCATTACAGGATGGTATAGAGAAATCTAGACTTAGATGGTATGGACAT
Source organism: Meconema thalassinum (assembly GCA_946902985.2). NCBI lineage: Eukaryota > Metazoa > Arthropoda > Insecta > Orthoptera > Tettigoniidae > Meconema > Meconema thalassinum. Next base: position 322,283,510 of record OX336388.2, on the reverse strand, counting down.
GTAAAACGAATGGAGGAGAAGAGGATACCCAGGAGGATACACGAGACGAAGTGGGAAGGAAAGAGACCAAGAGGGAGACCGAGAGACAGGTGGCTGAAGGGGGTGGAAGAAAGCGTGAAGAAGAGAGGAGAAGACTGGACAAGGGTGGAGGCTGAGAGATGGTGGGAAGACAGAAGACGTTGGAGAGGCTTGTGTTCCAAACAGACCCGGCCAGTGGCTGGAAACTGTGCAAGATGATGATGACCTCATCACGTTTTCAGTCATGACCAGCAATATGTTGCAATGCTGAGAGTGCTATCTTTTGACGCCCTTAAAGTTGCAATAGTGCTAAAAAGTAATCGTACAAAGAATGTAACTTATATAAGAAGCTTCTTCAGTAAATTTGTTTTCCATTGTCCGTCATGTTTTGACGGGTTTCATCTAGTAAATTTTTAAGTTGGCTATGTTCATAACGACCTCGTTTCCATTCTCTAAATGCCTTAACCTGTATGCATTGTTCTGGAGGTCTCTTATCACCTCGAACGGGCCGTGGTAAGAAAAAATGAACTTTTTATACTTCCGTGCCTCTGGATCTGAACTGGCGGGTTTCTTAATTAAAACTTTCTGTCCCACGAGAAGCGGTTTATGATACCTCTTCGCACGATTCCTTCTCTGACGTCTCTCCGCCTGTGCTTTGAGATATTCAAAGGTTCGTTGGATCCTCAATTCTCTACCGGGCTGTGCGTCTACAGGTAATGGAATAACACCATTCCACGGTCTCTCTGGTCTCTGATCCAGATGTAGAGTAACGGGAACCTGACCTGTCGCCTCATGTACAGTATTATTTATACAGTATTCAATTACTTCTAGAAATTCAATCCAACGCCAATTCGCTTCAGAACAGTAGATCTTCATGTATTTCTGGATCTCTCTCATTACTCTTTCAACGGGACTTGCCTCAGGATGGCGAATGGTAGATAAAATCTGCCTAATTCCTAGAGTTTCCAGTTCTCGACGAAATTCTGCACTAGTAAAGCAACTTCCGTGGTCCGAGAGAATGTTATCCGGCTTCCCAAGAATCGGAATAACTCTCTCTTTCAGGCGCTTCAAGACCTGTTTTGAACTTGTCTTTTGAATGGGGCATAACACCACCATTTTCGAAAATACATCCATGGCTACAAAAATGTGTCTATTGCCTCTACGTGCTCTAGGCAATGGTCCAAAGTTGTCGATACTCAATAGCTGCCTTGGCTTCTCTGGCAACAACGGGATAGGTCGTTGCCTCATTAAAAAGGGATTCGGCTTTACCCTTTGGCAAAGATCACATGTTCTAATAGCATTTCTCACCGTTTCTCTCAATTTTGGCCAAGTAAATGCTTCCTTCAACAGAGCACAGATTTTATCTATCCCCGGATGACCAAATGCTCTGTGGGCTAGCCATACTAATCTTCTCTGCAAAGATGCAGGAATTACAATCCTTTGACGTGTATGATCCACATCGTCCCACTTGTGTAATATCTGATTATACCATACATACTCTGTTGCCAATGGCTCCGCCTCTCTGTATATCGCAGTTCCCCTTGCTAATCGTCCCTCAAAGTAATCGATCATCATCTTCAACCATGGGTCTTCGCGTTGTAGGTTGGTAATGTTCCTTAAGTCATCCAACGTCTTCTGATCTCGATTCTCAATCTGGACCGCTAGTACTTCTTCTTCTCTAGGGTAACGACTTAATATATCCGGTATTACATTCTCTTTCCCTGGACAGTATTCTATTTCCATATTAAATTGCTGGATATACAGGGACCGTCTTGTCAATCTCTGACTAGACAAATCTGTCTTTAACAAAAATGTTAAAGCTTTATGGTCTGTTCTCAGAACTATTCGGAAGCCGTACACGAGTTTGTGCCACGATTGCAACGCGTACAAAATTGCGAGCAATTCTATCTCTGTGATCGTGTAATTTTTCTCATGGGCTCTCAGTCTTCTGCTGATAAAGGCGAAAAAACTTTCTTCTCGGGCTGGTCAACATTTTCCTGGAATAGCATCGCTCCAATCCCAATAAGTGATGCATCCGTCTGTATGATAAACTTCTGGGTATAATCTGGGTATCCCAGTTTCACATATTCCAAAAGCATTTGTTTTGACCTCACGAATGCTTCCTGACAATGCTCCGTCCAATTCCATCTGCCGCCTTTCTTCAATAGGTCCTGCAGTGGTGCTACTGTCGCAGTATAGTTTGGGCAGTGGTTCGAAAAGAATCCAATTACTCCCAAATACTGTCGGACGTGCTTAACTTTCGTGGGTCGAGGGAAATTCCGAATTACCTCCAATTTATCTGGATTAGGCTTCACTCCATTTGCATCAATAACATGCCCTAGGAATTTAACTTCCCTCTGACAGAAGTGCGATTTCTTGATATTGACCTTAAAGTTCGCTTCTCGAAGGTCATCTAGCAACTTCTTCAGGTCTCTCATGTGCTCCTCCAGAGATTCTGATGTGAGTAGAATGTCGTCTACATATCTGATGGTACTCTCTTTAACCTCATCTGATAGATTGCGATCTAACGCTCTTATCAGGGCTGAACCAGCTGTTTTCAACCCAAAAGGTAGCCTTAAAAATGTGAATGTATGTTGATCAAACATAAATCCTGTCAACAGACTAGTTTTCTTCTCTAATTCAAGATGGTGGAAACTGGATGTGATATCCAAGTTTGAGAATATAGTTTTCCCTTTAAACTTCCTGAGGATCTCTTTAATAGGTGGCACTTGGTCAAATTCCGGAATAACCCTCAAATTTAAGCGTCTCAGGTCCAAGCAGACTCTGACAGATCCGTCTGTCTTTGGTACAATTACCAATGGACTTACGTAAGGCGTAGGTGTTTTCTCAATAACGCCGGCCTCCAACATCTCCTGAATTGCCTCTTTTACTTTAGCATAATGCTTTTCAGCTATAGGGTAGGGTTTCTGCCTAAATGGTGTCCAATCACTGACTTGAAAAGCATAAGTGAAGTTCTTTATCCGACCAGGTCTCGAATCAAAGACTTCCTTCTGTTCCAGCAATAACTGCTTTAAATTTTCCTTCTCTTTTAGCCCAATTTTCGCTTCTTCTAGCTTCTCCGAAATGTATTCTTCCAATTTGGGTTCCAGATCTTTTTCCAAGTCTGTGGCTAGTGTTTTGAGCTCCGCTTCTAACTGCTCCATAGCTAACACTTCTTCATCAGCCACATCTCTGTATGTATGCCATACTTGTTCACTGGATCCTGGTTCAATTTCATTGAGTGCGACCTCTAAGCCTTCAGCTTCTTCATTCACATGGAACATAACCCTGTCCTGTGCTAGGTCAATTATCACTCTGTATTCCCTTATAAACTCTGCCCCAATAAGTAGGTTATAAGGTAGTTTGTTTACTAACAGGAAACTCTGTGAGAAAATAGAGCCTCCTATCTGTAAATCTAGGAATACCTGGTATTTACATATCATTGTTCTGTCTGGAATTACCCCTTTAATTTTGACACTGGAGATCGGTATCTTCAAAATGTTCTCTCTCCGGGCTATTTCATTATATAGAGCTTGTGTCATCAGGCTCACTGTTGATCCTGTGTCTAGCAGACTTCTGACTTTTAATCCTGCCACTCTCACAATTATAATAGGCAATTCTCTCTTGACCATGACCTGTGGTCCTCCTGTATCCTCAATCAATTCTTCTGGTTTGGCTATCCAATTGATGATGTTAATAGACTTCCATCCATCAGTCTCGAGCTCTTCTAATTTTGGCGTTTTTTTTTTTCTTCAGCGCCCGCCCCTTTGGAGTTCCTTCTCTCCTGTTCGCTGCGCTGTAGTTCCAAACTCTTAGCTCCATCTCCATATCTGTCTGGCGATGTCCTGTTCTGCATGACTTCTTGCCAGCGGACTTGTGATTTCTGGGGCTCATCTCCCCTTTCTTCGAGGTATCGCAAAGAAGCATGATATCGCTCTTCTGCCTCGTCATCGAAGTTATTTCTTCTCTCTTGGGGTCTCCAATTTCTATTATTGCCTTCCTGGCCATTATTACCTCCATTGTTATGGTACGGTTTGCCCCTGTTATTGTGTTTATTCCACGAACTTCGACCTCTTCCTGCTTTATTAGCATTTCCTTTGTACCTTGACTGCCATTTTCCGGGTTCCTGTTCCCATTGCCGTCCATAGGAATCTAAAGTTTCTGTGCTCGTGGCCTTGTTGTTCCTTGGAGCTTGCTGTTGGTCAGTCTGTGTGTTGGTCACGTGGACTTGTTCCACGGTTCGACTCTGACGCATAGTATTTGCTGTGGTGAGGTCCAGTTGCCTTAGAACTGTCTCCATTTCCATAGCCGTTTTCGCATTAGCCGAGATTAGTAGCCTTTGGATCTCGTATGGAAGCTGTTTGGCGATAGCAATGCATAGCTCCAGTTCACTAGGTTTTTGATCCAGCTCTTTAAAACGACACATCTGCGATATGAAGAATTCTGCGTACTTCGTCGGGTTGTTCGTGCTGTACTTTTTGGCATACAAATCCAGCCGTAAATTCTGCTGAGTCGCGGCGTCCCAATATCTCTTCAAGAATGCCTCGCGGAATTCCTCAACAGTATCAAAAGTGTAACGGAAGCTGCGAAACCATAATGCGCACTCCCCCTCTGTTAACTTCTCTATAGCACGTAGCCTACGCTCCTGCGGTATTCGTGCATCATTGAGATATTCAGTCACTTCCTTTAACCAATATTTTGGTGTCATACTACAGTGACTACCTGAAAACTTCCTAGGTTTTTCTTCGCTTGCCCTAATGACGTTTATCACCTGGGTGTGCATCGCATTTTCATGTGGCGTCGATGCCGCAATTGGTACACCTGGCGTCATGTAAGGACTTTCTCCTGCGCCTGCAGCATTTCTGCTTATAGGTTGGGTTTCTAAGTCTGCCCACCTTGTTTTTCTTATATCCTCTATGCTGCCTTCACTTGACTTAGGATATTTCAGAAGTGTCTCCTCCTGTGCTATTATCCTAGTCTCCATTTGGTTATGGCGCATTTCTGCTCTTTCTAGGCGAGTAATGACTTCTTTTTCTATTCTCGTAAGCCTATCTCGGTTTTCCTCGGCTACTTGAAAAATTTTCACCTTGTCTTCTTTCAGACTTTGTTTGATATGGGATATTTCATCCTCTACGTCCTCTTTAATTTGAGCAAGGGTCTTGTCGCTTGCCTCTGTTTTCTGGCCTTCTCTTATTTCGAGTTCTTCTCTCAGACCTTTAATTTCATCTTGAATGTGTCCATTGACTTTAGACAATTCATTCCGGACCTTGGTGATCTCGCCTCTATTTTCCTCTTGTCTTTTATTGACTATGATAATGTCGCTGTGCACTTGGTCCAGTTCTTTATGAACTTTACCCATCTGACTTTTTACGTTGCCTACCAGCTCCTTACCTTCCTGAGCGATAGCCTTAATTTCGCCTATTTCCTGGCATTGACCTAATATATTCTGGTCCTGTTTCTTGAGGTCACCGTTAATTGCTCTAGCGTAGCTTTTCAATTTCTGGTCCCATTTAGAGTCGTTCTCCTCTAATCTCTGGTCTACTGTTTTCGTAAACTCTGCGAACTGTTTCGCTTGGCGTTCGAGATTCGCCTCATTTTGGATCTGAATATCCTTAATATCGTTAGACAACGCCTCTAATTTACTGTTGGTTTGCTCCTGAGCATGCCTACACGCTTGCAAATTACCCTCCAGTTTGGCTTCTATGGCCTCGAAACGTTTATCAGTATTTACCTGCATTTCCGATACAATGCTTACAACAGTATCTGTTACTTCGGTCTTAATGACTTCTTGCATTTGACCTAACTTATTATCTAGTGCAACCTGATTTGCATTAATTGCCTCCTGATTGGCATCTAAACGAGCATTTATTTCAGTTTTATTTGCATCTAAACGGTTGTTTATTTCAACCTGAGTTGCATTAATTGCCTCCTGATTGGCATCTAACCTGTTATTTAACTCTCTCTGGTTCTCATCTAACCGAGTGTTTATACTATCCTGGAACGCTTTTGTTTCCAGTTTGTTCTGCTCATGAGCAGCATCAAAATGTTGTTTCAGTCCTGCAATAACTTGCAAGATCTCCTCCGTACCTGACATTTTACAATAACACACTTAAATATGCAGGCAGGCTTCCTGGAAAAATATGTGGATACGTTTCGAAGAGAAACATCAAACACTGCACACATATTGTGAAGTCGTACAAAACCTGATAATATTATGGTAGATTGTGGATTGGGTAAGTAACGCTCGTACCCTTAGGCCATTCTCTTCTCAATAGAGAGATTCTGCGTTACCTCAAAAGCCTACTGAATTCAAAAATCACTCAAACACAGTTTGAGGCAAAACAATTACTATGGTTTTCCCCATGAAATACCATAAAAAATCTATGGGTTTTCCCTAAATCCCATAAGTTCCACGTATTCTGGGCGCCATGATAAATGAATAGTGATATGCACAATCTATCGTTGCCCGGTTCGTGCAATGCCAAAATCGCTCATATTGCACTGACGCAGGCGGTTCCATAACGAGTTAATACCGCCCCACGTTGCTTGGGCCATGATAAATTAATAGAGATCTATCGTCTACAGGTATCTATCAAAATTTATATATACGTATCGGAACTTAGCTATGGATTAGGAGCGGTCACACCCTACTTCGTTAATTCTTACTTTAATAGAGTTGTGTGCATTAAATCTGACCGACTTTAGTCGTACCTTTAGCTCAAATCACAGTATAGGACATCAATTCCCATGTACCCATGTGAGTAATCTCGTTGGATAATATGCATCTGCCTCCAACTAGCATCAGCTCTCAGGCGTGTACGGTAACCCCAATTTTGCAGTGCATATTTTGGATTTGAGGCAAAAAGGTATCAACTCTACAATGACAAAGCACAACTCTATTCTAAAACTTTAATCCAGTAAAATCAATCATGGCTTCAAACACAAAACAATACCCAAAAAGCATAAAATAAAAACAAACAAAATTTTTACTTCCACAATCCACAAGTAAACAAATATGAAATCACCACAAAGTCATACCTAGCCATAATGCTTTACCCTTCTGTGAACTTCACAAGGATATACTAGTGCGCTGATGCACCTACGACTTCAAAACAAACTGTACATTAACATAACAGTCATACAATGTGACTTCTTTAATATTACAACAAGGATTATTCCTTAAACCTCTTTATGTTAAACAATTATGTGTGCCGTGCGTGTTTTAATATTTTTCTTCTCACCAATGAAATGCTTTTCATGCATTACCTATTTGGACGTTGCACCAAAATCAACGTGCAACTCCATAATTATGTAAGCTACCCCCTACACATCCTTCAATTATATGGTTTCACCGCATGCTGTCTGTGATTCCTAGATAAAACGTTACGTTATAGCTTATGTCGGACTGTACGATAGACTACCTCGCGCTCATGGCGATTGGCATCTAGTCACCAACTACATGACTTGGTTCCAGTGACAGTACAAATATATCATGTAACTATTCGTCCGATAGCTAAATTAATGAACCATCAGGATGAACTATAATTATCCATGTGTTCACAAACCACATGGCTCTAATACTCAACATAACAATCTTGCATTATATGTCATTTTAACAAGGTCTAGAATCTCTTCCCTTTATAACTTGCCTGAGCGGTCCGAGTGGCTGGCACCAACCCTCGGCTAAGGAAGTCGCTACACAATAGAAAGTGGAATGGGTCGTTTCACCAATTATCTCGACCTTCCTAAAAGTTTGAAAGCCTCCCTCTCTCTAAGCAGTGGAGATTTACAAGACAAATACTGTGTCCTAACCGACACACATGTTCCCAAAGGATCTTAATTGACTATTATGCCAACAGGTATTGAATGAGCTTTTGTAATTATTCCTACGTCGAGGATAATGATTAATTAATGGCCTCACATGGGTCCATTCAACATGAAGGTTCGGGGTTCGCAATGCATGAGCCTGGCGGTTGACCGATGTCTCAAGTATGATATAGGCGCAGAAAACCACTGTCGCCATGAGTTTTCGCTGCCCACGAGCGTAAATAACTCATCAAAAAGTTCTCGGGAAATCATAGAGCTGCGAGGTGTCCTTGTTTCCTCGACTCTTATAAAGATTCCAATCCGGAACACATTTCAATCCTTTCTTCAGAGTTAGGGTCCATTCACTAGAACTCTGGAATAAATAATATCTCCAACAATGTCCACGACATAGGAGAATTCATACGTAGAATAGACTATCTGGCCCCTAATGCTCCATGCTACGACACTCCGACCTATAATATTAAGAGAAATCTAACATTTACTCTATAAGCTTCTCAATTAAGCTGCAAATTCAATTCATTAAAAGCTCTTTCATTACTGGTATCATTACCGAATATATGCAATATTCTGATATAAAACTTCTTTCCATAATTACTGAAATGTCATCTCACTGTAACATCTTCCTGCTTAGATTGATAAGTCTTGCACTTAGCGTTAATAATTCTCGCTTACAACATTTATTTGTTTCCTGATGTGTTCATTCATACTCTTAATAACCATTATTATTATTATCATCATTTCTCACTGACATAAATGATCAAAATCATCCTTTATTATTATTATTGTAAATCTCATTGACATAAATGACCAAAATCATCATTTATTATTATTCTCACATAAATTACCAAAATTTCCGACATAGCTAAACGTATTAAACTCGAACAATCGCGTTCGTTGCATTTACATAACTGATTGCCATTCTTAATTCATAGTGGGAATAATTACTCCACTTAATGATGCAAATCAACATTTCAACTCTATCAAAATCAACTCATTACTGATTAAACATGGAGGATCAGCCTCCTAACTGATTTTTACTGGCATCTATAAGGAATTCACAATATCTTTACGGAATCACAGACATGCATCGGTCCATACTTCTACATAATCAGAACCATAATTTGTGGGGTACTTACATCTCTATAGGCATCTAAGGTGGCTCCGACCAATCATATTCTTCCATGTCGCCCGCCATAATGGGTTTAACGCGACATATTTCTCTTGTTTACACACATTTGATTACACATAATTTCTATCACCAACACGACACGTTGCATACCTTTCAGGAAGTTATCACTCCCCAAACATGTGAAACACTTCATCAAACACTACTTTAAATGATATTTTTACATATACATTACACTGAACACTCGTCACTTTATACACACTTCAATGCTGAAATTCCCTAGCAGAGATCGAAATTGCAGGTGTCGACGGCATCTTACGTTATCAACTCCTGATTGAAAGTCCGGTTATCTGCTCTCGGAACTCTCCAACAGTTTTATGACGATCATTACTCCTACAGTAAGCGTCCTGCGTTACATCAATACGCTGGCTCCCAAACATGAGCGTTAACATCTGGTACTCTCATGGCAATACCAAACACTTAGTAGAGTTTCTTTAGCGCATTCTATCGTAGTTACACATACACGATTAGTTAATACTATACACACTGCGCTTAATAAAGTTCAACACTTTCACAAATAATTATATACAATAGTTCTACCGTTAGTCTATACGGTGCTTCGTAACTGAACACGTCATAGTTCGTGCGGCTGATTATGCCTGTATCACGACTATTATTCATACAAGCATATTTACTGTTTCTTTTACACATACCAGTCTTTGTTCGGCGTCTTGATGAATAGAATCGTCATGCGTTTTGCCTTGACGAACTTGCTTCAACCTGGCGGTAGCTGACTGAAGTTTCACTCGAAGACTGCACGTAGCTTATTTGAAGACTTCTGTCTGCGGCTTACACGCTGTCTCGTACTGCTGCATATTTGCTGCATACTGATTGCAACTTATTTCCATTGTGCTACAATTGACAATTGAGTAAGACTGTAACTGGCTGTAACTGCGCTTGGCGGCATGTAGACTGCGTGACAACTGGGCTTCAACTGAGCATAGCTGAGTTAGAACAGAGTTTCAAGTGAGTAACAACTGAGTTAGAACAGAGGGCTCCTCCTGGGGTCTACTCCCTTATATCGGATTTCCACAGAAAGTAGAGCAACATCTTCCCGCGTAATCTTGGCTCCTCTCACAGCATGATTCAGGTCTTCAAACCATGATCATTGTGTTCCTCTCTCTTCACAGGTCCCAAAACTATCTGTGTGCAAAGGAATCGCTCGTTCAATTAATTAATATTAATTCCTTTCTCCATGGCGTGGGACGCTACCTAGTCGGGACATCCCCGGCAACATCTTCACATCCATCCGCGAACAATGGTCGTTTTACAGTCCTTACGCACATCACTAAATATGCACCAATTTCGCAGGTAAAAGACTCTAAAATTATCTTCTTGCCAAAATATTCACCTGTGTGCAACTCTCATCTCGATTCGTTACTCCAATCACGAGTAATCAACGATTTTTCTGGGCATTTCTCCGCCCCTACTCCAAATCTATTCTCCGTCGGGGAATAACTATGTCATTATTCAGGCCTCTCCCCTGCTCCAGACGACATAATGGGGTGACAGAGATGGACGTGGCTCCACTGGGACCAACCCACAATTCAGGGCCGATTAGTAAATGTCAGCTCTGCCCTCCTCTGTGCTTCAAACCTCCAATAGCTTACACCAAATCGTCTTATAATGATATAATCTGCTCATTATTTCCTACATTATTCTAATAAATAATGCTATTTCATAAAAAATCACACCAGTGATTAAATATACATTTCTTTCGAGGGGTTTTTACCAAGAAACTCCCTGTACAGATCTCTGGTTCGCTTCCTGGCGGAACCTTTTTACTGAGATCACAGTCTCTGAGAACCATGTTCGATTCCAGTCAGCATAACCCCATCGGGTTCAATAACTTACAACTTTCAAAAATGAGGCATATTTAATTGTCATTAAACAAAGGGCTTATTCAGTTTTTAGTGTCTCCTGAAAAATTTTCTTGAAGTGATGTGTTTTGTTTTGTGAGTGCTGCTCTACTCGTTTAATTATATTATACTAGCATTACCCGTCGCGGCTTCGCTCGTGAATATTCTAGTTGTAAAGAGTACACTTAGCAAAATCTCAATCATGAATGCTATGACGGATTTATCCTTGGTATGAATAATCAGACTTTATCAATTCAGCTACTGGTGCAGTGGTTAGGGGTTTGTCATTCCTTCATAGGTATATCAGAGCGAAGTTAGTTTTCTGGGAATATCACAGACACTGTTAATTTAAGGGCCTTTAAATGTGGTTTTCGGAGACCCTTTATAGTCGGGTGAAAAAGACCTATCGTACCACACTCACACGTGAAAATTGCGTGAAAAAATTCTAGAGTGCCCCTTGACCCCCTTAAGCGCATTATACTGTATGTATTGATGTATTTTACAGCTTAATTTGGTTCAGTGATAACCTTATTACCGGCTGGAAACTTTCACAGTAATGTAATTTATTGGAATTGCATTGCGTCTTTCAGAAATAGATGGACCTGTGAGATTCTGTTACCATAGTTACCGTGTTGCATTCTTTCATTATCTCATTGTAAATATACATGATTTAAGGTATTAATTTATTTGTGAGGCATTTAAAGAGTAAGTGAGTGCGTTGCGCGTACGCATTGTGTTATGCTGAACCTGTAGGTACCCCATATGTGTAGGTTGGTGTTAATGGGACCTTATTTTCGGTACAAAACTGGAATGGGAACTTAGCAGAATAATATAGGGAGGGATGATAAAGACAGGTGAAAATAGGACACCAAATTCATACAGAGCAGGAAGAGCAATCTCATACAACACTAAAAGGTGCAACCTTGTGTGTGGATGCATATCATTGATTACGATTTCTTTAAAATTGTATAGTGACTTAGTGGAATAACACGTTCTATTTAAATGTTTTATGTACTAAGAATAATGAATTAGAAATTAAGATAAAATTTGCGTCTGCATAAACTTGTAGGCGCAACTAATTATATTTTCAATCTTTATTTCGTTTTCCCTGAGAAAATGTCAACATACACCTTCTGGTTTGGTTCATTTCTTTTAAATTCTTTTAATTTAATTGGGAGAAGGATATTCGTTGATCATTTTGGTGAGAAATATAGGAAGTTGCGTTTAGGTATATTTAGCCTAACTTAGGTTGATATAAAAGAGAGTGATTCACCTCCAGTCTTGACTCAAAGCCTCTGTGTGCGAACGAGTAAGCTCCATGATCGCCTATCAGCAGTTAGCATTGTAGCCTCCTCAAATTGAAATTGTTCAACAATGAATCTAACCATCGCCTCCTATCACCAACGGGGTTTTCATCTTTTCTTCTTCGCGAATGGGTATCTTGGGACCACGAGGAATCAACATTTCTTCGTCTTCCTTTTTTCCCTGTATTCTTTCATACGCAACGAGTGGGTGTGTTGGTTGGTTTTTCGCTTTGTTCCCTCGAAACCCATTGTTTGTGTGATTTTTCTGATTGCTATTCGGTCTTGTAAATTTGGTGACCCCAATATTCATCTCCGTTTGTTTGTAGTCTACCAATTAGGTCTGGCCGTCTTAATCTTTAGGAATGTATGAATTCTATTCATGTTAGCCTGTATAGATCCATTCTTTCTATGCACCAGCGGGCTATTTATTCATATATTACTTTTACCTGTACCTGTATTCCACAACTAATATTAGCAGAGACTGGAAATATTCATTTCATAAAACATCAATTCCCAATGGAAATATATTCCTGTCGCATACTAAATTGCTATTTATCCGACGAATCTAATGGAGTTTAGAATCCATGTTTAAAATGAATATGGATATGTATTTGCGTCTAGCATGTATTATTATTATTATTATCATCTCATATAGACCTATTAAAATAATTGGGGAAGGTGGGCTGGCGCAGCGGTCAAGCTGTTGGCCTTTCACCATGGTGGACCAGGTCAATGCTTGTGAGATTTTCAAAGTGAAATGCCATGTCTTGTGTTTCGGATTCTACGTAAAAAGGAGGTCCCGTGGCTCATGATCGCGAGATTAATGGTCACATAAAACCACAAACTTCCTTTTATAAAATAATTGGGAAGGAATGTCATATTTTGTTGAACTGAAATACCTTCACAAGTAATAGTGCTACGGCAGCGTTTGCTGGCTTGAAATAAAATGCACGCTAAGCGTTATCCGCTGAGCCCCAACTTACTTCAGGGACGCATATACATTTTTTTTTCGGAGGGGGCTGGCTATCCTGGAAAATTGTGGGTATTCTCAGGGGAAATATCAACCAATATCTTTGAGCATATAACTTTGTATAATTATTTTAGATAAGATTCAAAGTTTATATAGCCTACAATTACTGGCAATACAAAGAAAAAAGTTGTAAAATACAACACAAAACACAAATAAAATTGATACTTAATGAATTTTCTATTATGGTATATGGAGTATGAATGGCAAATATCTAAATATTTGTCAATTTACTAAGAGGAAAGTTAAACAGTTTTTTATTTTATTTTACAAATTGATAATTTATTTCTCAAAAGTACCTTACTGTGGAATTCTCAGTTTTGCCTCTCGAGTGTATCCCTTTCCAGCCCTCAGACTAGAATTAAAGTTTCATGACAGAGGCGGGAATCGAATTTGAACCTTCGAAGCGGCAGCCAAGAATACTAGCCACTACACCACGAGTTAGTTTAATTTCAATCTTAATATTGTTTATAACTTAGCCAATAAGTTAAGATTAGGGTACAACCAAATGTACAGTTATTTTATGCTCTTACCAAAGCAACACTTTCTTAAATTTTATTGGCTTTTTTTCGGGGCGGGGGCTGGAGCCCCCTCATCGCCACCTTTATATACGCCCCTGACTTACTTCATTCCGTCATCCGTGTATTAAAATTAATTGCGGATATTCATTTCATCAAGATCATTCTTCTGGTCAAGCTGCAGTAATGGAAATTAGCGAAGTTTAACTTTCTTCCACCAGGCAATGCCCAGCGTCCAAGTGATGGATTGTCCGGTTGATGTACTTGTGTTTATGCTATGTCTCCAAAACTCGCCATCCACCTTTCCCTGGAGGAAGAAGAGCAGCTCACAGAACTTCAGTCAGACCGAACACTTCAAAAAAAAAAAACTGAAATATTGTGAATTACCCTTTATATCAGTGTGCCTTCCCTCGGAGAGGAAGTAAAGCCGGCGGTTCCATGTCATAGAATTATGGCATGTTAAAAAACCTTCCACTAATTACACTTGTGTGAAGCTAAATTTTAGGATAGATTTGACTAACGCTCTTATGTTCCAACGTTAGTTGGCAGGAGCTGCCTGCGGTGGCATATAGTAACCAAGCTTAGAACTAGTTGTCGTTGACGGTGGCATATTGTAGCAAAAATAGGAACTACTTGAAAATTGAATGTCTGTAGTCCTTACTTGAATTAACAAGTAGTTCCGTGAAGAACTATACAGCCTATTTTCATATATCCTACTTATGTTAATTGCCTCTATCTACATACAAAATTTAAGTTTGATTTCTGTAATAGATTCGTAGATATTGAGAACCGACTAAATATTTCGGATGGTCGCAATGTTGGATTTTATATATGTAGGTCCTAGAGTTATGTACTGTTACATGAAGATTATTGTGTACGTGTAGCATTCAAACTTCAATCGCATGATTAGGACACAAGAAGTAACAAGGAGATTTTAAAATTTCGCACAGCTGCCATCTTATGGTTAAGGAAAAAATTGAAATAAAGTAGATGCCAGTGGATTAACATTCGTATAAGGATTTACTGTACCAAGTTTCACTGCACTCGGATGGTTAAATTGCGAGAAACGTCCATGTGAATATTTAAAATTTGCGTCGCCGCCATGTTGGATTTGTGATCACCAGGTTATTTAAAGTCCTATAGGCGAACTTAAGTTCGTACCCCCTATGCACATAAAAAAATCCGTTTGATTGCTATAATAGATTCGTAGATATTCAGAGCCGTCTTAAATATTTCGGATGGTCGCCATGTTGGATCGTTAAATGTATAGGCCATAGAGTCATGTACCATTAAAGGAAAATTATTGCGTAGGTTCATTATTCAAACTTTCACATCGATCGCATGATTACGACACAAGAAATAAGAACTTAATTTGAAAATTCGCAAAGCCGCCATCTTGAGGTTATGTAAAGAATTGAACTAAATTAGATACCAGTGTATTACAGTGTGTATAAACATTTCATGTACCAGATTTCATTGCGTTAGAAACATTAAATCGCGAGAAAGGTCTATTTAAAATTTTCAAATTCGCTTAGCCGCCATGTTAGTTTTGTAGTTAACCGGTTTTTGAAAGTGTTATAGATGACTTCCTGCAGTGCCCTTTATCTCCGTACAAAATTTCAGGGTGATATCACTAATAATTTCAGAGATATAGAATGCCAGTGAAATATTTCGCACGTCCGCCATCTCGTGGTTATGTAAACAATTGAACGAAGTTAGATGTCAGTGCATTACAATATGTATGAACATATACTGTACCAACTTTTATTGCGTTTGGTTGGTTAAATCGCGAGACAAGTCTATTTAAATGTCGCAAATTCGCGTGGCCGCCATGTTGGTTTTGTAGTTACCAGTTTTTCAAAAGTCACATAGGTGAACTTCTAGTAGTTCCTTTTATCACCGTAAAAGATTCCCGGGTGATATCGGGAATAGTTTCGGAGATATTGAATGCTGGTGAAATATTTCGCACAGCCGCCATGTTGGATTGGTGAGACCTAACAAAATTTGAATGGCACGGTCGGGGTCGTCCGGAATAGTGCTATGAACCTTCCGAGTTTCATTGAAATTGCTCCAGCCGTTTAGTAGTTATTAGGGACACACACACACACACACTCCTCACACTCACACACACACACACGGACAAAAGGTGATCTCATAAGCCTATTTTTTCAAAATTGAAAATAGGCTAAAAAACAGATAACACACACTAACACAGTCATCACAATTAACACAGATTTTCAGACAGATTCTACGCACACCCAAAGTACACGGGGCTACATTGCCGTGTTGTCGCAGCCCCTAAACTGGGGAACCTACCAATCAAGTTTCGGTTGTTAGCGAATAAAGAATACCCAGTAGGCTAATAGCAGTGGAAGCAGTTAATATCCACCACCTGGTTGTGCGAGATGGGATTTTCAGAACTAACCAACATAAAGAACAAGAATCGTGATAGACTTCTCTCAGTTGATCAGGAAATGGGTGTGTGTGTGTCTTAAATTCCATCACAAATTGAACTTTTGTATAAGAAGCGACAGCCTCAGATCATTCATTGGTAACTGAAACTTATATAAGGGATAAAACCAATAAATAACCCAGATCTTTCCAAACGTTTTCTCATGGCGACACCCTATTAGCACACACAATTCTACATGACACCCATTTAATTATTTTTATTATAAACACAGACTATTTTAACAAAAAGAGATTCATTTTCAATAAACTTATATGATTTTCCAAGAATAATAGGCTATATTAAAAACCTTTCTCATAGATAAAACTTGCACCATGATGTTCCAATTCAATGATTGCTATGGGGTTGGTGATCATTACAAATCTGCTTTATATCGGGTCAGATACAGGACACATTCACTTGCATTTCCTCATCTAACATTCTCAAACTTCCACGTTTAACTGGTTTTGTATTAGCCATAACAAAAAATGCAACATAACGATGAGGGATATTTTACTCAGGTGAGGAAAATCTTGTTGAATAGAAACCCAGAAGCTGTCTAATTCTGACTGTTGGTACTTAAGTTTTATAGTCTGGTTGTTTTCTAGTTCCGACAGTTCCTCCTCTTCGATAAGTTGAAGTTTATAAGAGCCGGAGGGTGAAAAAGGATTTCTTATCCAGTCATATTGGTTTACATCTAGTGTTGGAAAATATCCATCCTGGCTGAACGAGGGGAAGCAAGTTTACTGCTTTCTCACAGGTTCTATGTTCGTTTTCTATCCTGAATTTATTAGTGCGACAAAACTCAAGACACCCTCGATGGTAGCATGTGACACCCTGTTTGCTAAGGACTGAAATAATCTCTAATTATGTTTCAGCTCTGGAACATTACTATATTCTGTTGTTCTTTTTTAAAAATAAATATTCAATGACATTATTTAAATTATTATAGTGCGGGACAAAGCATTGCAAGCCTGAAGGTCACGCGTATTCGGTGCGGTGTTGTCCTGTACGTTCTCGCATCCAGCACGTGACTGAAGGTACGGTGCAATAGCATGGCAACACCGCTGGGCGCGGGGAGGAGAGTGGAGCGGAGGGATGGTTGACCTTCAGGTCTGCAATGCTGTGTCCCGCACTATGGTATTCATAAACCCTCAGAAGTATCGCGGCACACCGGTTGAGATCCATTGGACTATTTGAAATTAAGTTAGTTAGTTTTAAGGGGCGGAACTACGAGGTTATCTGCCCCTATATTTGAACTTTCCTGTCCACCGTGTTCGATTATTTTTGCAATGAATCCCTTCAGATTTATTAATTGATTGGTTGGTTGATCCCTCAGTTTAGGGGCTGTGACAACGCGGCCATGTATCCCCGTGTTTTTTTGTGTGTTTATAATCTGTCTGATATCCGGTGTTAATTGTTATGGCTCTTTTAGTGTGTGTTATCGGTTTCTAATTCAAGTAAGGACTGCAGACATTCAATTTTCAAGTAGTTCCAACTTTTGCTACCAAACGCCACCATCAACGATCAACTAGTTCTGAACTTTGTTACTAGATGCCACCGCAGTCGGCCCCTGGTGACGAACGTTGGAACCTAGGACCATTAGTCAAATCTCTACTTAGTATAAAACAAAGTCCCCGATTCTTGGACGTTACGCGTAAACTCGAGAACCACTGGATGGATTTTGATGCGGTTTTCACCATTCTGTAAAGGATATCTCGAGGATCATTTATGTTGAAAATAATTTATTTATGATCAAAGGAAGCCGAGCAGTAACGATTTCAGTGGTAAAGTCGAAAAAAAACTGGCGTCCGAACGCTTTTTAAGCTTACGCTGGGCAAACCGTTAAAAATATCTGAATACAATGAGTGTAAGAATTGTTCAGCATGAAAAGTTCTACAAAAACGTACGCGAGAGCACATCTCTATATTCAATATATTGTCATGTCCCGGTTTTGGTTTAACCTTGAACCATACCGGGCGTGCAACCCCGGTTCAATCCAGATCTTGCGAATCTGCAAGGAGGTGCTACGCAAGCACGCACGAGTTGCGATTTTTGTGCTTATAAGCTGCGACCTCAGATGTGGTGGGGGTTCAGTCAGTCAGAGTTGAGAGAGTGGGAGCAGACGGCGAGAGTGGAGGACTGTCCGTGAAGGCAGCGGAAACGAGAGCGACGTAAGTTTGACGATCGGGGATCGTGGAACTGTGACCGGGCACTCGGCGACCTAGGGGACTGAGATCGAGCAGCAATTGAGCAGAGGCTGAGTGAAGGATCAGGTGAGATCAAACAGTGTCTATTATTATTCAGTGTGACGAAATCTTATGAGACGGGCCTTGAATCTGCACGGTGGATTCCTTCGGATACCTAGAAGGAATAAATCGGCAGTACACCAGAGATCTCTTTTTATTGGGGAACAACCCCGTGTTCCCACATCTCCCTCAGTTCCCCCTCTTTTAGCTTAAGGGTTGTGCTGTTAATCGTGGGTAAGACAATCGACAAGGACACGGTAACCTAAGCATGAAGAACCCCCAACTACAACGATCCAGGTAAGTGAAGTTAAAGAACCCCTGAGCGGCCTATGGCGTAAGGCCATGCACTCAGGCAGGGCCATTACAAGGATAGACGCCACATTGATATCACAACAATGTTAGAGGCCGTATCAAAACAATAGATAGATAGATAGATAGATTTTTATTAATTCCATTTGATCAAATACATGCATTCAATACATTTTTGATATAGGACACGTCAGAATTTACATGCATAAAATAAAAGAACT
Organism: Meconema thalassinum; assembly: GCA_946902985.2. NCBI lineage: Eukaryota > Metazoa > Arthropoda > Insecta > Orthoptera > Tettigoniidae > Meconema > Meconema thalassinum. The sequence goes on along the minus strand of OX336388.2, from coordinate 322,264,543 downwards.
AACAGGTATATATTACTAAGATTATAACTATTCATAACTTATTATAATAGCAAATCTTAATAGATACAATCTTATTGCACAACTATTTACACCTCACTCTATTATCATAATATGAAAACTTAATTCTATAAATACAACAACTAGGTATTAAAATTAAATTAAAAAGTAAAATATAGTTATAGATTCCATCACTCCTATACGCTAAAATATTCAACTACTGAGTAAAAACAATGGCACTGCAGATAAGCTTTCAACATTCTATAAAAGGTTTTTATTTTTGGGGCCAGTTTTATATACTGGGGTAGTTTATTGTATAATTTAACTCCAGTGTGAAAAGTTCCTTTTTGATATATGCTTGTGTGTGTGTGTGAAATATGAATGTTTTGATTTTGTCTTGTGTTATGCCTATGAACATCATTGTTTGTTTTAAGAAAAACATCTTTATTCATTAAATTCTTTTTAAAAAACATAATACTTTCAAAGATATATATGCAGGGCAGTGGGAGAATGTTTAAATCTTTAAACAGAGGTCTACATGATTCTCTAGAGTTTACATTTGCCATAATTCTAATCGCCCTCTTTTGTATCCTAAACGTGCTTAGTACATCAGGCGACATACCCCAAAATATGATCCCATATCTTAAGTATGAATGGAAATAAGCAAAATAAGTATTTCTTAATGTGTGCATGCTAGTGCAGGTTTTCAAAATACGTAACGCAAAGCACATCGAGTTCAGTTTAGTATTCAGATACTGTATATGTTTATTCCATTTCAAGTCTTGTTGTATCCATAGTCCTAAAAACTTTGTTTCTGATTTATTTTCTATTTGATGACCATTTAATGTTATATTGGGCATCGCAGGATTCCTATTCTGTATAGTGTGGAAATTTAGACATACTGTCTTTTTATAGTTTATTATGAGGCGATTATCTTGTGACATTTGGTTAACTCTCCTGTAACGGAGTCAGCAGACTGCTGTATGACCTGTTTAGTTTCACCTTTTATTATGAGTGTTGTATCGTCCGCAAACAAAATTTCCTTATGTGAATGAACGTTCTGTGTTATATCATTGATATATAGAAGAAAGAGTAGTGGGCCCAAAACCGATCCCTGGGGTACTCCAAATTCAATAATTCCCTCAATGGACAATGTTTCATTAAGTAATTTGGTTCCATCGTCATTGTGTCTCAAGCTTACTATTTGTTTACGCCTTGTTAAGTAAGACTCTATCCATTTATTAGCTAGACCTCTAACACCATATTGATTTAGTTTGGTAAGGAGGATTTTATGGTCAACAACATCAAATGCTTTCGATAAATCCAAGAATAGGCCAGTTACATGTTCCTTATTGTCAATTAATTTCAGTATACTATTACTACATTCGTAAATTGCTATCTGTGTAGATTTTTCCGTTCTAAACCCATGTTGTGAGTTTGATAATATTTTATTTTTTTCTATGAAACTTATCAGTCTCTTATACATAATTTTTTCCACAATTTTTGCAATACCAGTTGGTAAGGTAATAGGACGATAGTTATCTAATTCATCTTTTGAACCGTTTTTGTGCACTGGAATTACTTTTGATAACTTCAAAATATCCGGGTAAGTTCCTGAGAGAATTGAACTGTTTATTAAGTGCGTAAGTGGATTTATTATATTTTCTGCACATTTCTTTAAAATTGCATCAGGGATGCCATCAATGCCAGCACAGAATTTATTTTTTAGCTCTTTTATAACTATTCTTACCTCTTCACTTGTGACATGATTTATAAATAAAGAATCACTGCATATATTTATTTTATTATTAGAATTTAGTGTATTTACCTGTGATTTATTTATTAATTTTTGTGGAATTTCCAGAAAATAGTCATTAAAAGTGTTTGCTATTTCCTCTGGATTATTAATCACTTTATTATTTCTTAATCGTCCACTATAAGTGTTTCTAGATTGGACGGAACCTCGCCATTCTTAAGTTACGTCTGATAAGAATTTGTTGCACATGCTTCTCAATGATAATATAGTTAATAGTCCAGTCAGTGATGTTAACCCATCATGCCGACACGTAAAACGGATGTAGATCGTAGTTCATTGACATCGTAAAGAAGCGCTTATCACGTAATGCATTAACGACTGTTCCCGGGCGAAGCCGGGCCGGGTTGCTAGTATAACCTCTAATAGCTTCACCCAACTGTATTTAGTGAAAGGTTCATTAACATGCCTTAAATCTATGACATGGCACCGCCACCTTTACTAGCCCTCAGAAGGAAGGCATACTGGGGGATTTTAACGCTCTTAAAAAATCCGACGACTTCGGCCGGGTTTGAACCCGCGACCTAGGGTATAGAAGCTCAGCATGCTACCGACTACGCCACCGAAGCCGCTTGACGCCCTTGATGGTAGCACGCGACACCCCGGGGTGTTGGGACACCCTGTTTGGCAAGCACTGTTAACAACCTGTTATTAAGTTCTGTTCTGGAACATTGCTATATTCTGTTGTTCGTTTTTAAAAATAAATATTCAGTGAAATTATTCCATTGCTTTTATTAGTAATCAATCATAAACCCTCAGAAGTATCGCGACACTCTGGTTGAGAACCACTAAACTATTTGAGCTTAAGCTAGTTATTGAGGTTTTAAGGGGCGGAACTACGACGTCATCTGCCTCTGTATTTGAACTTTCCTGACCAGTGTGTTGGATCATTTTTGCAATGAATCTCTTCAGATTTGTTAATAATTGTTTCTTGGCCCAACATCATTTACGATTTATATTCATACATCAGAAGCTATATGATCGAGAAGGCTGTGGTTTTCTTTGCTAGCTTCTATCTAAAATTGTGTTACATTGGCTGCACTGATTGTGATTTTCATTTGTTTACAGTAGGCCTACATGCCGGTAAGACATTATTACCAAAGCAAATAGTTTCTGATCTCACCTTTAGCTATTCCATGAACACCTTTTCAACGAACTGTAATATTGTGCTTTTAAATCAGAGTAGATTTAGTAGTGGCCATGTTCCGTAGCCACGCAGTTCGGTACGCATTGTTTACTAAAGTATTCTGTGAAATGTCATGCTACTGCCAATACCATAACTCTGCTATGGAATTATGGTGCACATTTCCTATGTTTTCACAAATGCGATTATCCTCATCGGTGAATGTCACGAGAATTAACGGCTTTTTGCTGGTCGCTATTTTACATTATGTGAACAGTTGACATTAGATTTTTCAAAATTCGTTTCCCACTTTTTGCGATAGACCGTTTGGAAGCCCTGCCGTCATGGAACAAACAATAAATGCCCCTGATCACTTGCCGACGTTATTTTTTAATGTGAGATTGGAGGTATCCATCATCAGGCCCGTATACTTGAATGCCGTGACGTTTCGATCACATGGGCTGTTTACAGAGAGACAGTTCTTAACTGCAATACTTCACAGGAAAGGTAAATGTGTTCATCATTACCGAAGCATAACCCTACGGTACTTCATTGTTACTCAGTGGATTTTTGTTGTTGTTGTTGTTGATTCACTTACATTTGTGACATCGTGGTCGTGTAGAACCTGTCTGATTAACTGTGATCATTTTGGTGGCTGTACGTGAGGGTGAATTTGTTATTGGGGTAGGATTTGGGTGTGGCCTTACTTTAGGCACCATCCTGGGATTTGCCTGGAGTATAGGAGGGAAACCATGGATGGCTGAGGTAGGAATCGATCCCACCACTTCTCAGTTACAAAACTAAACTACTAAACTAAATTAAATTAAAGAAATCTAAATTAATGTAAGCTAGCTAAACTAAAGGAAAATAAAGTGAACTAACCAAAGGCAACTAGATAAACTAAACGGAAATAAAGTAAACTAGCTAAACCAAAATAAACTTAACTAAACTGAAGTAAACTTAAGTCAACTAAAGCAAAGTGAACTAAAGTAAACTAACTAAACTGAACTAAAATAAAATAAACTAGACAAAAGTAGACTAAACTAAACTAAAGTAAACTAAGCTAAAGTAAACTTAACTAATATAAACTAAACATAAGTAAACCAAAGTAAATTAAGTGCACTACACAAAAGTAAACTAAAATTAAGTAAACTACAGTGAATTAAACTTTAGAAAACTAAACTAAACCAGAGTAAACTAAACTAAAGTAAACTAAACTAAACTAAAGTAAACTAAGCTAAACGAAAGTAAACTAAAATAAACTTAACTTAACTAAAGTAAAGTAAACTATACTGCAGTAAACTAAGCTAAAGTAAACTACACTTAAGTAAATTAAACTAAAGGGCCTAAACTAAACTTTTGTAAACTAAACTAAGCTAATGTAAACTAAATTTAAGTAAACTAAAATAAAGTACACTGAAATAAACTAAACTTATGTAAAGTAAAGTTAACTAAACGAAACTTAACAACACTAAGCAAGCCAAAGCATGACCAGAGTTCAATAGCAAAGGCATAGTCTTTCTTTTCCAAACGCGTGACTGAAGGATGGCGAAGGAACCAGTGGGGGTGACAATGTGCTGGAGCTTCACTAAATCCTCCAGGAAATTAATCTACCGTCCACTCCACATTATTCGGGCGAGTTCTTTTTGACGGTAACTACCCGACATCATATCGTCCACATCCGCATAGGGAAGAAGGTTGCTATAAATATTTCATATGCCATCAGCTCCCTAACGACAATAGAGACACTAACGCCACCTCACAATCACCCACTTGCTGTTGCGCTTTGAGCAATTCCGCTTCACACAGGGGATAAATTAGTCCCGACCTCAATCAACACAATGGCACTGGTGATGGCAATTGCACCTAGCACAATGGAAGTGAAGTACACAATACACTATTAGGATAAGTGAGAAATGAGAATTGGACCTCAGTCACTGGAAACAGTAAGCGAGAAGCAAGATCTAGTAATCCTGTTTAACCGAGAGCTTGCTTTCACTTGTCATGTGCAAAAGACAGTCAGGGAAGCTTACCGCATGTTAGGGTTTATAATAAGAAACACTAAGCCATTCATTAGGACCAGTACCTGCATAAACCTTTATATTGCCGTGGTGAGATCCAAGCTCGAGTACGCCAGCCAAGAATGGAGTCACTGGCAGAAAACCTGCATTAAATCAATTGAGCAAGTTCGAAATAAATTCCTCAGATATTTACATCTCAAAATAACGGGCAATTACCCACACATGGTACCCTACGGTGAACTTTTGATGAATTTCGGCATGACTATCTTGGAGTCTCGAAGGCAAGGCAAGAGAATGATATGAAATTCCTTTATAAAGTTATTAACGGTCAAATTGATAACCCTTCTTTCCTATCGCTCCTAAATTTCAACATCCCTCGCTTAACTACAAGATCAACAATAACATTCAACAAGATGTTCAGTAAAGAACATATAGCCTACTTTCTCCTAAATGTATGAGTATAGTTATAACTCGTTGTTATTATCAAAGAGTATAATAGAATCATTTCTTGGTTGAAGACCTTAGAAACTATTTACCTCTTCCAAACGCCACAACCTAGAAAAAAACTACTACGATCATTGGAGAAAGATAGATAAGAAGTATCTCAAGAATGTTATGGATCTGGAGACATAATCGACCGGACTGGCTGCGTGGCTCAGCGGTAACGTTCTCGCTTGCTGGGCCCTTGGTTGCAGGTTCGTATCCTGGCGCAGTCAGCTGGCATTTGAGGGTGCACAAATGCGAGAGAGCCGTGTCAGTAGATTTACTGGCACGTTAAAATCCCCTTCGGGCCAAAATTCCGTTACCCCGACGTATCTAAAAGCAGCAGTAGTTAAAAGGGACGTAAAACAAATAACATTATTATTATTGTTATTATTACATAATCGACCTGCCGTGGGCAACATCCAACTTTGAGTTGAGGCATGTCTTTACACGTCTGGTTGTGCATGGCTTTCACAACCCTAATTGAATTAACAAATCTTTCCATGACCCTACAGAGACGTGTGTATACAAACTATGTGGATATTTTCGATTGCTATTTGCCTGAAATAAAAGTATTAATAACCTGAACTAGCACCAGCGGCTAGAATTCAGTTACTATGTGAAATCGTTTTGTTCTTTACTTCAAATAACATTTTCAAATAACGCACAATAGGCTGTTACAAACCCTTTAAAATAAGAAGTAAAAATGTATCATAGTAGCCTATCATCTTGTCATTCTTCAAATTCGATGCGCATAGAATGCCAATGGTATACTATCAATGCATGTAGACCAGTCGTGAAATCTAGTGGAGAAGTATCGAACAATATAATCCTAACAGGGCGAGTGCATTCTAGCGGCCAAAAGAAGAAACTTTTCAATAAAATCTGGAAGTTAATAAGTAGGCCGGCGTGCAGTTACCTTTTTGGCTGCTAGATCTCTCGAGCAAATCTGCTGGCGAATTATGTTTTAATTAAATATGTGGTTTGCACCGTAATATGCACAATATAACGCTTAATTTTAAAACGTCTGAGTCATTACAAAGCAACAAATATGAAAAATTTCAAGCAAAAAACCTAACACTGATGGGGTTTGAACCATAGGCATATGAATGATAGACCAACGCTTTACCACGGAGCCATTTGTGCCAACGATCATTGATCTATATAAAATGATTTACATAGAACTTGTTAGCAAATAATGATTTAGACCTAACGATTTCATGAGTGGAGTATATTATTTATATATAAAGCATTTCATACAAAGTTTATTTATTTTGTATCAGTACGCTATAATGCATGCAATACTCAAATTAGTGAAATATAAGTCAGGCACAAGATATCCGCTCTCATCTTGTCTTCTTACCGAGACGGCTCAGCTTTTTATAATCACTTCTGCACTATAGTATTACAAAATAAACTTTTAATTTCGAACGTGCATCTTCCTTTAGAACAGTTCAATCGATTCTCGGCTCGATAATCGGAACTGGTGGGTCCCATGATGTGGATTATAAAGTTTGCATAATTCGCACGGCAGCCATCCTGAAATGGTACGACGGATGACCTCGTAGTTTGGTCACAAGACGCGTCCTATATGAAGGTATGTTATTACCAAATTTGGTAGAGATCGGATAATTTGGTTAGTCGCTATTTGATTTTACGTTTTGAACGTTTGAGTGGCCGCCATTCAGTTTTGGTAAAGATGGCGGCGATATAAAACATGACACTGAGGTGCCCTTTGCTTGTTCTACCTCTGTACCAAATTTCGTTCAATTCGGTTTCACCATGTTCGAATTGATAGGGGGGGACAGACATTCAGAGTACACACACTCTCTCTCACACACACAGACTCACACACACACAGACAGACACACAATTTTTGGCCCTGTAGTGATCTCATAAGTCTACTTTCATTTTTTGCAAAAATCGAAAGTAGGCTAAAAATCATATAACAAATACTACTTCAATTCACCTGTTTGGAGGCTTTGCTGTATTTACTACGATGCGGTTCGTGTGAATTGGAAACTAGATATCTGTCTCTCAATTAGACCGTTCTTGGAAATTATAAACCAGACACTGAATTCATATTTGAAATAGAATTATCTATCACGCAAAAGAGAACCAACAATGTATTTTTATGTGGATAGGCCTGTTCCCTAGTTGTTAAAGTTACCTTTTAGTTTTCTATGTAGTAATTTCAAAACCTGTGTTTATATTTGACATTAGAAAAATTTAGATTTAGTTTTTAGGCCTATATTATATTTAGATTAGGCTTTTAAATACTATGCATTTTGATCTGTATAAAATTCCTCGTTTCAACAATTACATTTCGATATTAATGATGTAGAAATACCTGGAAATGTACAGTGTAGGTGCACTGTTATTGGGGCGTACACTGAGCCTTGTGGTTTACCGTCAACAAATAAATAAATGAATAAACTGCACTAATGATCGATGCACAATCCTTCGCGAATTCATCTGAGGATCAGTCTGTCACCTGCTAACATATGAGGATGTCGGCTTTTATAAGAATGAGAAAAATCCACGGTACTCCGAATTGCACCACATAGTCTCCTAAACGATCTCTCGTTTTACATTTGCTGGTTTAAAGGAAGAAATAATTAAATTTCAGACACAAATCAAGTCAATCAAATTAGATTCTCTGATAGGTGGCAGTGCAGGCGGAATGTCAAAATTGAACAGTTGATCTCATAAATGGCCCTAATTCAAAACATCTATGCCAGATAGCTATTATTATTATTTATTTTTATTTAAGTGAAAATTCCCCCACAGGAGGGCGATTAAACTTCATAACATGATATCATTTGGAGGTGTGTCTCCTCCGCTCCTCCCAAAATCTCTTCATTGTCACGGAATGCTCCCTCTTCCTCTCATCCGTCCACTTTATCCCAGATTGTCGTAATGATCTTGATTCAAACTTAACATTCGCGATTTTCTTCTGGCTCGCAGTTCGGTCTTCGAAATTTTCTATGCTGATCTTATATATTAAAATAGTTTTCAAAAAATTTCACCCTTTACTAAAACTGAAATATCTCGGGAAGTATATGCGCTACGACGATGTTTGTTGTCTTAAAATGTAATGCCTGTCACGCACTCTCGATTGATACCCACCTTACGTGATTATATCCTCCGTGTATTAAAATAATTGCGAATATTACTTCCTCCAAGGTCACACGAAAATAGACTCGAATGACTTGACGGACATATTGTCGCTAGGCGACAACGACTAACACTGTATCATGATATTCAACGCCACCCAAATAACAAATCTAACTTGATATTAACGTCATGATATCGTTAACTACTACCTGCTCCACTCGGGCGCTAACGTCGCATGTATCCATGCATGATATCGTTAACTTCTACCTGTTCCACTCGGGCGCGTAAGTCGCATGTATCCATACAATAAGCAGATCGGGGATTCTGTGCACATGATTTAATTAAAACTTCTCAAAGAATGGATTACTTTGAGAATGAAATGCTCATGCACAATCAGCAGCCATTTTGCTAACGACACTGTCATGTCAACATCTATTTGAATGACAACAAATACTGTATACGAAAGACAACTAACTTCACGAAGATGCCGCTACAGTCGAATGTTGGAACCGCCATTTTGTATTGTGTATCCGATCTTTCTGTTATAGTATTTGGTCTCACCAACTACAAACTGTCTTCTTTTCGTTTCATCATTCGTCCTTATAGGTTGTGTGCTCAATCAAAACAATGAATCATATTATGATGAATGAGAGGCGACACTCAATTACAAATGTTATAAAGATTAAATTGTCTGTTCAGGCCATTGGCATATTGTGAGTACAACAATCAGAGTTTATTTACACAGGTTAGAAAGCGAATTGTAAAACATGTTACATACAAGTGGAATAATTATTCTTCCTTTATTATTGGCAACAGCGATATGTACGAAACTGCTATCAATACGAGCGATGATTACAAAATGTATATGTCTATGAATGGTATTCATGGAGGTCATGGTGAGTTAGTTGCCGCTGCTCAAGTTTGCAAAATGGATATTTATTCGTGGATTACTACTATTGTATGGAAGGTGAGAGGTTAAAATATATACGTCATCAACAAACGAAGTTCCGAGTTGATGCATATGCCGGTTTAGCAGACGCCTTGCATGTACGAGCAGAAAAATGAAAATCTCAGAGTCGGTCGTATTGAAGTTTTGCCATCTTCTTTTATAGGTAGCCCAAGGAATATGATACAAAATTATCGGGATGCGATAGCGATAGTGACGAAGTTTGGAAAGCCAGATTGATTCATTACGTTCACCTGTTATGTAATGCGGGCTGGCCAGAAATACTTAACAGCATTCATCCTTGGGAAACGGCTAATAATAGGCCTGATATTGTAGTGAGAGTTTTCCATTGCAAAGTAAAGGAATTGCTACGATTTATTAATGTTAAGGACATTTTCGGTAAAGTAAAAGCATATCTATATACAGTGGAATTTCAAAAACGAGGTCTCCCGAACATCCATTTACTATTAACATTAAAGGAAGGAAGCTTGTAGTTTAACGTGACCGTTAATCTGTAGATTATGAGCCACGGGACCTCCTTTTTACGTTGAAACCGAACCACAGAACATGGCATTTCACTTCGAAAATCTCACATGCATTGACCGAGAATCGAACCCGGACCGCCTTGGTGAGAGGCATACAGCTAGACCGCTGAGTCACCACGCCCTATCTATTAACATTAACGGAAGATTGTAAGTTTCGAGAAATTTCTGACATTGACAGTGTGGTGTCTGCCGAATTACCATATCTCGAGGATGAAGCGCTATACGAGTTGGTAAGGCGTCATATGGAACATGGTCCTCGCGGATCTTTGAATACTTCTTCAGTCTGTATGAAAGATGGCGTATGTAAGAAAGATTTCCCTAAACAGTTTCAGGAAGAGACTAAAGATAATGCCTATGGTTATCCTTCGTATAGGAGAAGAAATAATCGATTATTATAAAAACAATTCGAGGCATAGACATTGAAATCGATAGTCGATTCATTGTTCCCTACAATCCATTTCGTTTACTTTACTTTCAAGTTCATATTAATGTTGAAATATGCTCAAGTGTTCGGAGTGTTAAATACATCCAGAAGTATGTGTATAAAGGTCATGACTGCTGCAATGTTAAAATATGTCCTGAAGGCGAAACGGTGATATGTTAGATATGTTGGTCCAACAGAACCCGCATACAGGATATTTTCATTTCACATGAATGAACAGTCACATACCATCGTGCGATTACCAGTTCACTTGCCAAACTTGCAAAATATCTATTTTAAAAATGATAACGCTCCTGATATTTTACTTCAAACACAGTTGCGCAACACGGAATTACAAGCGTGGTTCAAGTTAAATCAAGATTCGCAAGCCAGAAGTCCATATGTACATCCTGAAACACCAGTACATTTTTCCAATGGCAAAAAAGAAAAAAATGTTTCAAAAACTATAGGCAGAATGTATAATGTTTCGCCTACAGAATCAGAAAGATTGTTTACACCTGTTATTGCTTCACATCATAGGTGCTATCAGCTTCCAGGATCTACGAACATACAAAGCCGTTGTCTATTCTACTTTTAAAGATACAGCTAAGGAGCGAGGTTTACTGATTGATGATTCTGAATGGCAGCGTTGTTTGGCAGAAGCGTAACAATTTCAGATGCCTTCTCAGTTACGACAACTGTTTTTTTACATATGTATCTTTCAGACCCCTTCAAATGTAAGACAGTTATGGGACATTTTCAAGAATTCATTATCAGAAGATTATCTGCAGTTTCACGAACCTAACATTGCATTTCAGTCCACTCTTATACATATTTCTAATACATTAAAGCTCCATGGCCTTCCCATTACTTCTCTCGAATTGCCAGCTATTATTGATAATTTCCCTCAGACAAATTTACCAATGAATTATCCAAAACTTAATGGGGATCAATTAAGCCGGATGACAAACCAAGCAAATGGAAACCAAACGGCTAGAATTACAGACATTTTGGGGTTAGTACTGTACCCGTTTAAACCATTAGAGCTGCTTGTCGTATCCGAAGATCAGCTGGATTGCAGAATCTCGAGGTCCCCGGCTCAAAAACCTGGAAATCCTACCAACAATAGCTAAATGGGGGGTGCACACTTTCTAAGATCATGTTTTGGTAAAGCAAAATGGGTATATCAACTAAATAAACGAAGAGCTCGAGATACAAACTATTCTCGGTTAAGTGGGCGAAATTAGTGGTTCAATAAAACCTCAAATTCACAAAAACATAATCCTCCTTCATAACTTAAATAAATCATCAAACGCAGTTACAAAACTAACAAATAAATTTATTAACGAAGTGATAATAAATAAAATGAATTAACAAATATTCCTTTAACAATTACATGCAATCCGCAAATGATTCTGCAAAAAATCCTATAATAAGATTATGAAATTAAATCATCGTCCCATGGACGTTAGAAGTACTCCACTTCTTAAATAAAATTAAATAAACAAATTATCAATCAGCTGTTTGCATAACAGCTCTTAAATTTTACTCTTGTTCCCTAGTAATATATGAACAAAGATCGGTTTTAATACATCCAATGTCTTCCCATGACATTTCTACTTACTATTCCAATGTCCTCCATTGGTAAAATTAATAGAAATTAATTTTATACTGATCTTCCATCAGATCACCTTTACACAATAGTAAACCACCTTACTGTATTTAAAGAACGTCGTCACGTTCTTTAAACGTCACTCCAGTTTATGGTTTAAACGTTTAAAAACATTTAAGTATATTAAACTTTCGTTTAATTGTCAACTAAGGTTCCCAAAATTATTTAATGATTAATGGTAGAAATTATTATTGAATAATTTAATTAAAGACTATTAATATTTCCAAATTATTAATTAAGTTTGTAAAATGTTCGTTATTTAAATGTTTATTAATTATTAAAAATAATTATTAATAATGTTAATCCAAATAATAAACCATATTATTATTATTGTTTTAGGATCAGATATTTATTAAGAAAGTTATTCAGTTAACTTTATTATATCGTTAAATTCTCCTAGTTATTAATAATATTATATTTAAATATTGTTAACAAAATAATGTCTTATGTTATTTACATAATTCGTGATGATTTTCAATCATCGAACCTTCCTCCTCTGTTCAACTACTGACAATCCCAAATTTTTATGCTCTTAAATAAAGTGTCACTATTACAATTTCATATCACTATCATCATAATAAAGATGTTTCGTTTCATAATTGGGCATACATACATCGCCGAACGGTTAAGTTAAGCTTATATAATTAATGTCTTATCCTTGATAATATAATAATAATAATTAACAACATTTTCACTTTCCATCCGTTTCCCAAATATTTTCCGCCAATAGAACTAATCAATTCAACTGAGAGTCGTTTTACAACAATACTGGACAACTAAGGTCTTACTTAATTCTTTACTGTAATATATTTACATATAATTTCCAAATAAACGCTCACAACGCGTATAATGACCTCCCCTTCTCTAATAGACTGAACAAATATCCACAGAATACTTAAACAACGACTTCTCTCAATTACATAGGTAAATTCCGTATAACATTTTCCTCAGCTTGATATTAAACAAATAAAGCTGCTATAATTCTTCACTTCAAGCTCTTAATACAGTATTCTGGTATAACAACTTATTTAAATTGCATATATTGCCTTGCTTCGTAATATATTTACTTATAATAATTACAGCGTATAGCTCTTTCAGATGTTGTGAAAATACATAATAATCGACTCTAATAAACAGTGATGACGTAATGGTTTACTAGTATAAGTTACTTTAGATTTCAAATAATTGTTGTTAACATTTAATAAACATAAACATTCGTTACTTCTCTCTGGTCTTTCCAAAATATTGCGTTAATGCAATTAAAGTCGATAACAATCTCCAAGAGTGTTATAAAATTTCGTAGAATACTCAAATGTGGTAATTTGTCCGAGCAGATAAGATCTCTCAAATAAAATAAATTAATTTATCCACAGATAAATTATTATTAGTTATGACTGGCTAAAGTGGAATGTCCAAATAATGTTTCATCCTTCCACCAATTCAAAATGTTTGATTAAACAATTACTTGAGCGAAGTCAGACTCGAAGATGACTATAAAGTCTTGGAAATGTCCAAAAAAATAATTCATTTCCAAATAAATATTCCTATCAAAGTCTAAGTTGCTTGGGTAAAGTAATACCATTTTCTAGAATATTGAATAATATCCAATAAAATTCCAATAATATTCCAATAATGTTCAATAAAGTTCAAAACGTTCAATTAAATTCAATAAAATACAATAAACGCAATGAAATTCCATAAAGTGCAATAAAATTCACTAAAGTGCAATAAAATTCACTAAAGTGCAATAAAATTCCCAAAGATACGTGGATCGAAAGAACTTCGATAAACGAAATTATTAATAAAATGAGCTTAAATCTCAAAACCTATAAGTCAAAAATCCAAATGTTACTATCCGAAAATCTCACTAAAAGAAAATTAATATTTAAATGTCCAACGCTGAAAATAATTCCTGGGCTTAAACTATTTCACACACAACAGAATAATTTAGCGTTGAAATGGTGTCAAGCTCTTTGATATTCTAATCTACGACTAACTACAATAAAAACCAACAATTGCTACTAATGAGGGTATCTTTTTCTACCTTGCGATGACATCTTGTAGAAGAAGTATGGAGGGAATTACTGACGACACCAGCAATTCCACACTTACTGATCTTCATCCTCTTTCTTCGGAAGATTGCCTTGTCACGACTCGAACCCTGCTCCCCGATCGTCAATCCCCCTGGCTGGCTTCGAACACGGAGCTCGCCTCGATCAGCGGAACCGCAAGAATCCCCCAGTCTCGTAGAATGATGAACTGCCTCGCTTCGGGTCGGATAATACTTAGCCATGACGCGGTAATCAAGTTCCATCTCGTAATGTTGGATTGTAGCCTTATAATCGTTACACCACATCTTATAATTTTAAGATTAACTTCGGTTGCCCGGTATCCCAGTCCAACAGTGTAACATCACGTTCCCTACGCATAACTTGGCTTAAAACATGATCACTACTGCGTTAAACTCAACGTTAACTGTTCCCCTTAACGCTTGCATGTCGAACATTTCGATAAAAAACTTGCCACTAAACATGACTTGCTGTAAATGAGAGCTGCTGTCCTACAAATGTTAGCACAAGCAGATAACGGGCCTTGCCTTCTCGCCTGTATAGCTGACACGCACCAAGCGAAACGTGCTTATTTAACGAAAGTGCTTTCAACAAAGAAAACTATCTTATTCCTTCGAATTTCGTCTTGAAACTTTCATGTAATGTGCACACGATGTTTCTCTTTAGTTTAGTCAAACTTTCAATACTAGTTTCACACGAGAACTGATATTACGACGATATTCTGTTCCCCACATCTTCACCGGACTTCCCATGTTAACTTCTGACCGACGGGACTGCCTTCCTCGCCGACAAACTATATTCACGTGAGACCCCTCTCGCGCACACGCTAGTTTCAGGAACTCAATTGTCGCAGGTCCACTCCACTCGTCACCTCAACACAAAATACCTCGATCAGCGGAGCGTCACCTCGCACCTCAAAACCAAACGAATGGCGCGTCATGAAAAGAGGCGGCAAACCAATCATTACTTATATCTTCTTACAGGATTATCCAACTTCCATCTCTGGATGACTATCATAAATCCTTTTAATTTAGATCCTTTTTTAATAGTTTTAAATGTGCAGATTCTCTCTTCTTTAATAAATGGCAGTTTATAAATCGACGAAGCTCCTCATCAAGCGCGCTCATTTCTTCTACCCTTCCTGATTCTGGCAATTGGATTAGCCAATCAACGCATTTCTCTTCGAACTCTACAAGTTGCTATGGGCAGCCTAGCGAAAATACTACGCAGCATTGCCCAAGAGCGGCATCTCTCGCCATTTTGTTGTCGTCAAACACAATCTGAAGCTTCCTCTCGTATTAAAATTTTAAAAATGTCGTAATTCCTCCAAAAATATCGCAATCTTCTCCAAATTTCACCAAAACGTCCTAAATAGCATCCTGTCCATCCTGAATCATTTAGAATTCGAGTTCATTACGAAAGAGCAAAGAAAGGATGAGTAATGCATATTTCATTGACGGTCAAGGGGGCACCGGGAAAAGATTTCTTTACCAATGCTTGATTCACAGTTGCACAAATTTGGGGTTAAATGTAGTTTCAGTTGCATGGACTGGTATTGCAGCAATGTTACTACCTCAGGGGCGCACTGAACACAGCCAGTTCAAGTTACCTCTACATTTACATGAAAGTTCTGTATCAGGAATAAAAGTTAACAGCAAGGACGTTTTTTATATTCGTTCAGCAAAACTTATCATCTGGGATGAAGCCCCTATGGCTAATAAGCACGCGTTGCTGTGAGTAAATCGGTTGCTCAAGGACATCATGAATAACGATGTGCCTTTCGGAGGAAAAATTCTCATCTTGGGTGGATATTTTAGGCAGGTTGTGCTGTTGTGCCTCATGCATCTAAAGCAGAATCAGTCCAAATGTCAGCAAGGTTCTCTCCTTTGTGGCCTTTATTCAAAAAAATTAAACTCAACAAAAATATGCGAGCGGATACAGATCAACGTGACTTTGCAAACTTCTTGATACAAATTGGTAACGGTGAATACCCTCACGTCGATGGAGAAAATTCAGAATTAGTCGACTTACCACCCTCATCATCACTGAAATATATGGAAACGAAGTTTCCACGCTGAAAAATATGTTACGCTTTTCAAAAATAGCAATTTTAGCACCTAAAAATGAACACAGTAAAGAAATCAATGACAAAGTTTTAGAGCTAATCCCAGGATCATCGGGAACTTACATTAGTGTGAATAATTTGATTACTGAAGATGAGAGTGAACTTCTACAATTCCTAACGGAATGTTTAGACAGCATAGGCATAAGTGGATTGCCACCTCATATCCTTCGACTAAAAGAAGGCTCAATTGTGATTTTGTTGAGAAATATTAATGTTACCCAAGGTCTGCTGAACGGTACTTGACTGTTGGTTCGGAACATGCATGACAATTGCTTATACCGCGAAATTATTACTGGCGTAAATGTTGGAAACCATGTCCTACTTCCTCCCCTTGACCTTACGCCATCAGATACTTCTATGCCATTTTCCTTCAAAAGGAGGCAGTTTCCAGTACGTTTGGCTTTTTGTATAACTATCAATAAAGCTCAAGGTGAAACACTAGATCAAATCGGCATTTATTTACCTCAACCGGTGTTTAGCCACGGACAACTGTATGTCGCACTATCGCGAGCAAAGTCCGTTCATGACGTCAAAGTTAAAATAGAACCGAAAGGCAAGTGAACAGCGAATGTCGATGGAAGGAAGTACTATTAGAACGTTGAAACGAATGTTGCAGAGGAGCACAGACCTCAGCAAACTTGGCACAGTTTAAATAACAATTATACAAGGACGTCCGCATCCCTAATACGATAACTGCCCTGTGGTAATGGTAAAAAAGTGCTATTGTCCTACATCGGTGATTAATATCCTACATCATGTTATTTCATTCCCTCAGTTCTATAACAAAGATATACTCAATCAAATTTACAGCTTAATAAACATTCATTACTTCTGTGTGAGTTATCTTTTCATTTCTCATCAATCGCCTTTACTTACTATTCTATCTGTAGGGGTGGAGGTGATAGCTGTCTTTACAGAAGTGTGCAAATTATTAGATTCGATGTCAGTTTTCCAAAATTGCATTTTTACTTTTGACGGTTTAATGCACTAAGTATGTTTACAAGGCGATGAAATTACTTCAAATGTTTAACCAAGACTCCTAATTATATTTTCATTTAAGAAACTCAAATTACAATGTTCTTTTTAGAATTTCCACTAACAGAGGAGCCTTGCAAATGCAAAATGCCACACGTTTCGTTTATATTACTTCACTCTACATTACCTGTGAATTTAGAGCGGAGGGATTTGGGGTCTTTTAAGTGATGAACCCTAATTAACTATTCAATATTTCATGAACCATGCATTGACATCACCTGACTTAAATTCTAAAGTCAATGAAAAATTGAAAACGGACCCAGCTCAGATATCCCTCGAAATCCAATAATCTGAAAGTTTCCAGACGCAATTCCTTATGGGAAAAGGTGTAATTCCACGGGAGAGGAAACACTACTAAGTAGGACAACAAAATACGTTGGTCAATAAAATGATTTTGAATTTAAAAAAATATGACTAATTAAAATTATTTATTTAATTCTATTAATTTGCACACCTTTATAATTATGTTACCCAAGAGTTACGGTACATCTCTAAATTCAAATATAAGAGACCCATCTTTTATTTTAATTTATACCATTGGTATCATAAGTTGACAGATCACCAAATTGTACCGCTGTGGCATTAAATTGTGTGGATATCTCTATCTACTTAGTATTTAAAAAAATCCCAATTCTTGGATGTAACGGGTAATCTCGGGAGCAACTTGATGGATTTTGATGCGGTTTTCACCATTCTGTGAAGGATTTCTCGATTAAGATGAAGGATTAGGTAGAAAAAATTATTTATGACCGAAAGAGGCGGAGCAGTTACGATTTCAGTGAATCGAGTTGAAGAAAAACCTATCGTCTATGTGTCTTTTAAGCTTACGCTGGGTAAACCGTTAAAACATCGATATACTCTGAGAATTGTTCAGCACGAAAAGTTCTGCAGGAAAGATCGCGACCGCTCCCACATCGACCACTGTAAGTGTTTTTACGTTTTCATTTCTTCAAGCAATCTCCATTCAGTGGAAATTTAAATTACTAGCTTCAGAGTGAGTTTACGAGCTTGCCAGCGACCTATCACCCTACCTTCAGCCAGCATCAAACTGTCGAGTCGTGTCGAGTTAATACTTCAGAGATGATGATGATAATTGTTGATTTAAGGGGCCTAACATTTAGGTTATCGGCCCCTAATGGTCTGGGTGATAGCGAAAATGACAATGAAGTGGAAACTAGAACGAAAATTAAGTGAGAAGGAAAATACTTACAAACAGGAACTCAGATTGAAACTACTCACAAAATGGAGAGTGGTAATACTTACAAAAGGAATAGATTGAAAAAGACGCACAAAATATAGGTTAGGTTCAAAATACGTACAAAATGCAATGTAGAGTCGAAATACTTTACTTACAAAATGCAAGTGAAATTCAAAATACTTACAAAATGCAAATGAGATGGAAAATACGTACAAAATGCAATTGAGGTTCAAAATACTTACAAAATGCAATTTAAATTGAAAATACACAATGCAATTTAGATTGAAAAAAGCGCATTTCAGATTCCAAAAAATCACGAAGTGCAATTTAAATTCAAAATACTTACAAACTGCAATTGAAATTGAAAATGCTTACAAAATGCATGGTAGATTCAAACTACTCAATTGGATGGACAATACTTACAAAATGCAATTTAGTTTGAAAATACTTACAAAATATAATTTAGATTCAAAATACCCACAAAATTCAATTGAGAATCAAAATACCTGCAAAATGACCACCATACAAAATGCAATTTAGATACAAAATACGTGCAAAAAGCGGTTTAGGTTGAAAATACGAAATGCAATTGAAATTCAAAATACTCACAAAAGTCCCATCCCCTATATTGAAAGACTTACTAAAAGGCAATTTAGATTGTCGATCCTTACAAACTGCAATCGAGGTTGAAAACACTAGCAAAATGCAATTTACTGTAGATCGAAAAGACTTACAAAATGCAACGTAGACTGAAAACACCTACAAAATGGAGTGTGGATGCAAAAGAAATCGCTAAATGGAATTTAGATACACGGGGAGCCAATTAACAAAAAACAGTGCGGGATCTTCAAGAGAAAAGGAAATATAATGAAACGAAAACAAGAGGTCTGACCCCTCGAAGATGAGGGATCAGGAAAGATGAGACAAGGGCCAATTAAGGCGGGAAAGTGAAAGACTCCCTAGACCTCGGATACCCTAATACCGTCGGGGTCGGAAAAGAACAAGAGTTGACCAAGGGATGTCGACAGTAAAGAAGACGGAGAGGAGCCCGGCACAAGTAAGAGGAAGCAATGCCGGACTCAGCTGGGGTCCCGTGGTTGCCAACCCACGTACTTCAGAGAAGAGTATAGCTTATGTGTTTGGAGTTAGCTGTTCACCTCGGCTTTTCAGAATTGCGTCTGGAAGCTGACGTCCGTGCGCCTTTTAAGACGCTGGGTAAACAGTGGCACACACACACACAGAGGACATTTGATCTCGTAAGTCTAATTCATCATTTACCCAAAAGCGATGATACCGTAAATGCGTGTTCAGGTCACTAGCATGAACACATGCAAATGTCATATGGACAGAAGTGCTGTAGGATTGTTGAAGTGAATGCTGCGGAGCAGCACGGGTCTTCTAGTTACTTGTAAGTCCCTCAGTACCTCTTTAAGCCAGTCTGTGCCGCATTTATTCTGTGTTATGATACCAAGTAGTTTCTTTGGCAATCTGGAGGTGGCCATCCTGTGGATATGAGTGTAAAATTTGGCTCTGCTTTTTGTAATTTCGTCTGTTACCGTATTGGTCTTTTGGTATAGTTCTGTGCTAGGTCTATTCATCCAAATGCCGTTACAGTTGATTATTATTATGATGATGATTATTATTATTATTATTGTATGAGTCATCAGTCTTTTGAATGGTTTGATGCAGCTGTTCATGTCTCCATGTCGAGAGCTAATCGTTTCATCTCTACATAGCTACCACACCTTTCATCCAAGGCAATCTGTTTAACATATTCTAACCTTGGTCTACCCCTATAGTTCTTATCCTCAACCCTTCCTTCTATAACTTAGTTTTCTATTCCTGGAAGTTTTAGCATGTGTCCTAGCATCCTACCTCTTCTCTTAATTAGCAGCCACCAGAAAAATCTCTCCTCTCCCACTCGTCTTAATACTTCTTCCTCTGTTAATCTTTTTTTGCTGCACCAACAGTCTCAGTTTCACCTCTTTCGAGCACCACACTCCAGGCAAAGGCTTTCAAAAAACACTTTCTAATACCTAACTCTATATTCCATGTCAACACATTCCTTCTCTGTAGAAATGCTGTCCTTCCTTGAGCCAACCTACTCTTTATATTCTCTTTGCTTCGTACATGACTGTTGGTGGCATGGTGGCGCAGCGGTCAAGCTGTTAGCCTCTCAGCACGGCGGACCGGGTTCGATTTCCGGTCAATGCATGTGAGATTTTCAAAGTGAAATGCCATGTCCTGTGGTTCGGATTCCACGTAAAAAGGAGGTCCCGTGGCTCATGATCTCGAGATTAACGGTCACGTAAAACTACAATCTTCCTTCTTCTTTTACATGACTGGTTATTTTGCTTCCTAAGTAACAGAAGTCTCCTACTTCCTTTAGCTTTTCACCTGGCAATTTGACGTTAATAGGGTTTCTGATTTATTTCGGCTACATTCCATTCAGTGCCGACTGGTGGAATATTTTTCTGTGTGTTGCACTATTTTCATTAAGGAAGGGGGGGGGGGGGGAGGGTAGACTTATTTCCTGTCGTTCCCATTGGAACATAGCGCATCCACGAAGCTGCGCCATCCCACTCTGTTGGCCGACATCCTCTCCACGTCTTTCCCTGTTGTCGCCCCTCTGCCTCTACCGTCCTCCTCCACGAATGCTTGGGCCTTCCTCTTCTCCTGCTACCCTGGGGATTCCAATCCAGGACTTGCTTCTCAATGGCATTATGAGATATCCTAAGTCTGTGGCTAATCCACTTCCATTTCCTTCATTTTAGTTGGATTTTAATGTGTTCCTCTGAAGTTCGAACTAACAGTTTCTCATTTGAGATTGTCTCAGGTCAATATATATTCAAGATCCTTCTCAGACACCTATTAACAAACACCTGTAGTCGACTGTTAATTTGGTTGCTAACTTCCCAAGACTCAGACCCATACAATAATACTGCCTTGACATTACATCTAAATATATTTAACTTTGTGTTTGTAGTTATATTTTTACTTTTCCAATCGGATACAGTTGTACGAAGGTAACATTTGCTTTTCTAATTCGTTGCTCTACATCATCATCTGCTCCTTCGGTCTTGGTCACTTCACTTTCAAGGTAAGTACAACTTCCTACATCTTCCAAGTCTTTGTTTTCCAACCTGATAGGGTCTCTTTTCTTCACATTTAGCCGCATCGTCTTGGTCTTTGACTTATTAACTGTTAGTCCAAACTTCTTTGCTTCTCTGACCATATCTTCCAAGTTCGTTTGGGGGTCTCTATATGATTCAGACAGCAAGCACACATCATCTGCAAAAACCAAATCCCCTAATTTATCCATACAACCCCACTGTATTCCCCTTCTTTTTCCTTCTATGGTTCTCTTCATTATCACGACTATTACCAGTAAAAGGATCAAAGGTGACATATTACAACCCTGTCTAACTCCTGCTTCTATTTCAAAATGCTCTGTTACTTCTCCTTCATGACAAACTTGGCTTGTACAGTGTCTATAGGATTCTCTAATGATATTTATTATTTTGTTAGGTATTCCATATTGCTGCAGCACCATCCACATGCTTTCCCTAGTAAGGTAGGTGGTAGGTTAAAAGACTGTTTGATATCAGAGAACACTGTATTCAATTGTGCGGTAAAACGGATGTACCTCATTCATCATGAAGGCCGCAGTTCATAGAACATCACATTGCCATCGGATTAAATGGATTATACGTTTGTCTACATGAAAACCCTCAGGAGAACAACACAACGTAAGTTATATACAAGGGCGAGAAAGAACCGCGAGTGCCACAAGTACGCGAAAATTGCATTGCGAGACATCGGCAATTGACGGAATATCTCGGATGTCTCCGTCTGCACCTCGGCTCACTTGTTGCAATCAGCGGCCAACGACCAGCTGAGTTAACTGTTCGGATAGGACTTACTCGGTCTAGCATCTCGGCCATATCCTTCACTATTGAGATCTGGTCGGTGCTTGGGGCTGGCAACGACCAAACGGACAAACGCTCCAAGAGAGTTGGCGCACTTCGCTTTCTCAGACAGTTCACAGTAACTTACTATAAGATTTCCTGAATTATTAAAGAACAGAATTAAGAATTCCTATACAATCATATAAAAGGAAACGTACAGCTTTTATTACTAAAATATTCCTACGGTATTAATAATTGTATTTTCAAATAAATCTGGTCGTTGTGCAACACTTCAACCTCATTACCGACTGCGCTCTATGCCACTGTTTCCATTAGGCCTATATTTGTAATATATTTGTTGCTTTTGATAATGAATTATTTTCTCATTCGTTTCAGCTTATGCTGGCTAAACCGTTGTACAGTCCGGCCGCGCTCTATGCCAGTCTCCGAGCACCTTGCTGGAAGGTAGTTTTGGTAGTGAAGGGAGGAGCTTGGCTGGCTCAGCACGCGGCATGCCCGCCATGACGAAGTGAGCAATGTTTGGCTCAACGTACATTTGTGAGCGTTTTTATTTTGGTTCCCTAGCTTACCAAAAGTAAGCCTCGTGCAACGATGAGCGATAGAAACTTGCGCAATTGTTTACGAGTAGCTGTGTCCAGGAATATTGTACCCAATTTGGAGAAGATTGTTTCCTCCAAAACTAAAAGCTCGTAAAAATGACGGAGCAAAGGTCTCTCAAGGTCAGTACTATCTGTTCAAATTGTTAAAGTGTTGTTGAATTTTCCTCTCTAATAGGCTATGTTCACATTTCAGTTTGAAATAAATCGAAATATTCTTTAGCCTAGCACTTGCGTTCGTTTCCTGCACATTCCATACATCGGAGTGTCATTCGATTTGTATATGCGGTATATTCTTTTATGGCAAAACATCCCTATTAATATGATGTCATCAAACCCACAAAAGCCGTCGACCGCACGACTGTACGTACGTATTTATTCAGCGCGGTCCGAGTATCGTCCGTCTAAGGTCTCCTCGCTGCCACAGTGTAGTGGTGGTAGGGGAAGGAGCGCTAGTCTGACTGCCCAGTGCTCCCCGAGCGCGGCCGCGCTCTCAGAGCGCAATGTCTGGATGACCCTGATCTAGAATGATTACATGGAAATGTCATACCGAGGTCAGTCAATCACACACCACATTTTATCTATTTATCTGAACGTTTTATTTGAATACTGTTTTCCAAAATATTCTTTGGAGAGGAAGGTTTAAGGTGTTTCTTTATAAAAAGAACATATACGACACAAAATGTATATGGTTGTTATAGGTAAAAATATGAGGTGTGACTTACTGACCTCGGTATGACATTTTCGTGGAATTAGTATATACCAATATTTGAGTCATATAGTTCATAAAGGGGTCTTCTCCAAAATTTATGATTTGTGAGTTCGTGATACCAACGCCATCTTCTTGAATATTTGCATGAAGAATGTTCTAAAAAGCACCTATTTCAACGTAATTAGAGAACAAAAAATCGGAGTCTGTTCCAAATACAGTAGTCCCTTAAGTGACATCATGTTTGTTCCATAAGGTTCCTTACTCAGTTTGTTCCAAATTGGTTCTTATCTCTCGTCAATATGGTAGCTGTTATTGATTTGTGTCCCTTAACAGAACTTCTCCTTTATACGATTTTTTTTCAAGTTCCGATGGACTATATACAAATAACAGATTGACATACCAAACTGATTTACTGCTAAATGTTTGCTCGTTTTTTTTTCTTATGTCTCAACATAATCACCAAAACGATTGAAATATTTGTCGTATTCTTACACCAGCTATCCAATGCCCTCGGCAAAAATTCTGTCGCCACTGAGGTGGGTAAGTCTGGACAGTTTCCAGAAGTTTATCCCTTTTTGCGAGGCGTTGCCGCACAACTATACCCTCAATTCTCGAAATAGGTCAAAATAATTAACCACCGCACTGTGGCAACGTTACGATAGACTTTTTCAAAGAAATCAAGTGTGAAGTTTTGGACCGTCTGCCGTTCAGTCCAAACCAGCACTGTAAACCTGGTGTAACAATACGACAATTGTTTCAATCGTTTTGGCGATTTTGTTGAGACATAAGAATAAAACAAGCAAACATTTAGTGGATTATTAGTTGTATGTCAATCTGTTATTTTTATGCAGTCCATCGGAACTTGAAAACAAAAGAACAGCCCTCGTATTTCAATTTGTGATGCACAGCTGAGTGTTGTTGTTGTGTTTGAGTCTTCAGTCTTTGGACTGTTTTGATGCAGCCCTCCATGTCTCCCTGTCCTGAGCTAATTGGTTCATGTCTACATAGCTACCACACCCTACATCCGAGGCAATCTGTATAACATATTCTAACCTTGGTCTACCCCTACAGTTCTTGTCCTTGACACTTCCTTCCATAACTATGCTTGCTATTCCTGGGTGTCTTAGTATGTGTCCTACCAACCTATCTCTTCTCTTCAATAGCAGTCGCCATCAACATCTCTCCTCTCCCACTAGTCTTAATACCTCTCATTTTGTAACCCTATCCACCCATCTCATCTTCATCATTATCCTGTAACACCACATTTCAAACGCTTCAATTCTCCTCTTTTCTGCTGCACCAATCGTCCAAATTTCACTTCCATAGAGTGCCACGCTCTAGACAAAGGCCTTCAAAAATTACCTAAATCTATATTCGATGTCAACAGATTCCTTTTCTGTAGAAATGATTTCCTTGCCTGAGCTAACCTACTTTTTACATCCTCTTTGCTTCGTCCATCACTGGTTATTTTGCTTCCTAAGTAACAGAAGTCTCCTACTTCCTTTAGTTTTTCACCTGCCAATTTGATGTCCATAGAGGTTTCTGACTCATTACGGCTGCATTCCAATATTTTTGTTTTACATTTATTAATTTTCATGATGAATTCCTTCCTCAAGACGGAGCCCATACCATTCAAAAATGCATTCAAATCCTCAGGCATGTCGGCCAAGATGACGATGTCATCAGAAAATTCCAGAGTTGAAATTATTTCTCCTTGAATCTTCACTTTAAATTTTTCTCCAATTTCCTTCATTGCTTATTCAATGTAAAGCTGAGTGTTACTTCAATATTATTTACCTGTAAGTTGGTAGAAGTAACTACAGTAGAATTTTAGTTGGTTGAAGTGAACAAAGAAATGCCTGTGTAATAATGACAGTATAATGATATTGTCGAACAGCAAGTCAGTATTCTATGAAAGTACCTAACAGTTTATCGACATGGATAGAAGTAGTAATGTAGTGATCCAGCAACTAGAAAGGGGAAGGAATAAAATAATAGATCCTAGTAATTGGGAAAATCACAGAATATGCAAGTAACATCTCCGTTAGTATTCAAGTGTAACAACATTCCAATAACACATCTACTTGTCCATTACTTAACTTCTCTACGACACAGGAGTGTTCCTTACAGACCTTATCCAATTTTTAGCCTACGTTTCACATTTTGAAAAAATGAGAAAAAGTAGACTTATGAGATCGATCAGGGCAAATGTGTGTCTGTCTGGCAGTGTATGTCCCCACCCCAATCAACTCCTAAACAGCTGCTGCAATCGAAACAAAATTTGGAAGGAGTAAATATCTATACCTGAATACCTCAATGCCGTCTGTAAAAATGATATCAGTGCTACCAAATGCTGAAAAATCGCAATTGAAATTTGAACTCCATGTTGGATATCTATAGAGCGTCTCAACCTTAAAAGACAGTATGGAATTAAATGTAGTAGTTGCCTCTCACTCGCACTCCTATGTCCTGCAATTAGCTTCGTCCTCTTCCACCGCGGCGATGTTGCCATTTCCCAATAATTGAAAGTGACAAATCTAAGAAACTGTTTGCGTGGTCTTATAGAGAATTTTCCGCTCTTCGTGATGATGTAAAAATAAAAGCCATAAATAATTAACACATGGCCCAATTTCACAATTACGATATTTTAGCACGAATCTATATTTTTGCAGATATAAAACTTATCACGCCATAGATAATGAACTAATGATCGCAACAGATCAAGAATTTATTTTTAGATTGCCTGATGTTGGTAGAAGATACTCTATTTCTCAGGGCAGTAATTAGTTTCATAGTAAGAACATTTTTGCTATTGACTTTACGTTGGTGACTAAGCGAGAAGAAATGTTCATTACTATGTGAAAAAGTTTTTAAAACAAACCCGAGCTCGATATCAGATAGCATTCATAAGTCATCGCACTTACTCCTCCCGCCCAGCGCTGACGCTGCGTAAGTTTGGTTACTCAGGCGCCAGTATCTCCCCGACTGATGTTGTGATTGGTGTGAAGTTAAACTGTGAAATGAAGTGGTCCTTGAGTTCTTTAAAAATTGTCCGCCTCGTTGCGTACCGTAGTGGCTAGCATTCCTGGCTGTCACCGTGCTGTCACCGTGGAGGCCCAGGTTTGAATCCCGGCTCCGCCAAGAAATTTAATTCTGGTCTGAGGGCTGAAACGGGGTGTACTCAACTTCATGAGACAAAACTGAGAAGAGGCGGGTTCGATTCCTGCCTCAGCCATCCTCTAAGTAGTTTCCGTGGTGTGCCTTTGTTCATCCCGGGAATAACATATTATAATATTATCATATTCATGAATAATTGAAAAATATAAATTGTTATAATGTGTGCATTAAACTCGCGCTCTGAGGTTCTGCGTATCATATCTAAATATTGTAGCGTTGTTCGCTGCAAGGTATGAGCTACAGTTATATACAACAAACAAATATTTTGGAAATTTCCCGAGTTTAGCGTAAAAGCACGCCTACATACGAGTTATATTACATCCTGTGCTCGCCCTTGCAGAACATTGTATATGCAGTAGATCTGGCATCAGCGCGCCCCATTTAATGCGTACTGTCTTTTAAGGCAGAGACGCACTATAGGTAGGTATGAATGGGAGCTTTTTCAAAATTAGCACAAGTATAGATACTAATATTTCAGTTTAATTTCCAGGAGGCCATACATGGTAGTGTTGCAAAAATGATTATAAGCCTGCTGATAGGTCCAATTTTTAAATGCATATAACTTCTACACTATCAATTGGAATTCTACCAAATTTCGTATGGGTTATGTGTACATAAACAGATATAACAGCGTATTCTTAAAATCCACCAGAGCTGCCAACGGTTAATAAATGCTCTCAATTTATTTGATCCAAATAACAATATATCAGAAAGTATGCAAGCCGACTGCATTAAACTATGCACACGTATAGCACCTGACATTTTATATTAATTCGGAGTAACGTATATACGTCAGCGCTACCGACATGATTCTAAGCCTGCTGAGAGGTCCAACTTTAGATACCGTACATGTAACTTCTTACTATCATTTGTATTTCAACCAAATTTCGTATATTCTATGTGTACCATAACATATATGACTTGCCAAGAAACTAAATAATGTGCTCGAAAAACTACACAACCGATATACTTCTCAACACATCATTATAACTTCGCCACACATATGCCAAAGTTTTCTCTACAATACCTGGCAATTACACATCAAGCATCATTTTTATAGCCTAAGTTTATCAATATACAGCACATATTTTCACATACACATCTCCTCATTTCTACGCTGTTTTTCAAGACATGTTTTTATGCTTTATTAACAAAATTATTGTGACAGATCTGGTTTGTTGAAATTTTACTGTGTGAACTTTTGGTAGGGTACTTCTCAGTTACTCATCATATACCAGCTGTAGAAGGTCACAATGTGACCAAAACCGCTACGGTTTCAATGAAGTAAATATTGACTTTAGGCAAAAATAAGTACTATAGTGTAATATAATAATTATTAGCACAAATACATCCGTTCCCTGATCATCAAAATGTACTTGAGGTGCTTTTCAGCAGTATTACCCAAGCCACCTTGCGTTAGTTTCGAGTGGATTTGTGATTTCTCAGACTGGTTGGTTGGTTCCTCAGTTTAGGGGCTGCGACAACGCAGTCATGTAACCCCGTGTACTTTGGCTGTGTGTAGAGTCTGTCTGAAAACCAGTGTTAATTTTGATGGCTATATTAGTGTGTGTATCTGTTTTTCTTTAATTTAAGTATAGACTGCAACTTAGAATTTTTCAAATAGTTCCTACTTTTGCCACCAAACGCCACCGCCAACGACTATTAGGCCTAGTTCAGAACTTAGCTACTAGAGGCCTCCGCAGTCGGCTCTTAGCAACGAACGTAGAAACCTAAGAGCGTTGTTTACATTCTTAATAATC
Organism: Meconema thalassinum; assembly: GCA_946902985.2. Taxonomy (NCBI): domain Eukaryota; kingdom Metazoa; phylum Arthropoda; class Insecta; order Orthoptera; family Tettigoniidae; genus Meconema; species Meconema thalassinum. The sequence goes on along the minus strand of OX336388.2, from coordinate 322,235,804 downwards.
CAATTTAGCTTCACACAGGTGTAATTAGTGGAAGGTTCTTTAACATGCCATAAATCTATGACAAGGGGACCGCCGGCTTTACTTCCCCTCCGAAGGACGTCATACTGAGGGATTTTTACGCTCTTAAAAAATCCCACGGCTTCGGCCGGGTTTGAGCCCGCTATCTTGGGCACAGGAGCTCAGCATGCTACCAACTACACCACCGAAACCGCTATTTCACAGACTAGCAGCCTTGTAGATATTAATTCATTTTCTTCAAAGGGGTTTTACCATTCAAGTTTTTAACACCTGCATTAGCCGTAATTTTTAGATTGTGTCGATCCTATGAGGGTTGGAGTTTGAAGACCGGTTTTCCGCTTCATGATTGACATTGTGGGATTTACTAGTGTCTTGTATAGCTATTTTATCTTGTAGATTTGAACTTTGGAATCTGTTATTCATTCAAGGTTAACTTGCCAAAAGTGGTCGCACTCCGCGAGAAAAAGGTCACTCAGATATTCCACTCGTCGAGTCGATGAGATACATACCGCTTACGGTCACAGTATTGTTACGTGCCAACCCCCTAGTGGCACTTTTGTTAACTGGATTACGGTGGGTAGAAAACTCAACACCAATTACTGCTTTAAAGAGAAGTTAGCTTTATTGCTTGCAGGAAGATACAGCACTCATCAGTAAATACAAGCAATTATTACCTTACTCCAGTTTCCTCAACTCTCTGCCTTTGGAGAGATCCTGCCCCCTTTCACTTGTCAACAAGCCGCAGAAGTTAATCCCTCGTAATGAGGTGGCCCCGAGCGTTGGCTGGAAATATCTGCACTCAGCCTGTCACCGTACTACACACTGTTTCACAATGCACCACAATCACTTCCTCGCTGTCAAGAGAATCAGCTTCACTAGGGGTTTCGCAAGTCACCACACTTCTGTCTCTCAGGATAAACACTTGCACTAGCTCATAAAAATACAACAACAACTGCTTGACAGGTCGCACTTATATAGCAGGCCGGTGACTCAATAAATGCTTCTAGATCCATCCAGGGTTCACGGCTTCTCGATTTTTCCATCGCTGGCTCAGTCACGAATATTCTTGACTATCCCTTTGTCCTAGTAGCCCTGTTGCATAAGGCGCACGCAATACACGAGGCAGGGCACAGCCCAGCCCTGGGGCAGTTGTGACTCATGCGGCGAGCGATGACACAAACTCACAGCCGTAACACCACCCCCTTCCTAAAAAGGCTGATCGTCCCGATCAATCATTGGTCCGTCTGTGTCCCTCCGTAGGCTGCCAGGCGATCTCGATGCACGATCTTCATCTTCGCCCTCGGGCTCCGCTGGATCCTGTAGACGACATCGTTGATCCGTTTCACGAATCGGTACGGGCCCTCCCAGGACTTCTGCAGTTTGGGTGACAGGCCTTTCTTCCGTAATGGGTTGAAGAGCCAGACCAGGTTGTCCTCGTGGAATCCGCCGGCATCCGTCTGCTGGTCGTATCGGGTCTTCATTCGGTGGGTCTCGATCCGCAGTTTCCTCCTCGCGAACGCGTGCACGTCCTCCAGTTGGTCGACCAGTTCTTGACAATACTGGCTTAACGGTATCGGATCATTCCCAGGTCGGCCGAAGGCAAGATCGACAGGTAGACGGAGCTCCCTCCCACACATGACCCGGGCTGGTGTGCACCCGGTGGCTTCATGCACGGCGGCGCGGTAGGCCAAGAGAAATAGTGGAAGATGTTTGTCCCAATCTCTCTGGTGCTCGCTGACGACTATTCGGAGATGGTTCTCGATGGTGCGATTGAATCGCTCTACCATCACGTCGGACTGAGGGTGTAGCGGCGTTGTCCTTGTCTTCCGGATTCCCAGCAGCTGGCATAGGTTCTGGAACACCTGCGACTCGAAGTTCCTCCCTTGGTCGGAGTGCAGCTCCAGGGGTACTCCGTACCGGCTGACGAATTCCTTCACCAGGGTCTCTGCAATCGTCGCGGCTTCTTGGTTAGGGAGCGCATACGCCTCCGGCAAATTGGTAAAGTAGTCGCTGACGACTAATATTTAGCGGTTCCCTGCCTCGCTTAACGGGAATGGCCCAGCAACATCAATGGCCACTCTCTCCATGGGGCCGCCCACGTTGTAGGTCTTCAGTGGACCCCGTCGTCTTCGTCCTGGGCCCTTGCTGGCTGCGCAATCGTGGCACCTCGCGCAGTGGTTCTCCACGTCTTTTCGGCATCCGATCCAGAAGAACCGCACTCTCAGCTTCTCCAGGGTCTTCTTTATCCCTAGGTGTCCACCAGATGATCCTCCATGAACTTCCTTCAGGACTTCCTCCGTCATAGCCTTTGGAACGATGACTTGTTCCCGAGATGTCTTCCCGTCGGTGCTCTCCCAGGTACAGCAGATGAGGCCATCCCTTACAATCAGCGAGTCCCACTGTGCCCAGTAGGACTTAAACTTTGGGCTGCAGTCACTCACAATGTTCCACCCGGGTCTGGGGACACAGGCCCTCTTCCATTCGGCTATCAGTCCCAGGTCATCATCTTCTGCTTGTGCCCGCGTGAAAGATTCGCGGCTCCAGTTCCCCTGAAGTTCCACAGTAGTCCGTCGGCACCGTATCCTGGTGTTATCCTCCCTTCGGGCACAGAAGGTGCAGTCTTCGGGGCACGGTCTTCGTGACAGGGCGTCGGCGTTAGAATGCAGTTGGCCTTTCCTGTGCTGAATCTCAAAGTTGTACTGTTGAAGCCTCTCTAACCACCGCGCTAGTTGACCCTCGGGCTGCTTGAAGTTCAGGAGCCACCGCAGGGATGCATGGTCGGTCCTGATGAGAAATTCTTGCCCGTACAGGTACTTGTGGAAGTGTTCAATGGTCTTCACGATGTCTAGCAGCTCCTTCCTGGTGACGCAGTAGTTCCTTTCTGGCTTTGACAAGGCCTTGCTGAAGTAGGCCACTACTCTCTACTCGCCGTCCACTACTTGCGACAGGATTCCCCCTATGCCAATGTCGCTGGCATCCGTATCGACGATGAACCTTGTTCCAGGTCTGGGGTAGGCCAGAATAGGCGCGGTGCACAGAGCCTGCTTGAGTTGTTCGAAGGCACTGTGGCATTCTGTTGTCCACGTGAAGAGTTGGTCCTTCTCAGTCAGTCGATGTAAAGGTTTGGCGATGTCGGCGAATCCTCTCACGAAGCGACGGTAATAAGTGCAGAGTCCCAGGAAGCTTCGTAGTTGGGACTTGTCCTTCGGAACTGGCCACTCCGTCACAGCTGCGGTCTTCTCTGGGTCAGTCCGCACCCCTTCCTCGGAGACGATATGCCCAAGGTACTGGACCCGCTTCTGGAAGAGCTGACACTTCTTGGGGCTCATCTTCAGCTGGGCAGCCCGTAGCTTCAACAAGATCTCCTTCAGGTTGCTGTAGTGCTCCTCGAAGCTTCTCCCCAGAACGATGACGTCGTCTAGGTAGACCAGGCAGGTCTTCCAGTGTAGTCCCCTCAGAATGGACTCCATTAGCCTTTCGAAGGTCGCAGGGGCGTTGCACAGACCGAATGGCATGACGGTCAACTGCCAGAGCCCGCTGCCCACAGAGAACGCAGTTTTCTCGCGGTCCTTAGGGTGGACCTCCACCTGCCAGTAGCCACTCTTCAAATCCAAGGTGGAGAACCATCTCGACCCTGATATGGTGTCCAGGGTGTCGTCGATCCGGGGTAGAGGGTAGCTGTCCTTCTTCGTGACGTCATTCACCCGCCTGTAATCCACGCAGAACCTGGTGGAACCGTCCTTCTTCTTCACTAGCACGACCGGAGAACTCCAAGGACTATGTGATGGCTCGATCACCCCTTGCTCCTTCATCTCTTATACAATCCGGTCGACTTCGGCTTGTTTGGCGAGCGGGACACGTCTGAATGTGGCCCTAATCGGTGCGCTGTCCCCAACGTCGATTCTGTGCTGAACCAAGCTTGTCCTGCCGAAGTCTTTGCTCCCCACGGAGAAGACGGCCTGGAATTCGCGTAGCAGGTCCTGAAGTTGGCGTGATTGTTCCTCGTCTAAATGGTCCTGGGATCCTTGGTGCAGCTTCTGTAGTTCTTCTGGCAGTGTGCGTCTTCTTCGGGTGTCCGTCTGCAGGTGTCCGCCCGTCGTATCAGTGATGCGGGCAATCCAGGTAACGGGCTCGCAGACTCCTAGGTTGGTGTCCCGGTGAACCGTAATGTCGTAGTCGTTCATGTTGGACAGGCGGACGTACGGCCGAGACGTCGTGTTGATGAGAGTCTTGGCAACTAGCAATCCTTTTGTCTGGATGTCCTCATATTTTGGCTCGATGACAGCCGCCACTCCCTCAGCAGTTCCGTCGACAATTACGGCAGCGCTGACCTCCGTCCTGGCGGGAACGATGACGTCTTCTCTCAGCCTTACTCGTCGTGCGGTGATGGACTCGTGCGCAGGTTGCAAAGCAAGTTCCTCACCTCCGAAGTGCAGAGTGTTGGTACTGAGATCCAAGATGATGTTGTTCTGGTCCAGGAAGTCCAGTCCGATGATCACTTCATTTGATACGTCAGCCACAAGCACTGGATGCTTTATCGCCCGTCGACCAATGACGAACTCGAGTGATGCTTCGCCATGTACCGGTGCGGTCTCTCCGGTCGCGGTTATTAGCTGGAGGTTCCTTTGTGTGGGTTGCACTCTCCACTTCGGGATCACGGAGGGACTGACGATGGTCCTCGATGCTCCCGTGTCGACTAGCGTGGGCCAGCTCTCTCCGTTGACGACTCTGTCGACCATCAGGCTGCTATTGTCCCTCCGTAACTTCGTCACACGAACCTGGACTGCCGGGGCTTGACGACTGTCTCAAGCCAACCTTTGCCCCCCAAGGCTGGCTAATTTTGTTTCCCTGGGTCGCGCGGTTTTCAGACGACTGATTTCCCGTCGGATACCCTCGGCGGCGGCGATCACCGCAGTCCTTGCTCAGGTGGCCTTTCTTCCCGCAGGTCCAGCAGGTCAGTAGTCCTCTTCCGGGCCGCCTCTTCGGTTGCCTTCCGGCTGTGTCGTTGCTGGCGGTGCCGTGACTATCGAAGAAACGGCTTAGCGCCTCCATTAATTCGTCGGCCAGGGGCTTGGTCCCGTTGGTTTTTACTGGTTCGTCGACGTCCACTTGACGCACCCGCGCGTGCATTCTGGATGCCTGTTTTGCCGTCTCGAACTCAAGTGCGTGGCTCAGCGCATCTGCCAGGGTCTTATTGCGCGCGAGACGCTGCGCCTGTTGAGTGTCCGAGTCCCGTAGCCCGTCGGTGAAAGTCTGCGTCGCTATCTGTTCCAGAAAGTCGGCCGGCGCTGTTGGGTAGGCGAGCCTTACGAGGCGTGCGATGTCCATCTCGAACTCCTGCAGGGTTTCCGCGTTCTTCTGTACCCGGGTCCGGAGCTGCATCTGGTAGGCCTGCTGAAGATGGCTATCTCCATATCGGGACTCCATATGGGCGATCAGTGAAGCGTAGTCCTGGGATCCAGTCGGGATGGCCTGAAGGACGTTAAGGACGTCACCTCTCAGCCCTACAATGAGAGCTGTAGCCTTTTCTGTGTTGCTCCAGTTATTTATGGAACAGGCCGCCTCGAACTGACGTAAGTATGTGCTCCACGGGACCTTTCCATCGAAGGTTGGGGGCGTCACTCTGCTATGTCCCGTTCCTGATATTCCCGGTGTAACGGTGGGCGGGCGTTGGCGCAGCTCGGCAACTTCCTCTCGTAGAGCGTTGAATTTCTCTTCCACCCCCGTCAGTGGGCGTTGGCGCAGCTAGGCAACTTCCTTTTGTAAGGCGTTGAATTTCTCCTCCACCCCCATCAGCGGGTGTTGGCACAGCTCGGCAACTTCCACTTGTAAGGCGTTGAATTTCTCCTCCACCCCCATCAGCGGTCGTTGGCACAGCTCGGCAACTTCCACTTGCAAGGCGTTGAATTTCTCCTCCGCCCCCATCAGCGGGCGTTGGAGCAGCTCGGCAACTTCCACATGTAAGGCGTCGAACTTCTTTTCCACTGCTGCGACTTCCTCACGTAGGCCCTGTTCTAATTTCCTTTGGCTCTCCTCTAATTTCGTCAGCAGACACTCTTCCAGATTTTTCTGGCCATCCAGAAATTTGGCGGTTAGGTCCTCTGCTAACTTATTCTGGCCGTCCTTCAGGTCCTCTGGTAGCTTATTCTGACCTTCTTCTAATTTGGAAGTTAGGTCCTCGGCTAAACTTTTCTGGCTGTCTTCCATCTTCTTCAGGTCCTCCGCTAACTTATTTTGACCGTCTTCCATCTTCTTCTGGCCGTCTTCTAATTTGGCAGTTAGGTCCTTGGTTAAATTCTTCTGGCCGTCTTCTAATTTGGCAGTTAGGTCCTTGGTTAAATTCTTCTGGCCGTCCTCCATCTTGGTTTCCATGCCATTTAACTTTTCTAGCAATGCTGCCAATTGCTCTTCCATTTTAGATGTTTGTCTTGTACGGGGCATGCGCTCACAGGAAAATTTAAAAAAAATGACCTGCTCGGGTTTTGTAACCAGGACCGTCAGGTGTTGTGCTTGTGCTTGAGTTCGTAATCCGGCTTCTGACACCAGTAGTTACGTGCCACACCCCTAGTGGCACTTTTGTTAACTGGATTACGGTGGGTAGAAAACACAACACCAATTACTGCTTTAAGGAGAAGTTAGCTTTATTGCTTGCAGGAAGATACAGCACTCATCAGTAAATACAAGCAATTATTACCTTACTCCAGTTTCCTCAAGTCTCTGCCTTTGGAGAGTTCTTGCCCCCTTTCACTTGTCAACAAGCCGCAGAAGTTAATCCCTCGTAATGAGGTGGCCCTGAACGTTGGCTGGAAATATCTGCACTCAGCCTGTCACCGTACTACACACTGTTTCACAATGCACCACAATCACTTCCTCGCTTTCAAGAGAATCAGCTTCACTAGGGGTTTCGCAAGTCACTACACTTCTGTCGCTCAGGATAAACACTCGCAATAGCTCATAAAAACACAACAACAACTGCTTGACAGGTCGCACTTATATAGCAGGCCGGTGACTCAATAAATGCTTCTAGATCCATCCAGGGTTCACGGCTTCTCGATTTTTCCATCGCTGGCTCAGTCACGAATATTCTGGACTATCCCTTTGTCCTAGTAGCCCTGTTGCATAAGGCGCACGCAATACACGAGGCAGGGCACAGCCCAGCCCTGGGGCAGTTGTGACTCATGCGGCGAGCGATGACACAAACTCACAGCCGTAACAGTATTTTGGAAAAATATATTCTGTCGCGGACGTTCTTGTTGAGTGTTTTATGCTGAACAATAGCAATGAAGAAGTGAGACATATAGTTCCAAAAGTGTTCTTCTCCATACTATGGACTTTTTGATATTTGAGAAAAACTGTTTCTATGTTCGAATATCATTAATTCATACAAAAATAATATATTTTAATTGGTTACCCGTTTTCAAAACTGGTGGTTATAATTTAAATAATTTGTTTTGAGAATTTTTAAAACAATATTGATTTAAACAAGAAGTTCCGTGACGAACTAAAGAGCCTACGTTTCTTAAAACTTAAGATTCATGCCAATTATTAATCTAAATGGATCTATCTAGAATAATGACGAAATTAAGTTGGTAATATAGAAATTTCAAATTAGTTCGAAATACTGTATACCTGGCATAATGTAGCCTAATAGAGCACTACAGTTGGCAGCCCTGGTGACTGAATATATTCTTAGTTCCATCTCTTAAGGTACAGAATGCAAAATTTGGTTGAAGTCCAATGAATAGTATGGACGTTACATGCAGTTAAACATTGGAACTAACAGCGCGCGTAAAATCATGTTGGCAACAATGTCATGCATGTATTGGTCAGAAGTAATCTGAAATAATATGGCCTATTGTTGTGCCAATTTTGAATGAAATCCATTAGTTGGTATAGAAGTTACATACATTTTAAAATTGGACTTATCGGTAGGCTTAGAATCATATTGGCAGCACTGACGTACATTATTTACTCCAAATCAATTTAGAATGCCAGGTACTATACGTGTGCAATGTTTAGAGCTATTGGCTTGCATACTTTCTGATATATGGATATTAGAGTAAAAAAATAGAGACAGCATTTATTAACAGTTTGCAGCCCTGGTTGCTCGTAAGAATACGCATAGTCATATATGTTATGGTACACATAGAACATACGAAGTGTGGTTGAAATCCAAATGATAGTATAGAAGTTACATGTATCTAAAGTTGGACCTCTCAGCAGGCTTAGAATCATGTTGGTGGCACTGACGTATATAAGTTACTCTAAATTAATATAGAATGTCAGGTACTATAAGTGTCCATAGTTTAAAGCAGTCAGCTTGCATACTTTCTGATATATTGTTATTTGGATAAAATAAATTGAGAGCATTTATTAACAGTTGGCAGCTCTGTTGGATAAATAGAATACGCTCAGTCATATCTGTTTATGTACACATAACACATACGAAATGTGGTTGAATTTCAATTGATATGCATTTTCAAATTGGACCTATCAGCAGGCTTATAATCATTTTGGCAACACTGCCATGTATGGCCTCCTGGAAATTAAACTGAAATATTAGTATCTATACGTGAGCCAATTTTGAAAAAGCTCCCATTCATACCTTCAAGATATCCAACATGGAGCTCAAATTTCAATTGCGATTTTACAGCAGTTGGTAGCACTGACATCATTTTTAAATACGGCATTGAGATATTCAGGTATATCTTTACTCCTACCAAATTTTGTTTCGATTGTTGCAGCTGTTTAGGAGTTGATAGGGGGGGGGCACACACAGTCAGACAGACAGAAGGACACACAGACAGAAGGACAGACAGACCGACAGACACACATTTGCCCGGATCGATCTCTTAAGTCTACTTTTTCCTCATTTTTGCAAAATGTGAAATATAGGCTAAAAATCAACTTTTCAACTCGACATGCCATGATTCGTAAAGATGATACAAATATAATTAAGTTCAGCTTCCGAAATATATATGTATTTACTTAGAAATTTGTTCCCTCCTGATGATGCTCGCTTGATAAGCGAAACATTTCATCCTAGTTTCTCTCTTCTGATGATCCGTAACTTTCTTAATCACATGTTATTTTTATTCATGTTGTTTTTCGCATTTCCCAGTAATTGGAATTATATTGTCCGACTGGAAAGTTGAAATATCTATTCTTAGTAAGGCAACAGTCGGTAGTGGCTTCATAGATCCCTATGAAATATTTAGGCCCTTTTGAAATTTTACATTCAATTGAGTTTCCTCGCTTTTCCTTCGCAATTCTTTATAAAGTTACATTGGACAAGGCCACTGACGTAAGGAACATCCACGGCAATATATGCAAATGATTACATGAAGTACATCAGAGCACCCTGTACTAAGCCCATGTCTGTGTGAGGCAATTAGCGCCAGAGTGCGCTACTCCAGTGTAATTTGATTTCCGAGGGAAGGCGTCACCTGGCCAGAGTCATAGGCCGTCAAGCTACGTGGATGCTTCCATAACGAGAACACCTCTTGGCTTTCAAATATGACAGTCGATTAGTCCTCTGCAAGATGAAAGTTAGGCTCGTAGAATAATATTCTATTACTTATGTTCTCTTCTCAGAAGAACTGGGATTCAGTCATTCAGTTTTAATGCCTGAGGATAGAAAAATAGACAAATACCCAAATGGGGAAATGTAAACTCAACCGACACCTGATAACAAGTCGCATTTCGAAAAGGGACGGGGATATTTTATCCACCATGCAAACTTGCCTCTAAGCGGAATTTAGAGTGTATGAATAAATGTGATATACAGTAGGTAAATGGTGAGATGTTGTTGTTAATTCCTTAAGGGCTTTGCGACATCGTGGTCATGTAGCCCCGTGTACTTGGGTGTGTGAAGAATTTGTCTGATTACCTGTATCACCGTGATTCATGTACTGGTGTGTGTGTACTTGTAATTAAGGTAGACTTTGGGTAGGAATCGTCCGTGGCCTTAAGTTGTGCACCATCCCTCTATTTGCCTGGAGTAGAAGTGGGAAACCACGGGAACCCACTTCCAGGATGGCTGAGGTAAGAATCGAACCCGCCTCTTCTCAGTTCTGCCTCACGAGGCTGTGCGTATCCTGTTCCAGCCCTCAGACCACAATAAAATTTCTTGACAGAGGCGGGAGTCGAATCTGGGCCTCCGTGGTGACAGTCAAGAATGCTAGCCACTACTCCACGAGGCGGACGCAAACGGTTAGAAGATGACCAGGAGATTAACGGCTAACAGCATTTTCATGCAAGGATAATTTCATATCACGGCACTGTGTTATAACTCTCGAAATAGCCGAACGCCACCACCATATATTTTTTTTGTGCATTGGTGGCTAGATTACAGCACACACAAACGTTCGGAGCAGACATAGGGTGTAGGGGCAGATGACCTCGCTGTTACGCCCCTTAAAATAACAACAACAGACATGGGGTGGTCGGTGTCATGAGGAGCTACGAGATACATTGGGTTGCATGCGTTGCCTATTCAAGGTGTTGTACGTTGGGTCAAGGCACTTAACTAGAGCTTGTTCACCTTGATGATTCGCACTCAATTGATGGAATTCCACACTTTCCTCAATGTTGAGAATGATGTGTGTTGCGTTTTCTTTCAGAGTGTTGGAAATTCTGCCAGCCGTTAAGGACAAATGTAGGATTATAAGAAAGGAGGACGAGAAGGTTGTATTGCAGTCGATAAGTGTCATTTTTGACAATCTAAAATGCACAGTAACGTATTTTAAGTGTGAACTAGTCTCAATGAGTGTATTCATTCGTACTCCCGGTCAAATATAAGAGTTCTTAGAAGGACTACTTTGCAAACTGCCAAAGACCGACGGTGACATTTGGTGCCCAACGTGGGGGTTTAATTTATTCACACCGATTGTGCTACTTTTTATGTTAATATGGATAAAGCCGTGAAACTCAGAGGAGAAGATCGAAGCTCATTTACAAGACATTACAACACTTAGAAAGCAAACACAACCATATGTGTAAACCTCTGGGGATTATTTTGAAGGATGTGTGTATTATACTTAGTTTTCTTTTGTGCATAATATAACAAAGATTTTCATGTAGGCTATCCCACCATAGATTCACAGCAACAACTCTTCAGATACCTCAGCTCTTGTTGTTGCTTATTTCGAGGGCTGTGACATCATAGTCATAAAGCACCGCGTATTTCGTTGTGTGTAAACTGGGAATCAGATTAGGAAGGAGGCGGCTGTGGCCTTAAGTTAGGAACCAGCATTTCCCGTGAGTAAAAGTGGTAAACCACTGAAAATCACATCCAGGAAGGCTGAGGTAGGAATCGAAAGCTTCTCTTCTCAATTTTGCTTCACGAGACTGAGTGCACACCGTTCCAGCCCTCACACCAAGATTAAGATTACTTGCTGAGCTGGGAATCGAACCCGAACCTATGAGGTGACATCCAAGAACGCTAACCTATACACAATGAGGTGGTTTACTCATTCTAATATCTGCGAATTCATCAACGTTTTAAAAGAATTCCAGGTAGAAACCCACATCAAACGACACTCGACATACAGACGCATAGAAGCAGCTACAAACTCTGGCGAGCCAAAAAAGATAAAAAAAAGAGAGAAAGATAAACAATAATGTTATTGGTTTTTACGTCCGTTTTAAGTAGTGCGGATTTTAGTGACGCTGGGGAGACATACTTTTGACCCATGCCAGTAAATCAACTGACACTGCTCCCTCGTATTTGCGCACTCTCAACTGCCAGCTGACTGCGCCAGGATTCAATACTGCAACCTTGGGCACAGCAGGAGAGAACGTTACCACTGGGCCAAGAACATTAACTATTTCTATCGCCTAGTTATTGTTGTTTTAAGGGAGCGGAACAGTTGGTCATCTGTCCATTAAAATTTGGTCTACGTGGATATAATTGGTCGAGAAAGTTTACGTAACGGTCCCCAATGTGGAATTTTAGCCTATTTTCATTCATGAAAAAAAAATAGGCTTATGAGATCACCTTTTGTCCGTGTGTCTGTCTGTGTGTGCGTGTGTGCCCCCTACTAACTTCTAAACGGCTGGAGCGATTTCAATGAAACTTGGTAAGTTCATAGCACTGTTCCGGACGACCCCGATCGTGTCCATAAAATTTTGTTACGTCTCACCAATCCAACATGGCGGCTGTGCGAAATATTTCACCAGCATTCAATATCTCCGAAACTATTACCGATATCACCCTGGAATTTTTCACGGTGATAAAAGGAACTACTAGAAGTTCACCTATGTGACTTTTGAAAACCTGATAACTACAAAACCAACATGGCGGCCAAGCGAAGTTGTGACTTTTAAATAGGCGTTTCTCGCGATTTAACCAACCAAACGCAATAAAAGTTGGTACAGTATATGTTTATACACATTTTAATGCACCGACATCTAACTTAGTTCAATTGTTTACATAACCTCAAGATGGTGGCTGTGCGAAATATTTAACCGGCATTCAATATCTCTGAAACTATTAGCGGTATCACCCTGGAATTCTGTACGGAGATAAAGGGCACTACTAGAAGTTCATTTATACGACTTTCAAAACCCGTTTAACTACAAAACGAACATGGTGCCCAAGCGAATTGAAAATTTTAAAAAGACCTTTCTCGCGATTTAATGATCAAAACGCAATGAAACTTGGTACATGAAATGTTTATGCACATTGTAATGCACTGGTATCTAATTTAGTTCAATTGTTTACATAACCTCAAGATGGTGGCTATGCGAATTTTAAAATTAAGATTTTATTTCTTGTGTCGTAATCATGTGAACGAAGTGAAAGTTTGCATAATGAACCTTCGCAATAATTTTTCTCTAATGGTGCATGACTCTATGGCCTATACATATAACAATCCAACATGGCAACCCTCCGAATTATTTAGACGGCTCTGAATATCTACGAATCTATTAGAGCAATCAAACTGTTTTTTTTTTATGTTCATAGGGGCTATGAAAATAAGTTCACCTATAGGACTTTCAATAACCTGGTGAACACAAATCCAACATGGCGGCAACGCGAAGTATAAGTATTCACATGGACGTTCATCTCAATTTGACCATCGGAGTGCAGTGAAACTTGGTACAGTAAATCATTATACAAATTTTAATCCACTGGCATCTAATTTATTTCAATTGTCTCCATAATCCTAAGATGGCAGCTGTGCGAAATTTTAAAATCTCGTTTTTACTTCTTGTGTCCTAATCATGCGATTGAAGTTTGAATGCTACACGTACACAATAATCTTCATGTAACAGTTCATAACTCTAGCAATCAAACTGAAATTTTGTATGTTGATAGTGGCAATTAACATAAGTAGATTATATGAAAATAGGCTATATATTTCTTCACGGAACTACTTGTTCAGCTATTAAATCGTGTTGTATTCATAAAGTTCAACCTTTGAAAATCCTAACCAAGGAGCTAAATTATCTGGCTCGTCCAAACAGTATTTTCTTTGTTGTACGGATAAAATAAGAAAGAGCGGGTTCTCGATCTGAAATGATGTCCTTTTGCGGGGGTAACAACTCAGTTTGAAAACCTTTGGTGTAGTTAATTGCAATTACAGTTCACGGGAGTTAATTTCTAGAATGTTTTCACAGTTTTCACCAGACCGTAAAGCGAATAATATAAGCTACTTTAGTTCACAATGCCATAGGGAATACATTACATTTGTATGAGTCGAGTGGATATGTATTGTATTGTTAACGGAATACTGACTCGTTGAATACGTTTCTTTCTCAGTCATTACATTACTCGCAATTGATCTGAATGAACCTGAAATGTACGCTAATCAATGTACCCATGTTCACACATGAGCAGTTTGTTGCTGCCAGTGCCACAAAGCCTCCATCAGTAACAGCGTGGTGGGAAACATGATTACTTAAGTTGTGAGCTTGGCTAATGCGCCACATAATAACGATCATGATTCACTGCTTTAAGCCTGAGTTCAACGATGCCCCATTATATCGGATGAAATCAATTTTAGTTCTCAATTGGAGCATTTTCAATATAGACAGAGTGTAAGGTTTAATCTCCTGAAAAAGCTAGCCAATGCTATGATAAAAATAAAATTATAAAACAAAAATAAATGGAATGCAGTCGAAAGAGATCAAAGATTTACTGGCATGGGTCTAAAGTATGACCCCGGTGTCTCTAAAAGCCGCACTACTTAAAAGGGACGTAAAAGCCAATAACATTATTATTTATCTTTCCGTCTTTCATTCATTTCTTTCTTTCTTTCTTCCTTTCATTCATTAATTCATTCAGTCTTTCGCTCGTTCTTTTTATCTTTCATTCATTCATTCATTCATTCTTTCTCTGTTTTATCTTTCTTTCTTTCCTTCCTTCTTCTTTCCTTTATTTCATTCTTTCATTCTTTCATTCTTTCTCTATCTTTCTTTCATTATTCTTTCTTTCATCCTTTCTGTTTATTTCTCTGTTTTATATTTCAGTCTCTCTCTCTCTCTCTCTCTTCTTTTCTTTCATTCCGTTTTTCTTTCTTTCGTTGGAAGTCTATTGACTATCTTTGACGTCTGTTTGCTTTTAAGCGTAGTCTCGTACTTCGTGTGGTAACACGCCATGAGTTCGATTACCATTTATCCACCACGTGCGTTCCACGCTCCACCGAGAAATGGAATTCTGGTCTGGACCTCCTAGAGGTGTAGTGGCTGTCAACCTGAAAGTCCGGGTGTGATTCCAGTATCTGCCAAGAAATTTAATTCTGGCCAGAGGGCTATAAAGGGTATACTCAAATTCGACAGGTAAAACTGAGAAGATGTGTGTTCGATTCCCACATCAGACATTGTGGTTTTCCGTGGATTCCCACTTCACCAGGCAATTTCCGGGATCGTTACTAAATTATGACCACGGCCGATTCCTTCCCAATTCTCGCCTGAATAACAGATACACGCATTACACTTCTACTACAGAGGTGTGCAAATTATTCGACTTAAAAAAGAATGTAAATCTGCCACACATTTTCTTCAAAATCATTTTATTTTATTTGTATTGCCCTACTTAGTGATGCTTTCTCTCCTGTGGACTTACAACGTTTCCCATAAGACATTGCATCAGCGAATTTTCAAAATTGGAGAATCTGAGGGGTACCTGAGCTGGATCGATTTCCCCTTTTCCATTTAGGTTTACTTTGGAATAAAAATGAAAATTCACGGCCTGTTTCTAGTCGACCGACCGGGTCAGGGAATGGAATGAATGAAACCCCCATCTAGCGGAGAGGATATGAACTGTGCCAGCTGCCGAAGTCTGTCGCACTCCCCTGGGGCAATGATTAAATGAATGACAAATGAAAGGAAATGATAGTGGAGAGTGTTGCTGGAATGAAATTTGTGACAGGGAAAACCGGAATACATGGAGAAAAACCTGTCTGCCTCCGCTTTGTCCAGCACAAATCTCACGTGGAGTGACCGGAAATTGAACTACGGACCCAGTGATGAGAGGCCGACGTGCTGCTGCCTAATTATTTACTTTGAAATGGACCAACTAAATCAGGTGATTTCAATCTATTGTCCACGAATTTTTGAATAGATTATGATGGGACATCATTAATGAAAGAGTCAAATGCCTCTGCTCTGACCTCACACAAAAACTATAATAATATAATCAAAACAAAATGTGTGACATTCTGCATTACCAAGGCTAGTATTTTAGTGGAAATTCTAAAAACTAATTTCAGTCAGTTTCTTAAAAGAAAATGTAGCTAAGATTATTAAATAAACGTTTGAAATACTTTCACCGCTTTGCAAACAATTTGTATGCATTATTTCATTAAAATTAGAAATGAAGTGTTGAAAAAATGTCGTTCAGTCTAATAATTCGCACACCTCTGTACTAGTCACAATAGCAGAGGTTATGAGAGGAATTCCAAACACACCCAAGTATAGGGACTAATTGACCAGCATGAAATGAAACAACAATAATCCTGGTCTGAGGGCTGGAATGGGGTTAGCACGGCTTTGTGGAGAGTGACTGAGAAGAGATGGGTTTGTCTCCTACCTCAGCCATCCTGTAAGTGGTTTTCAGTGGTTTCCCGCTTCTACTCCAGGGAACTAACGGGGTAGTTCCTAAATTAAGGTCACGACCACCTGCTATCCAAATTTTAGCTCTCACACACACACACAGGTACAACTATCACAGTGATGCAGATTCCACACACACCCAAGTTCGCGGGGATAAATTACCACCACGTCTGAAAGCTTCAAATCTCAACCTTTTAGAGACTGTGACAACCACCTTCATGCCATACCAAGTACCCGAGCGCTAATAAATCAAATATAATAATAATAATAATAATAATAATAATAATAATAATAATAATAATAATAATAATAATAATAATAATAATAATAATAATTCCTGTGGAAAAAAAAGTCAACAACAACCTGGGTACAAGAAGTCAAAAAGAATTTGGAAAGTAATAATATCAGAGAAGAAGATACCCCACAGAGAGATAGTTTTAGGTAAAAAGTGCTAAAAATGGAAGGATTCCAAGGGTGGAAGGGAAAGAAAACTGACTCGAAATGGTCCGAGGAAAGGAAGAGTAAACATAGTGAGATTATGTAGGAATATTGGAGGAAGAAGAAGGAACAGCAAAGGACAAAGCATTGAGATTGGCTCGTGGTCCCTAGAAGACCGAAACGAAAATAATAATAATAACAATAATAATAATAATAATATTAATAATAATAATAATATTAATAATAATATAATATCGTATGGCTTCGGATGCCGGGAACAAGCTTTGTTATTTGACGCTCAGAGGGCAGCTTGCATGTAAAATGTTGTTCTTCCTTGGAGCGCTATGAATGTCAAGGAGGTTAGATATCTAAGTCCATTGGCACTATAGCGCTTTCTAGTAGAGAAAGGAGGAACTTTTGTGTTGGCGAAAATCCCGAGATTAATTTTGCCGTTATGAAGACGGCCTACTGAATTCCAATGGGTACTTTAACATGCCAACAACGTATGGCATGCGTGTCGTGATTCTTGTCGCCTTTAAAAATCACTTACCATGGCCAGGTGCGAACCTGCAGGCTTGGGGTTGGTAGTCCAATACGATAATGCTAGAAGTACGCGACTCTATTTTCTATTCCCGTACCACTCTCCCTCTAGCTAGGGATTACCCGCACACCAGGCATGCTGCAACTACTTGCAGATAAAATACATTTACATGTGGACATTTGAGTCGAATCAGCATCTTTCGTGTTACTCATAAAATACTGATGTCCAATTATTTTTACTGTAGATTAAACATAATATTTCACAAAATGATAGCATTACTGACTGTCAAAACTTGTAATGAAAACACGATTATTCTGGTTCGTGCAACAGAATTTGGATTGAAGATTGGATCTGAGCTTTTTGTCTCGTTTGACACGAGCATCAGTTTGAGAATGCATGCCCTAAATGAAACGAAATCAACAAGTCTTTTAAGAATCTCAGT
This sequence comes from Meconema thalassinum, assembly GCA_946902985.2. Taxonomy (NCBI): domain Eukaryota; kingdom Metazoa; phylum Arthropoda; class Insecta; order Orthoptera; family Tettigoniidae; genus Meconema; species Meconema thalassinum. The sequence goes on along the minus strand of OX336388.2, from coordinate 322,218,306 downwards.
TGATATAGCCTAAACTCCAGAAAGACAGCAGAAAATGTGATTGATGATTCTTAGGTGAGACACTCTGTATATACAAATCGATACGTAAAACAGGCTCGTTATTTTTGTGCGCCCCGATAAACACGAGAAGCTATGCCGACTTTGACTGGCGCAGATCGCGGGCGCACGTACACGGTTCAGTCAATTGTTGGCGCGCACTTTTACACTATTACCGAACGTATTCAATAACGTGTAATTACAGTGCTCATAGCCGATGCTGAAAATGACCTCCCTCTCTTGTAACACACACCTGACTACTTCTGATGAAAGAATGGACAACACTCTGAAGTTCCACAGCAGGGATGGCTTCGATTGTATCTCTTATGTACTGTTTAAGGTAAAAAAGACTCGTCTAGGGGCTATTTTTTTCCCTTTTTTAGCTATTTACAGTGTAGAGAACAGGAATTCGTCAAAAAAGTCGAAAAAATATGAAAAATGGTCATTCTCTAAGATATGCTGTACCAGGAATGACAACGCCCACTTTTACAGAGATTTATGTTTGTACGTATAACTTCTGAACTATTATAGATAGCTTTCTGAACTCACTTCTTGTCGGCTCTGTTGAGCGCTGACTCTGTGTTGGTAACAATGACAACTTCCTGCATTGTTTATGTTACTAGTGCTTACTGAACATTGTCATCACTGTGATTCTTCAGTGACCTACTGAAGAAATATTGTTTAAGGGACGGAACAGCGAGGTCATCTGCCCCAATTGATTATTAATAATTGAATCGTTGATTTGAAGAGGGAAACAAGTCCACTTATTTGCAAACAAAATGTAATGGAAGACTTCAACCTCATTTCTCTCAGTTTAACATTTTCACTACTTTGGTACTATTTGTAAGAAAACTAATAAAGATAGAGATTATTATTTTTTATGTATCAACATCATCTTAATGAACAGTAATAAGAAGGGACATCCCTTTAAATAATGTACAAAATTGAATATAAATAATTTTCGACATAATTTTGGATTAAAAAATCGTACCTTAAAAAAATTCATATTGGCAAAAGTATTTCGTTTTTGTCAATAATCCTTCTTATTATTGCAGATAATGATCCAAACAGTAATCCCTGAAAGTTTCAATTGGCTAACCCAAACAGATTTTGAGTAAAGTGTACGAAAAATGTGAAGATTTAACATGGGCGAGACAGGCAGGTCTTTCTTACCTTCAGTTCACAGTAATCACAATACTCACTCAACACTAACGTCTAAGCTATGCAAATACACGTCCATATGAATGACAAAACACGTGTGAACTAACGATATGAGTCAGCGGAGCGCAATAATTTGCCGCAGTCCACTCATTTGGCTGGCCAGGTGCGGACCCAGCAATACCCCTCTCCATTGAGTCATATCGTTTAGTGAGTTATCTGAAACAAGACGCAAATTTCGAATCATGTTTCCAGGAAGACCTATGCCTAATGCCACTACAATTAGGATGCTCGCTAAACGATTCTAGAAAACTGGCTCCGTAAATAATAAGAAAGTTAAGAAACAACAAAAATTAGATGAGATCGTTGTTCATTCTTTCATCAGAAGATGTCATGTGTGTGTTACAAGAGAGGGAGGACATTTTCAGCATCGACTATGAGCACTGTAAGTATACATTATTGAATATGTATGGTAAAAGTGTAAAAGTACGCGCTACCACCGGCTGAACCATATACGCGTGCCCGCGATCTGTGCCAGTCAATACCGGCTTAGCTTGCCGTGTTTATCGGGGAGCACATAGATAATGACCCTGTACTATTCTCCGGAGATGTGAAGTTCATTGCAACCATCTAGGCCTACCCGGTTGGAAACGATCAGCTTAATGACTTCTTGAAAGACAGAGCGCTCCCATTTCCTAGAGTACGGAACGTCTGTATTTATCAGAGATGGTAGAGAAAGAAGAAACTCCCCCGTGATGTAACGGCTGGAGAGAAATAGGATGTCCACCCTCTCATCAAACAAGTCCTCGACAAATACTTAGCCACCTTGTGCATAGGCCTGTACCAAATGGCCAGGAAATAGAGACATTTCCGAAGATCCGGACGGATATATTGGACAGTATTTCACTCTGACGGGAGGCTGTGGTCAAGATTGAAGACGTACAGGAGGAAATGGAGGTAGGCTATAGGAACCAAAATAAAACCACTGAACATGTCTCGAGCCACGGGAAGGAAGGGTGAAATGCGAAGAAATGTACGTTGGTTGGTTGGTTCCTTAGTTTAGGGGCTGAGACAACGCGGTCATATAGCCCAGTGTACTTTGGTGTGTGTAGAATTTGTCTGATAACCGGTGTTATTTTTAGCCTATTTTCATTTATGAAAAAATAGGCTTATGAGATCACCTTTTGTCCGTGTGTCTGTCTGTGCGTGTGTGATGGTGTGCAATTTCAATGAAACTCGGTAAGTTTATAGCATTATATCGGACGACCCCGACCGTATCCTTCAAATTTTGTTACGTCTCACCAATCCAACATGGCGACTGTGCGAAATATTTCACCAGCATTCAAAATCTCCTAAACAATTACCGATATCACCCTGGAATATTTTACGGTGATAAAGGGGACTACTAAAAGTTCTCCTATGTGACTTTTTAAATACTGGTAACTACAAAACCAACATGGCGGCCAAGTGAAGTTGCGACTTTTAAGTAGACGTTTCTTGCGATTTAACCAACCAACCGCAATAAAACAGTATATGTACACATTGTAATGCAACGACATCTAACTTCGTTCAATTATTTACATAACCTCAAGATGGCGGTTGTACGAAATATTTCACGGGCATTCTATATCTCTGAAACTATTAGCGATATCACCCTGAAATTTTGTACGGAGATAAAGGACACTATTAGAAGTTCATCTATAAGACTTTAAAAACGGTTAACTACAAAACGAATATGGCGGCCAAGCGAACTTGAAAATTTTAAATACAACTTTCTCGCGATTTATGATCCAAACGCAATGAAACTTGGTACAGGAAATGTTTATACTCATTGTAATGCAGTGGTATCTAATTTAATTCAATTGTTTATATAACCTTAAGATGGCGGCTGTGCGATTTTTAAAATTAAGTTTTTATTTCTTGTGTCGTATTCATGCCATCGAAGTGAAAGTTTGAATAATGAACCTACGCAATAATTTTCCTTTAATGGCACATGACTCAATGGCCTTTACAGAGTGGTCCACCAGCCCCTTATTTTTTTGGAGGAAGGCAACCCAACTAACGCGTATATCATAGCCATCCTAAAAACGTTAGTACCTGCTCCTGTATGGCCTTAATACAAATTTACCATTGAGTTCATGCTTGCGAATATAGTAGAAATGATTAGTGGTAGTGTTATTTCAATGAACTCAACTATATTGCATGTTTTAAACGATCACAGCTCTGAATAACACCACATTACATTCGGACAGGTGTCTATGGGGATACGAATAGACTCAATTCGTAACAACAATCCGGTATGGCTATCGGTAGCTAAGGTGGTTAAGTCATGCATTCCGGCTGTTGCGTCGGGCAAGCTCCCGGCTGGCAGGTTCGATCCCCGGGCTGGTACATATTTTTTCCCTTAATGCCGTTTACAGTGGATGTACTATGGCCTCTTATGTACCTGTTCCAACGAGTGATTGTTTTATTTGTCCTAAAGAGGTCCGTTTCTATCCGATGGTACGTAGCCAGGTTGGACGACGACATAACGATCTGTAAAACGAAAGCAAGGTACCCTGCATATTCAGAGTAGCAAGTGTTCAAAATGTTAACCACCTTTGTTTAAAAGGAAAATCAGACTCACTCAAGCCAGCACACGTGTCGCGTCAAAACACTCTAACCTCGGCATGTAAACCATTCCTCATTCTTACGTTCGGCAAATATAAAACAGCATTAATTCATCCACTAATGAGGAAAACAGTATCGTATTGAGTCCATTCGATTGTTAAAATGACTTTTCTCTCTAAAGATATGGTAAGAGAGAAACTGAAATGATCAGAAACCAAAGCTACTAACTGAATGAGCGTCTGCTGAATGAATTTTCAGGTAGGATTATTTCTATACAAACAAAATAAAGTGTGTTGGCATGCATGTGGAATTGATTTTCAAATCTTTATCATCTACTCGAGACCAACCTAAGTCATCCTGGAAGTAGTTTTCCATGGTATCCCACTTCTACTCCAGATAAAATGCTGGGATTGTTCGAAATTTAAGACCACTTCCTCCTCCTTAAAACTCCTACCTTCAGTTAAAAAATACACAAACTACTACCAAAACCGTAATAACATAAGATTATTAGACAAATTTAAACACACGTAAGAATACAAGAATGTTATGATCACGATGTCCAAGCCCCTAAAGTTTGAAAAGAAACCTCAAATATACACGCCGCTGAGAACACAAAATGAAGTCTCATGTGCATTGGCTCATAGCTAATGAACGATTAGTCCTACTGAAGCGGAAGTTAAATTAAAGAAAACTTTGAACCTTCTTCTCCACCTTGTAACTGGTTGTTCTTTGCGGCAACTATCTTCCTAAAATTGGCTACAATGGTGAAAATACACTTGCGAAACATTTCACTGGGTAATTTCCAGCCAATGGTAGCTACTTAAAACACTGATTTTTAGCTTGAAAGCAGTGGATGAGGGTGTATTAATCATACCGTACCAGTGTAAACACCTCACTGATTAGCCTACAAATGGCAATGATATGACAGTTTGAGTGTTAAGAGTGCTCGTCAGTTGCATCGAGAACAGCCCCTAACCGCGAGAACATTACAATATTCCTAATTCTCATAGCTCTATAACGTAATGGTTCCGCTACCCACAATGCAGTGGAGACGCACGTGGCTAGTTGATGCGTTCGAGATGGCTGTGGGTTAAGCAAACACTTGCACTTTTGAAAGCCATCACAACAGAACAGAACAAAAGAAAATATGAAACTTATCCTTGAACGTGAACATAAATATTTATAATACCCGACGACTAAAATCGTATTCGAACCGGTAAGAACATTTTAGATAAAGAAAGTCTAGTGTCCAACCAAAAAGTTCTCACTATCTTCATAAATTAGCAAAATTCAACGTACTCTATACAGGAATACATCATAAGTGAATAAATGCGGTAATGTGACTTTGTAAGTGTCGCTTGATATAATATCCCCACTAAAATGGAGCACGGGCTGTCGTTCAAAAAAATTTGCCTACAACTGGAATCGATGCAGTACTCGGCTCAGTCACGCATACCGCGTCAGATCTGACTTTAACTGCTCCAGGCACGGAGACAACGTACACATTGCGCGCTACACGGATACTAGACTAGGCTGTTCCACCTCGAACGTTAGTATGCGTATCAAAGTCTTCAATCATGGTTTATAGTATTCATTTAACATTCTACTATTGCAGATCACGTGGCGTAACCTATTAATTCGATTGTATTACATGTATGTGTGTTATTCAGGGAGCAATGAATCACATGTTCGTAGAATGGTACTTAGTATTTGGCGCGGAAGTGATTAAGGTCGTTTTTCCTTTAATAGGCCCATGGCTCGGTTTACATTGCTGTCACACAGGCAGTGCGCACAGCAATATCGACATTCAGAAGAATTGTAATGTTAGTTGGGTTTCATAAAACTTAATAATAAGGGGCTGGTGAACCACTCTGTATATGTAACAATCCAACATGGCGACCATCCAAATATTTAGATGGATCTCAATATCTACGAATCCATTACAGCAATCAAACTGAATTTTTTAATGTTCATAGGGGCTATGAACATAAGTTCACCTATAGGACTTTCAATAACCTGGTTATCACAAATCCAACATGGCTGTGACTCGAATTATAAATATTCACATGGTCTTTTCTCGCAATTTAACCATCCGAGTGCAGTGACACTTGGTACAGTAAATCCTTTTTTTTTTTAGTCGTTTACCCTCCAGGTTGGTGGAACCCACGGACTCAGCGAGGAAACTCACCACTACCGCCTCTACGGGCAGTGTCCTAGAGCTGGGAACATCGAACCGGAAGGGATACAACTGGTGAGGTGGGATTGGCACCTCACCCAGGCGGCCTCACCTGCAAAGCAAACAGGGGCCTCATGAGGGAAGGTAAGGGATGGTTAGGATGGATAGACAAGGAAGAGGGAAGGAGGCGGCCGTGGCCTCGAAGAAGGTACTGTACCCGATAATCCGGAATGAATCCTGTTGGAATATCCATTGACCCAGCTGGATTGCCTATTTCTAACTGCTCCGGCAAATACTACATTAGAAATCGCTTCAAACATGGCCTTTAGGGATTTACATACAGCAGTCACAAGAATATTGTGGATCAACAACCAACTACACGGGGCACACACCTTTACTTACCTCCTCGGCGACTGGGAATTCAGCTTCGCCTACAATACATCCACAATACTCTTCTCCTTATATTTAAAATGAGTATAAATATTGGCTTGTTCTAGGCCTACACTGCGTAAAAATAAAACCGTTTAATGAAGGCTCTTACCTTCGTGGCATTCCAGACACATGGTTTCATTCAATAACCTGCGTTTGTAGAACGCACGTGCATTAGCTTTGTTTCATCAATGAAATACCAGCACCACGCCGTACTCGGAACTGGTTTATACAATTAATACAAGGCAGTGAGTGTCCACCTGTTCATATTATGTCATCGCTCTCCAACATAACGGTGAATTATTCTCGCTAGCCCACATAGAGACTGCTTGTGTGTGCGTTTATTAAAACACGTGAAAATTAACATTTAGATCTTACAAAAGTTCACATAACTACTCTCTTTCTTAAACAAGCATACTGAAACTTTTTATACACTCTTTCATTCGCACCCCGTAATTGTTCATGACCAATTCGGTTCCACATTTACTCTTAACAGTGAACAATCATTCATACCAAAAACATCCGCTTTTAAAACACACGATATTTCAAAACAATTGATTAATAAATCCTACTAAATTATTTAACTAATTGAATCATTTTCAAAAATTATTTACATGTAATATGTTCATAATAATATCCATAATTTAGTGCTGCAAACGCGACACTTTCATGATTCTGGCTTCTCGGTTACAATACAATTCTCAACTAAATATATACACTAGTTTTTCACATAACCCTTCTCTAACGTTCCGTAGTTTTGATATACTGCTTACACATCGTCTTATATAGGTTTCATTACATTGTCGGTATAATGCAGCCGACTAATTTAAGTTAACTGTACGTAAATACAAAACTTCGGGTTTAATAAAATTTAATAATTGTATTATAGACATGAGTCGACAATCTTTATCAAGTTGTATTTCCGCTAGAAACCCTCCTGTTAACACAGCTAAATCGTTAATTCACAAGAACTGGACTACTTGTATACAACGGCTCTTATCATGATCCATGCCTTCTTATCAAAGAACAACAATACTTTGATTTCCTTAAAATGCGGAACTCCCTCGCATGAGCACTCTTCATCACTCTACAAATCCTCATATAACAGTATATATGGCATAAACAATTATCGTCCACTATGTTAAACAATAACCAAAAGGATTAATTGTTATTAACATATCTTATGTAGGAACTTCTCTCAAATAATGGCATGACCCTCAGTATAATTACACATGATTACTGGACTACAATTATACATGCCTAAGTTCTTCAAACGAAACTTCCAATTGTAATGAACGATATTAGACAGTCGTGATTAACCTCCAAAAGTTTACTTCACAACAAGATAATTAACTGTTAACTCGTCTGTCGCAAATAGATGTAATAAAAATACTACTACTGTCTCACCTCACTTGTCACGCTTGAAATTGTTTATCGTTGTAGTATCATGTCCACAAAATTACGTGATGTTACACAAATAGAATAAAATAACACACATGTTACTTATAGTGTCAGATAGAATTCCATCTTGACCGGGATAAACTAGCTTTGAATTCCTAGCCAAAGATTTGAATAATCTTCTATCAAAAGGTATTTCCTTTAACATATTAAATGAACAAAGCTCTTAGCTTTACAAATAATAAAAAGGTTCGTCAATGTCGTAATGTTTTTCCACTCTACACAAAGAATGTTCATAGGGATTAAGACTTCGGTCTTATCAAACGACTAGTGTTTCATAGATCGTCGATAGTTTATGTACAATAATGATATAACAATATCATTCGATATTTCTTCTGTTCTTGAAGTTAGATGTTGTTACATTAAAGTGCTCAAATTAAATTTAATAAGAATTTAATTTGAAGCTATGACACAATGTCAGAATACATGGTTAATATAAAATTATTAAAATTCGAGAGTCGAAACGACTACTCTTCTATGAGGAATATGATCCCTCAAACAAAATTTTTAATGTCAGTTCCACAACTGATCCGTAGAATAAAATTGAAAAATAGATGAAAGGCAATCATCTCCTAAATAATCTTGAAGCATAAAAATCTCAACACACCACTGAAGTGTAAAATACATGAATACACTGAAATACATGAAATGAGAAAATATAAAAAAATATGGAATAAGATCGCTGGCTCAGAATGTCACTAATCAAGCTCTATACTACAATTGAGATACACAGCAACCTTATCTGGACGAAAACTTGAAGATCTATGTAAGTATTTCCACAATACTTTGATGTTTCCTCAGTACAAGACACTGAGATGGATCTGCAATCGAACCTCGGATCTGCGACCACAGAGATAGGAAACGTCCCTCTCTGGAATTCACCAACATCCTCCTGGGCTCAAACGACATCCTTCTGGCAAATTCTTCTGTGTTGCTGGGCTACCCTTCCCTAGCATCTTGACAAATCTCTTCTGTAGAGTCTTCATTCTCCGTGGTAAATATGTATCAGCTTCATCATTGGAATATAATTATAGAAATATTCATATAAATGGTGAATTACATATTTCCATTGCTAATTGATGTTACATTAGTGTTCGTAGACTGACGAAAATGTACAATATGGACCGTACACTACGTCTGTATTCAAGAATACGTTGTCTAACGAAGTTCCATCGTTGTATCTTAACTCCTGTTATCGAATATGTCTCTGGCGCATGACTATTTAGTTCATCATATCAACAATGTTAATTAAGTTGAATGAAAATGTTTGAAGAATAATAATAGTCATTCTGTTAATGTTTATGTGTTGCGCCAATATTAAAAGTTCTCCGCTACTGTTCACTTGAACTGCGTTCGCCAACTTAACGTTGCAATTTAAAATGATATTCAGCTTTATTTCCAACACATTTGAAAATCTGACTTAACAGGCTTATATTGTCGAAACGGTAAGTTTTAAAACGCTCGACTTTTCACAATATATAGTATGCGACCTGTTCTTTATATATATTCGCTTATTTAACTTCAGATCTCAATTATATATGAGATATAATCAAGTCAATGTTCCTCGCAACATCACATAGAATGGAAGTGCGGTGATCTCCTACGTTCCACCTAGCTATCCTCGCGTCTCCACAAGTCGACAGTCGTCGCACTCGGACTAAGCCTAGGGATCTCCGTTAACCCAGTAGAAACACTTCCTCACTCTTCAAAGTCTGCTGGAATAAGAACCTCGATCCTTGGATCTCCCACTCCAAGTCGATTTTTTGGCGGCCATATCAATCTCCCACTATAATTTTAGCGCGTAGATTACTAATGCTTATTACTGCGTAGATTAACCGATCTGCGGTTTTTAAAGTATCAGACATCATTTCTCTTAATATTCGCTTCATTATCAAATAAGAAAATCTTCTTCTAAGGGCCTAAATGCATAATTTTCATCATATTGTGTAATTGAGTTGATCCCGTCTTCAATAAGACCTCTTCTCATTGGCTCTGGGCTGGGATCCAGTAGCATAATTTATAACAATATTTATAATATGCATTTCCAAACTCGCTGTTGCTATGCTAATTATAGCCATCTAGAAGCGTCCATTGTGCAACATATCACGTGATCGGGCTCTCCCACAGCCTCGAGCTTGTAACACCACCCTCCTGTGTCACACTTCCAGAAATTATATTTGCTGGTTAAATTTTATCATGGGGACGGAAAATACTCTCATTTTGTCCCAAAATAATTCAATTTACGGGGGCAGTACCATCCCGGCATTTGCCCGAAGACGAAGTGGGAAACCACGGAAAACCACTTCGAGGATGGCTGAGGTGGGAATCGAACCCCCTCTACTCATTTGGACCACCCGAGGCTGAGTAGACCCCGTTCCAGTCCTCATACCACCTCTTGGCAGAGCCGGAAATCGAACCCAATGGGGGAACCATGGAAAACCCTTTCAAGGACGGTTGACGGTGGGGCTCGAACTCACGCGTCTACCGAGTCAGCAGAGAGCATGGCCCCATGACCTAACGTTGCGCTTTAGCGAGCGTAGCCACCACTGTCGGTAGGAGTCTTATGTAGGGTACAACTCCTAACGTTCAACCCAAGAACATTCAATATACTGCTTGATAACGGCAAAGAGTTATAACTAACTATACCCATACAATTAGGACAAAATCAATCTATATAGGTTATGTTTTTTACTGAAAATCTTGTTCAGTTATAGGACGTATTTTTCCTTCCTTCGGTGATGGGGAAATATCTTTCTTTACTCTATGTACTGTACCCATGGTACTGGTGCTGACTGGCCTCGAATCTGATGCTCCAGAGAGGAAAAATCACGCATAGGATTTTTCGGGGTGTCGAACCAGAGGTCTTTGCGGAAGAAAACCTCATGCTAAGCAAGAACCACATAATATAAGACTGTTCATGAAATATCAGCTTAAATCCAGATGTCTTGTAGGAATTATAAGCAATATTGTACAAAATGGAAGGTATTCATAGTACTGTAATATGCGGTATTTGAGCAAAGACACAGTTTCGAGGCAGAATTGACAAGTGAGAAATTAGTTTGTTCAGAGAGGTGTGTCAGCTTGGCGCCCAGGAACTTTTTACGTCTACGAAGGGGAGCCAAGATAGATACTAATGACTGTGGGAATCACAGAAACATAAGGAACAATTAATTGCAATTGTAAGAACAAGAGAAGAAATGTGAACTGTGTTTTTGTTATTTAGTGAGGTTATCGATGTTTTATGATTTTTAACACCAATAAGTGGGCTGAGGAAGAAAACATTGTGTGTTTTCGAAACATGTACCTATAGAATTTTTAAGTAGGTAAAAAGTATTGATTTGGCGAGATATTTATGTTATACTTCATGATAAGGAACAATGTTGGAGTGGAGAGGACGCCACATGGAAAAAATTGAATACATGAAAACGAGGCATCCCAGAGAATTGAAATCATCACCTAGGTGAATAAAATCCGGAGAGGATAATTATGACACCAAGAAGTATGCTTATCGGAGCATACTAAGCATTACACGGACTGTGAACACAGAAACGCGGATGTCAGACATCATTGGAAGAAGATGAAGGGGAATCCCGGAGATAGCGTACCCACGCCATCACCAAGATAAATTAATATTAATTAATAGAACGATCAAATCACTGGCACGAGGATGAAATTGTAACCTCCGTGGAAAATTGGACCAGATGAAGGCAGTGTCAGCCCTGGAAACTGCAGGTTTAAAGGAAATGTCGTTCCGTGGATTTGAGAGAACTATGTTTCGAGAGGGAAACTTTAAATAGGGCTCGAGGCCATGGTGAAGTCAGTCAATTTGGAGCACTCACGCGAGGAGGGTGCTGTCCGTCCGCTCGGAAATTGATACACAAAGACCGTGCAACTAACGAACAAAGTAATTTACATATGCAAATGTAAAAATGTTATATGAAGTCAACTTGGACAGCTCACGCGAGGAGGGTGTTACTCCTTCGCTCGGAAATCTATAAACAAAGACCGCGCAACTACAAGTGCAAAGTATTTATACAAGAGTGAAAGTAAGCTAAAGTATATAGAAGTACTTCAGTCAGGAAGATGTTCTTTAGTACTGAAATGAGTGCGCAAACGCCGTAATAATAATAATAAGCCAAGTAAAGCTGATAGTTATCAAGCCGCGCAGTAACTGAAATGTGGTATGAACAGTAAATTACACCATCATATGGGTAATTTGGTAAAGCGCGCACGTCATGATCTAATTATCAACAATGGTCACACTATATCCATTATTATAGATCATGGGATGGGAACCATGTCACAGGCATTGTGATCTTATTCAAGTACAGACAAAGGCACTGATTACTAGACGTGGAGGAACATTCACACTAGCAGCATTTTGAACGAGGGTTAGCCAGGATCGCGTTTGATAGAGACTTCCAATGGAATTAGATGTCGGAAATCACGCCCCTGCAACTCTGCGATCACGCAAATATGAAGCCAGAGGCAAATCGTGTGAAAAAGTGTCTGTGTAATATAAATGTTAATATATGTCAGTGTTAAAAATAATATGTGTATTACAAAAGTGAAAATGTGTATTATAATAGTATAATAATACTATCGTATGGCCTCGGATGCCTGGTGCAAGCTTTGTTAATTGACACCCAGAGGGTAGCTTGCATGTCGAATTTCGTCGTTCCTTTGAACGCTATGAAAGTCAAGGAGGTTAGATATCTAAACTCCTTGACACTACAGCGCTTTCAAGTAGAGAATGGAGGAACTTTGTGTTGGCGGAAAATCCCGAGATTAATTTTGCCATTGAACACGGCCTACTGAATTCAAATGGGTTCTTTAACATGCCAACAACGTATGACATGAGTATCGTGATTTTTGTCGCCTTCAAAATTCACTTACCATGGCCAGGGGCGAACCTGCAATCTTGGGGTTGGTAGTCCGACACTATAACCACTCACCCCCCGTGGCAAGCATTATAAGAGTTAAAAGTGTATTGTGTCCACAAAGGAAATATCACATATCCATCATGATTCGTCAGTAAATGGCGGGATGGTGGGTTATATGGAGTATCATGAGATTCGACCACCAGAACAAATATGAGTACCAATTCAAATGATATAATGTAGAACGATACGTTTAAGTCGAAATCATGTCAAAATAGGTATTTTGAAGTAACATTTATACGAGATTGCCTTCCTCGTATTTGATATAGAAGCATTTGCAAATTGAGAAGGATTTGGCTTACAGCGGATTTGCGTAAGACCAAAATGAGTCTAATAGTAAAGCCAAACAGTAACTTTATAAATGAGAAAAGTCGAAATAATGAAATATTCAGCATGTTTGCATGAACTGATAAAATTTCATCAAATCCCAGGTAATTACAAGGTAAAGATTATATGTAAGAATGATGTCATAATGTGTCAGAAAGTAATATTATACATGATCAAATGTAATGAGTGAAATTGAATCACACAGTAATTGTTGAATGTTAAAGGGCCAGTAAAAATGCCAGTAAAACACATACCAGTATGATAAGGGATGATATGAAAATCATTAACAACGCTAGATGGAAGGGAAACTAGAAGTGTCATATGATCTGTGATATACCGACAGACCTAATATTTATGCCGCTGATACGCGAGCAATTTAAGAGTAAAATCAAGATGTTCACTTAATTAATGCAAGGAACGTTTCTAGGACATTGTCAGGACCATACTGGCTAGTCTACGAAGGTTTGTAATGATGTATAGCCATGGGACATACTGTTGTATTGACGATGGCGGATGGAGACATACAGGTGTCTGAGCTGCCATACCAGCCTCGCAAGGGCTTTTGAGGATTAACGTTTGCCAACTCAATTAGCTACTCCTTGTAATGATCCGCATTGTGATGCGAGAATCTATTTGTACGGAAGGGTCAAGGACGCCTTACCGATATTCGTGCGTGACAGTGGCAAGCAGTAAGACCACTAGACCACGCGATTAAAAAACCGTATGCCGTTCCCCAGGACTTGCGTGCCTAGCAAAACCCATTCCTTTGCTATATCTAAGTTATTGAGCCACATTGATTCAATTAACGTTAACCTATTGATTGGATGTTAAATATTTGGATATCCAGTTCATAACATGACACGAGTTTCGACTTATACTAAATACAAAGTGAGAGTACAACTGTAAAAGTCTTCTTGGGGTGTGTGAGTAATTAAGACAGCTGTGGGAGCTGAGAGCTGGTCGGCCGAGTGGCAGGCTAGGCGGCCATCATGGGTTCCTAGTGACCCGACCGTAAGCTATTGTATTCGCTACGGGTGGTAATTTTATGACCAACCCGATTGTAAAGTGTACTGGAGACTGCGCTATCTTGGTCTGACATATTAATTAATAAGAAATTGTCATTTAGATTTTCACGGCCCGTGTTACTATTCATAATGTTGAATTTTGGGCTTATGCCGTGTTTTATTATACTAACATTTGACGGGTTTCGAAAGAAACCATGTCTTTCATCGTCAGGAAAAATCTGGAATACGACAATGTTGCTAAGAGAAAGCAACGAAGAACATATAGAAGGTGCCCAAAGATGGACGCCATTATAGCCCCATGTTAGGGACAACGGAAAGAAGCAGTGAATTACTTTCTCAGGGTTCTGATAATAGGTAGCCAGGATTCAATGAGATTGTAGCCTGTGTCGCGGTTGAAATTATCTGGGTGATTACGTATTTCAACCGCCTCCCTGATGATTCTGGGACGATATTGCTTTATACGGGCAAGAACATCCACTCCTTGGAACATGACATCATGGCCAGGTGTTAAAGCATGATCGGCAACAGCTGATTTATCTGGTTGAATGAGCCTGATACATCTATTATGATCCTTAATGCGAGTGCATATTGTTCTCGAAGTCTGCCCGATGTAAACCTTGCCACAAGTACAGGGAACTCTGTAGATACCCGGTTGTTGCAATTTAGGCAAACTGTCCTTAGTTGGTCGCAGGAGTTGCCTAATCTTAACAGAAGTTCCAAATACAGTCCGTATGTTGTACCGACGTAGGGTTTTAGCAATACGATCCTTTGTGTTATGTATGCACGGAAGGTAAGCATTTCCTCTTACATCTCTTTTCTCAACTGACGTCCTATTATTATTTGTTGGTTTCAGAACCGTAGAAATCAAAGCCTTGCTATAACCGTTGCTCTCAAAGGTGGTTCGCAGGGTGTTAATTTCTTCTTGTAAAGAAGACACTTCACAAATCCTCCTAGCCCTGGTAGTTAGAGTTGTAAGGATACCATGTTTCTGGGCAGGGTGATGGTGAGAACTTGCGTGGAGATATCTATTGGTGTGTGTTGGCTTACGAAAAACGCTGTGTCCTGAAGATCCATCCTCTTTCTTGGTGACGAGAACATCTAAAAAAGGTATTTTGCCGTCAGATTCCTTTTCCATGGTGGAACAAATAGAAGGGTGCTGGAGATTAAGGTGATCCATGAAATGGCTAGGATTTTCCTCACCTTCCGTCCAAACAACGAACGTGTCATCCACATAACGCCACCAGATCTTCGGTTTGAAAGGAGCCGACGACAGAGCTTTCTCTTCAAAGTTCTCCATGAAGAAATTAGCCACAACAGGAGAGAGAGGACTACGCATGGCCACACCATCAGTCTGCTCATAAAAATTCCCATTCCATAGAAAGTAGGAGGAGGTCATGCAGTGATAAAAACGTTTTGTGATGTCTTCAGGAAAAAAGCCATTAATGAGAGACATAACACCAACAATAAGTACTCTCGTAAACAGAGACACCACGTCGAGACTCACTAGAATATCACCCGGCTGAAGTGTTATAGCTTTTAACTTTTCCACGAAGTGTGTGGAATCCTTAATGTACGAAGGCGTGTTACCCAGAAGAGGCTGAAGTAGTCTACCTAAGTATTTGGAAAGGGCATATGTAGGAGAACCAATCGTACTAACAATAGGTCTAAGAGGAACATCTTCCTTATGTATTTTAGGAAGACCATAGAGTCTCGGAGGAATAGCATCCCCTGGAAGGAGAGTCTTCGCTGCATCCGCTGGAATAGATGATTGCTTGATCAATTTGACGGTGACATTTGAGTAGCGAGTAGTGTGATCACGACTATTAATCCTATATACAGGATCTGATAACAAAGACGAGATCTTGGAATCATAATCAACCTTATCCAATACCACTGTCGCGCTACCCTTGTCAGCGGGGAGAACGATAATATCAGAATTGTCCCTTAGATCTTTAAGTGCCCGGCTTTCGCCGTGTTTTAAGTTGGTGTTAGGTGGCTTAATGGTCTTGAGAACACACACCAATAGATATCTCCACGCAAGTTCTCACCATCACCCTGCCCAGAAACATGGTATCCTTACAACTCTAACTACCAGGGCTAGGAGGATTTGTGAAGTGTCTTCTTTACAAGAAGAAATTAACACCCTGCGAACCACCTTTGAGAGCAACGGTTATAGCAAGGCTTTGATTTCTACGGTTCTGAAACCAACAAATAATAATAGGACATCAGTTGAGAAAAGAGATGTAAGAGGAACTGCTTACCTTCCGTACATACATAACACAACGGATCGTATTGCTAAAATCCTACGTCGGTACAACATACGGACTGTATTTGGAACTTCTGTTAAGATTAGGCAACTCCTGCGACCAACTAAGGACTGTTTGCCTAAATTGCAACAACCGGGTATCTACAGAGTTCCCTGTACTTGTGGCAAGGTTTACATCGGGCAGACTTCGAGAACAATATGCACTCGCATTAAGGAACATAATAGATGTATCAGGCTCATTCAACCAGATAAATCAGCTGTTGCCGATCATGCTTTAACACCTGGCCATGATGTCATGTTCCAAGGAGTGGATGTTCTTGCCCGTATAAAGCAATATCGTCCCAGAATCATCGGGGAGGCGGTTGAAATACGTAAACGCCCAGATAATTTCAACCGCGACACAGGCTACAATCTCATTGAATCCTGGCTACCTATTATCAGAACCCTGAGAAAGTAATTCACTGCTTCTTTCCGTTGTCCCTAACATGGGGCTATAATGGCGTCCATCTTTGGGCACCTTCTATATGTTCTTCGTTGCTTTCTCTTAGCAACATTGTCGTATTCCAGATTTTTCCTGACGATGAAAGACATGGTTTCTTTCGAAACGCGTCGAATGTTAGTATAATAAAACACGGCATAAGCCCAAAATTCAACATTATGAATAATAAGAAATTGTTTATTTTGACTACAGAAATCAATTCTTAGCATTATAAGGATGTCATATCCATCTTTTAATTGTTGAAATCGAGTGATATTTAGCCAAGTTAGCTGTTCTTAAACACTAACTATGCTAAAAGAGGAACTGACACATTATTTGAAGTTTAAAACCCAGTTTGAGATGCTTAATTGCATACGGGTACCGTGAATGTGGATTTGATGCAAACTATGAATCGACTTATATTTTGAACGACTTACAGACGTATAGTATCGTATAGCAGACTAGCATTTGTTTATGTAGATGAGAAGGTACTATTGTTAGCGTTTGTGGAGAGAGCGGAGGAAGGGTACAATACACAGAATTAAAGCACATTGTCGTACAAGTAACCTATTGCAACAATGGCTAACGCATTGTTAAACCATGAAGTAAAGTAAATATTCCATAAGCACTATGGATAGTCAAGTTTTAAATACTGTAACGTCAAATAATATTTAAGTGCTATTTATGTACAGTTGATGTCATGTTTATTTGATTTGTTTTGATTATTATTATTGTTACTGTTGTTTAAATAGTGTGCATAAGATATGAACATTGTCAAATGACAAAAAGTGCATTACCATAAATTGAACTGTTTAGTGAAGTGTAGAATAGGGTGTATTGAGACACCAGAGCTAGACTCATAGACTCACAGGAAGAGTTGTGGCAGCATGCCTGGTGAGGTCGAATTGCGATCTCAGCTGCGGACCACAGATGATGTAGATCAGCATTCAGTGTCCCTTTTACCATTATCATCTGTGTGATCCAAAGGTTTTATTTTTGATTTGTGGGATAAAATGAAATGTAAATTGGATGTTTTATTGTTGTATAATAGCCATGATTTAAAATGAAATATTGTATTTTAGGAAGTTGTTTACCCTTTTCTTGTGGAATAGTACCTGGTAGTATTCGGATCCTGAATATGTGTTCGCATTGTGGGGAGACGCACCATGCCCCGAAAGGACGGAGCCAGTCGGTATGTGAATACTGAACCCATGTACCATTGGCTCATAAGGGGTCGAATCCATGTATTTGGGGATGGAATGAAAGAAACATACAGTTTCTAATGTAACATAGAGAGATTTCAAGCCAGGATTCTAGCCTAACGTTGTGCAAGCAGCGGGGACCAGGTGTTCAGGAGATGAGATCAAGCCTCTTGACTCCTTGAGAGGAGCGGGTCATGGATATTAATAGAACGAGTGGAAAATTTTCACTGTAAGACAGAGAAGCTTGACTCGGAAATCCAGCTTAGCTTGCAGGAAAACGGCAACAGCGCCGATGTGCCAGAAGAAGAAGAATTAAATTTAACCCATTTGCGAGAATAAAAATAAGTAAATAAATACTGTACTGTGAATCATTTCGGATTAGAGATTTTTGTGTAAAGAAAATCCTTGTAATAATTGCACAGGAAATAAATGCAAACGCAGCATACGTAATCGGGGATTCACTGATACCAGAGGAGTGGGGATTTTAAAAATGAACAGCAACACCCACGCAGCTGAAGACTACGAATTAATTAATATCTCAAAATTGCACGATCGATTCTTATGCGCAATGAGATCATTTGACGTTGAGAAGACGAGCTTTCTGAAGATATAATTTTTATAATTGTACGACAATTATTTCAAAAGTTGGTCACGAAAAGGACTAGAGTTTTATCTTTTTGTGACTAAATAGTACAAAAGTCTAGGCCAAGTCAGACCAATCATGCAGTCATTCCGACAGCCCAAGAGGGGGCGTCACGCTGTATCAGTACGTGCAGTATTCAAGAGCCGAGAGTGGGCGTCACTACGCATCATGCAGTTAGTAGTCCGTCCAGGGGACGTGACGCTGGAGCATCATAACCACGCAGTCTTAAAACGTATGAAGCTCAGGGGAGGTCATACTGTGCAACGAGTATAAGCACCGAATGAAGAATATCCGACAGCCACGGGCGTCGCGGTATCAATAATTTACGTGCCTCCGTAAGGAGTTGTAAAAAAGTAAAATTACAGTATCGCCGTGTTGAAAAATTAGGAAAATCCTAGTTACAGGATTTAGGTCCGACAGTATAAAAGTTTACAGTGAAAAGTTCATAAAATACAGTCAAAGCAGGCTGCGAACTTAGGACTCAGGGCGATAGGTCTTTAAGTGAACGACCAAAAGTATCATAACGTACGGAAGTACTGGAACAGCGAGATAAACAGTTTATCTAATTTAAAGAACCCGAGCAGGGAAAGACAGAGAAAATAAGGTTCGCAGAGTATTCTAGAAGATTAGAAGTGCGAGAAAGCAGACGAACTATTCAAAAGCACTAAGACTCGAGAAGTTTTAGTTGCTAAAAATCCATAGGTCACCGATAGATTATCAAGGGGACCGGGAACAGAACAGACTTTCGCTAAGATCAATAAATAGGGTCTAAAAGGGGAGCCGTTCGTGTCAGAGAAATAGCAGATCGTCAAGAACGGGATTCGAAGGAGTGCAATTGCAGGGAGGAAGTAGATGATTCGAGACTTTCATATTCAGAGAGGATAGGAAGCCGACATTACTAAATTTCACCCTTGGAGACGGGAGATCAAGAGGTCACGTGTGATAGGCCTAATAGCGGTCTAGTGATCAAAATTCGTGAAGTGTAAATATATCAAGATTTTGTGTTATAAGTAATATATTTTCAATGTTTTTATTGTGTGTTCTAAACGGATACACCAGTGTATTTAAAATGTTATCAGTGTTAAATGTATACGTGTTAAATATGTGTCAAGATATGTCTGTACATGCAATGAATTTGTACACGATGGAGTAATTTAAAAAAAAGTGGGCCTAAAATGACGCAACGCACGAGGAGAAAGGTCAAGAAACGACCTTAAACATGTGAGTAAAGATTTTCATTATGTTTTGGTGTCGGGGAAATGATTGTGTACAAATCCACCGGAGTTTTTGAGTAAAAGGGATGTTTCTAAATAACTAAGTACAGAATAAGAACGCGGTCTGAACAAAAATAGAATTTGAGAAATTATAAATAATTATGTGAAAAAATAAATCCTGTAGAGGAAATGTATGAATAAAATGTCAGTGTATTTGACGAATGTTATAAAAGCAAGCGTATTAATAATAATAATAATAATATAAAGGAAATATAAATAAAGATTAAACTGAATGATATGTAAATAAGAACGTTGGAGCCTTAATAGAAGTATAAGACATGATATTAATGCATGTTATTAAAATAGAGCGATTATTGTCAAAGGAAAAGATTAATATAAAAATTGAGATAAGTATCAATTGTTAACATGGAATTTATCAGTTCTTTGGAAGACGCTAGGCTTAAAAAAATAATGTATAGCGCAATGGAGCGCAATTAAAATAAAATGTCACGCTAGGAATGCGTAAAGTTTAAAAGTACTTGGTAAATTACTTATGAGGGGTAGTTGATTGCGGTGAATTGAGATATGTTGTAAGTCCTCCAATAGTGACATAGATCACGAGGCCATGTGTGTGTTATTATATTGAAAAGGGAGCAAATGTATGGTATTATTGAGCGTAGGTCATGTAGGCTACGGCTGACCCTAAATCGCATTTTGTATAAGTCCTCCAATGTGGAAATGGTTCCCGAGGCATGTTAAGAGATTCGAACCTAGAATCCTCTTGTTGTTGAAGCCCCTAATTATTCGTCGTAGAATGTGTATTACTCTTCCCAATCAATGAGGACCTCTCATAATTAATAAATGCCAAGGTTACGAAAGTGGTTTATGAGCCAAATAATATTGTTGAAAGTGAAAAGAGAAGTTAAATGCCAGGTCTCTCCATAGAACTGAAAAGAAAGGAAGATTTGTTTTAAAAGCATTGAGGAGAGCTCCAACCGTAGACTAGACTGGAAGTCACCCTACCAGTCATAAATCTCGCTCAAGTATAACGGTCAGACCTTAATAGTAGGAGGGTTGGTGAAGGCCGTCTGTAAGAAGTAAATAATACACCGTGAGTGTTTAAAAGTTGTTAATGACCCGGGAAGTGAACCGAGGTCCTTGTAGATGAAATTATCGCTTGCAAGTTCAGATTGTAGTTTTCTTATGTGATAATGGTCTTATAAGACAAATAAATAAATAACAATCCCTATTGTAATGTTGTATGGAAGTAGGATTCCACGAGTTAAATGAAGGTAACTAGATTCCGGGAGTAATCATAGTTTTTGACTTTGTCAAGTTATCTTTATAACTCTGGAGTACACAAGTATTTTCCCGATCACTATGGTGAATTTGTAAAACTTGAGAGGGATGGTAAATGCTGAAAACATGTGAAGTGCCCAAATATTTAAGTAAAGAATTAACATGTACTTTAAATGTAATTATATATTTGTTTTAATGATAAGAAAATATAAAAATAGTATTTGAGGTGTACAAGAAGATTGCCACCATTATTATTGGAAAATATCGAGCCAAAGGAGCTCGTAGTTATATGGAACTTTAAGATAGATACTTTATGGAAGTAAAAATAATTATGAATTGTTGGTTTTAAAGGAAACCATGTGTTTTATTATAATATTTGTTTAATTCTTATATTATTCCTTGTTCACTTGGAACAAGTAGAAGGATTTTTGGTCAGTAGTTTAATTGTTTATTGTTTGTAGCGCCATAATTTTGGTTAATTAAATGTTTTGAAATAGGAGTTGATTTTGTTGTTATTTTGGCAAGTGTATCCTCTATTTAGTCCAAAATGTGTAAGTCACAGAGTGGGAGAACATACTACAACCCCGAAAATCCCGAATTGAGCAATGCTGGCATACTGTGATTTGCATATTTCTTGCTGAAAGGGCACAATACATGTTCTCCACATGACGTCATAAGGGTACAGTACCAGTTTAACAAGCTGTAAGGACGGCACCCAATATCAATTGCAGGAGATGACCTCGCTGTTCTTCCCTTTCAAACAACAATAACTAACAAGTAAATATGGAGGTTCAGTGACTAATTATCGCGTGGTTAACGGTCACGTAAAACTTCAAGCTTTCTTTCTTCCACATTGGCCCACGCCGCACTAATTATGTTACGTAGTTCTACCACAATGTTGCCATTCATAAAAACAATACTCAAACATTTTTTTGGTTTCCATGTTATCGGTCAGCAAGAGAGCAATGACTATTAGTTTTACTGTCTCTGAGCAGTAAAATCCGTCCTTGCTCTCTAAGCCCTCTCTAGCCAACGAAGACTGGCTCATGGTTTTTTCTTTACCCGAGGCTTAAATAATTTTCTATATTTTCGTTTTGGTCAGCCCTAATTTCATGTTGCCTACAGTACCTTCCCTCCTAGCCTTGAACTTCACCCTGCAAGAGAAACATGTCCATAGCTATTTAAACACTCAAGTTATTCCTATATTATTTTCGATTGGGTCAGATTTACCCATGGCGCCAGTCCTCGCGTGACAATTTTCGGCTTACGTTAGTCGGGACAATCTGTAAAAAAATAAGGGGGAAATCCAAATATTTTGGTGCAGCACAATCACATAGTTCACGTTCTTGTTGATCCATTTTTAGGGTCTAGGGACACCTTGTACAAAAAAATTCAAATGACTGCATTACCGCCGCTATCAAGGCCAATTATACTGTTACAAAAATTATTTTCATTTTTCTGGTCATTTTATATTGGGAATACTTCATAAGAAGACACCAGGTGTAGAATTACTTCATTAAAATACGTACGACAGCCACATAAAGGGAGTGACACACTATGGGTCAACATGACCCGGCGCCAGTCCTCGTCTTATATTTCTTCTTCGCAGTTCTCAAGGGCTAGCAGAGGGCCTTTGGCCACATAACTTCGGGCAAAAGTCTACTCGGTCGAGCACTGCAATGTTCATCAACAGCTTCATAACTTGGCGAGGGAGAGGGTGCGTGAATTATGACGGACAGGGCTAACATGCTAATGTGGGGCCTAGGGCACTATGTGTGGCTGCTCGTTTGTGCTAATTCTATTTACTTACTGGCGAGAGTTGAAAATACCTGCTCACCCCATGAATGGTGCTGATGCACAGCATTTGACTGGCAGGGATAATCTATTCCCGAGTAACCTGGTTAACCCTAGAATAATAGCGGTCGTCTCCACGTCGGGAACGGGTTGCACTTCTGCTTCCCCCACTTCTGCCTTCTTTGGCAGTCCTAAAATAAAAAGCGAAGTTAGTCAAAATCTATAAAACCCCCCCCCAAAAAAACAATCAAAATTACTCAAAATTTTTCAAGCTCAAAAAGTGAAAAACAAATGAAAGAATACTTACAAATCTAAAAGAAACACACGAAATAAAAAATGGCCAAATTACAAGCAAAAACAATCAAAATTTATCAAGAAAAGATCAAAAAGTAAAGAAGAAAAAACAAAATAAAACAATCAGTCCAAATCCGAAAAGAAAACAATTATATTTAGTTAAAATTAGTGAAAACCAGCTCAGAAATTCCAAAAACTTGAATAAATAAGAAAATAAAAAATTACTCGAAAAATTATAACCCAAATGACAATCAAAATTAATCAAAATTTGTCAAAGCTCAAAAGGTAAAAAAAAACGAACGAAAAAAATACCTTTAATCTAAAAGAAACACAAGAAATTAGAATTAGTAAAATACAAACAAAAAACCAATCAAAATTAGTAAAAGATCAAAAAGTAAAAAGAAACTGTCATAATCCAAAATGAAAACTATCACAATTAGTTGAAATTAGTGAAAACCAGCTCAAAAATTCCAAGAAAATGAATAATTATATAAATATATAAATAATTAAATAAAAATTGCTCGAAAAATCAAACCCAAAAAAAAAATATATTATTCAAAATTTGTCAAAGCTCAAAAAGTAAGAAAACAAACGAAAAAATTCTTAAAATCTAAAAGAAACACAAGAAATAAAAATTAGTCAAAATACAAACAAAAGAAATCAAAATTAGTCAAAAAAGCTCAAAACAATCAAACAAAATCCAAAAAGAAAACAATTAAAATTAGGTAAAATTAGTGAAAACCAGCTCAAAAATTTCAAATAAAATCAATAAATAAGTAAATAAAAATTATTCGAGAAAATCAAACCCAAAAACAATCAAAGCCAGAATTTGTCAAAGCTCAAAAAGGAACAGAACAAACAAAATAAATACTTAAAATCTAAAATAAACACAAGAAATAAAAATTAGTCAAAATACAAATAAAAAATTAGTCAAAAAAGCTCAAAAAGTAAAAAAGAAACAAAAAAGAACAATCAGTCAAAATCCAAAAAGAAAAAAATCACATCTAGTTAAAATTAGTGAAAACCAGATAAAAAAATCAAAAAAATAAACAAAAAATAAGTAGATAAATATTACTTGAAAAAATCAAACAAAATTATTTAAAAACCGTGTCCATTCTGCTAGCCTATAGACTGAAATAAAAGATGACGTAAGTGGTATTTGTTATCAGTTTGTAGGATCATAGTCGTCGCAGTTGCGAAGCGCTACCGATAACAAAGTTACAATTAGCGCTACCGTTCTGGGGTTAAGGTTATAGCGCGATCCTGAACTACCGGTGTTACCTGGTGGGTGTTCTAAGATGGAAGAGAAAGTGCGTTGTGCTACGTCATCGATGGGACACTGACCAAGATCTCTTTTCCACAGAATTGCAGTGTGTTTACTGCAGAGCTCGTTGCCATCTATGATGCTCTGCAGTTTGCACTACAGGATGCATGAGTCCACTTTCTCTTGTGTACCGACTCTTTGAGTTTGTTGCAGCCAATTCCTTCATTTTTCCTGCACCACACCTTAGTTCAGTGAATCCACGACCTACTAGCCAAGTTATGCCGCGGATCAAGCTGCAAAAGAGGTGGTATCACTACGAGCTCTGTCAATTGAAATATCTACAAGAGGTATTCGCACACACTTACGCCGACAAGTTCTGGCATTTTGGGAGAGTCAGTGGCTAGCTGACAGAATGTCCAGTAAACTGAGAGCGATCAAGGGAAATACTTGCGTGTGGTGGAGCTCTTTCCGGTCACGGATTGGGTCCGTCACTTTGTGTAGACTAAGTATAAGTAATGTAAAATCTACCCTCTCATACCTAATGAGAAAGGAAGATCCCCCACTTTGTGCCTGTAGAGCCGTTTTGACCGTGACCCACATTTTAACCGAGTGTGTGGATTGCGGTGATTTATGAAGAAACCTGGGTTTGCAGAATACACTCAATTTTATATTAGCCGATGACGTGGTGACTGCTTGTTCTTGTCATCCGCTTTATACTGTAAGTGAGAGAGGGTTAGAACCACCAATCGAAATTCTCGAGTGTATTTACTCAAGAATTTATTTTTTATTTTTTAGAATTTCCGTTTTTTCTTGTTTCCCACATCATCATCATCTTCATTTCCCCTTTCACCCCTTTCACAGCTGACATTTCACTTTGAGCTGTCGTTCCACCATTCCTCTTCCGACACGGTGTTCCAATCCAGGTTCCGTTCTCTAATGCTATTCTTCACCGAGTCCATCCAACGCATTCCTGGACTTACTCGTCCTCTCTTTCCTGTCATCCGTCGTTCCAGTGCTCGTCCTGGTAGCCTTACTTCATTTATCCTTTTGTTATGTCCAAACCATCACAATCTTTTTTGTTACAGTTTGTCATTTAGTTTCTGTACTCCCAGTTCTTTCCGTTTATCTTTATTTCTCACTCTGTCTCTCCTCGTTTTCTGGACCATACTTCTCAGGAATCTCATCTCAGCTGCCTGTACTCTGGTCTCATCCCTCTTAGTCAATGTCCAAGTTTCTGCTGCATATGTCATTATAGCAACATATATGTGTTTGTTAACCCTCCCTATATTATTCTGCTAAGATCCCATTCAAGTTTTGTACAGAAAATAAGGTCCCATTAACACCAACATATACATATGGTGTACCTACAGGTTCAGCATAACCCAATGCGTAAGCGAAACGCACTCACTTACTCTTTAAATGCCTCACAATTAAATAAATACCTTAAAACATGTATATTTACAATGAAAGAATGCAACACGGTAACCATGGTAACAGAATCTCACATGTCCATCTATTTCTGTAAGACGCAATGCTATTCCAGTTATTACATTACTGTGAAAATTTCCAGACGGTTATAAGGTTATCACTGAACCAAATTAAGCAGTAAAATTCATCAATACATACAGTATAATGCGCTTAAGGGGGTCAAGGGGCACTCTAGAATTTTTTCACGCAATTTTCACGTGTGAGTGTGGTACGGAAGGTCTTTTTCCCCCGACTATAAAGGGTATCCGAAAATCACATTTAAAGGCCCTTAAATTAACAGTGTCTGTGTTATTCCCAGAAAACTAACTTTGTTCTGATATACCTATGAAGGAATGACAAACCCCCAACCACTGCACCAGTAGCTGAATTGATAAAGTCTGATTATTCATACCAAGGATAAATCAGTCATAGCTTACATGATTGCGATTTTGCTAAGTGTACTCGTTACAACTAGAATATTCGCGGGCGAGGCCGCGACGGGTAATGCTAGTAATAATCATTACAGAAGTGTGCAAATTAGTAGACTCAAATGAAGAATTTAAATCAGTCTCAATTTTTTATTCAAACTCGTTTTATTTTATTTGTATTGCCTTATTAAGTGACGCTTTCCATAAGGAATTGCATCTGGAAATTTTCAAAATTAAAGATTCTGGGGGGCACCTGGGCTGGGTCTTTTTTTTTCATTTTTTTTTCATGGACTTTCCAATGTGTCCTCTAAGTCAGGTGGTTTCAATTCATTTCCCACGAATCTTTGAATAGTTCAAGAGTGGACAGAAAGGCTTCCAATCTCTCTGGTCTAAATTCACACGAAAACTAGAATAAAGTAAACAAAATAAAACGAGTGGTATTCTGCAGTAACAAGGCTCTTCTTTTATTGGAAACTGTAAATAATTATATTACTAACAGGTTCTTTAAATAAATGTTAATAAGACTATCGAATAAACATTTGAAATAATTTCAGCAAAACATTTCTACCGTATTTAGTCACAAAACTTACAAAGTAAATGTTCGAAAAATGCCATCGTATCTAATAATTTGCACACCCCTGTAGCTTTATTTCATTTGGGGGGGGGGAGGGGTCTATTTTCATATGTAATTTATAAAAAATGGATGATTTTATGTCATAAGAGGCAGATGATCTCCCAGTTCTGCCCCCTAATACAGCAACAATCATCAAAACCTGGGCGTCGTGGTGCAGCGATCAAGCAATTCGCCTTTCACCAAGGTGGACTGGGTTCGATTCCCGGTCAATGAATGTGGATTTTCGAAGTGAAATGCCATGTCCTGCGGTACGGATTCCACGTTAAAATGAGGACCCTTGGCTCTTGGTCACATGATTAATGATCACATGAAACTACAAGCTTCCTTCCTTCCTTCCTCTAAATACCTGGTGGGTGAGACGGTTGCCGATGTTAGGAACAAAAGTGGGCTGTGTTCAGGTTACCAAACGTTACATAATTATTGTTGTTGTTTGAGTGAGTGAGTTATTGAGGTTTCAAGGGGCAGAACTACAAGGCCATCTGCTCCTGTTGTTGTTTGAGTCTTTAGTCTTTTGACTGATTTGAAGCAGCTCCATGCCTCCATGTCCAGAACTAATCCTTTCATCTCTACGTAGCTAGCACACCCTACATCCGAGGCAATCTGTTTGACATATTCTAACCTTGGTCTGCCCCTACAGTTCGTGTCCTCCTCGACCCTTCCTTCCATAACTAAGCTTGCTATTCGTGGGTGTCTTAGTATGTGTCCTACCAACCTATCTCTTCTCTTCATTAACAGTCGCCAGAAACATCTCTCCTCTCCCACTCGCCTTAATACCTCTTCATGTGTTACCCTACCTACCCATCTTTACTGTTATCAAACAGCCGATGTAACGAACAAAAGTGGGCTGTGTTCGAGTTACCAAACGTTACGAAATTATTGTTGTTGTTGTTTGAGTGAGTGAGTTATGAGGTTTCAAGGGGGCAGAATTACGAAGTCATCTGCCCCTGTTGTTGATTGAGTCTTCAGTCTTTTAACTGGTTTGATGCAGCTCTCCATGCCTCAATGTCCTGAGCTAATCGTTTCATCTCTACATAGCTACCACACCCTACATCCGAGGCAATCTGTTTAACATATTCTAACCTTGGTCTACCCCTACAGTTCTTGTCCTCGGTCCTTCCTTCCATAACTAAGCTTGCTGTTCCTCTGGGTGTCTTAGTATGTGTCCTACCAACCTATCTCTTCTCTTCATTAGTATTCGCCAGAAACATCTCTCCTCTCCCACTTAATACCTCTTCGCTTGTAACCCTATCTACCCATCTGATCTTCATCATTCTCCTGTAACACCACATTTCAAACGCTTCAATTCTCCTCTTTTCTGCTGCACCAATACTCCAAGTTTCACTTCCATAAAGTGTCACGGTCCAGACAAAGACTTTCAAAAATGACTTCCTAATAACTAAATCTATATTCGATGTCAATAGATTCCTTTTCTGTAGAAAGGCTTTCCTTCCCTGAGCTAACCTACTTTTTATATCCTCTTCGCTTCGTCCATCACTGGTTACTTTGCTTCCTAAGTAACAGAAGTCTCCTACTTCCTTTAGCTCTTCACCTGCCAATTTGATGCCCATGGAGGTTTCTGATTTATTTCGGCTGCATTCGAATATTTTTGTTTTACATTTTATTGATTTTTATAATGATTTTTTTCATCAAGACGGAGTCATTCAAATCCTCTGTCGTGTTGACCAAGATGATGCTGTTATCAGCATATATCAGAGTTGAAATTATTTCTCCTTGAATCTTCACTCCCACTTTAAATGAAGATATAAAAGCGCTTAAAATGGTGTGTCCTTGAGAGTTGCTTGTTTCAGCAGATTTCTGACGATGAGTACGAGCAGCTTATCGTCCTATTCCTTCACGTCCACGTCGTATACTAGCTAACGGGCTTTACGGCTGGAACATGTTCATTCTCTGCACGTCTCAAGAACTCATATTTTATTGTTGAAAGTGTTAATGCCCGACTCTCAAGTCATGCACATTCAGAACTGACGAGAAGTTTCTGGGTTATTCTACTTTGAACTACTGTACAACACGCAGAGATGTTACTGGGGAAAACAGAAGAACAGCAAACACGGGATGATAATGACTAGAGACCGGATGTTAGGTTTTTACCTATTTTTTTCCATACTTCTAGGTACCAAAATACTATTCTAACTAGCGGACACGAGCGAGAACTCTCGCATAATGGGTTGTGTGTGCCCCATGTGTACAGACTACCCGCCTGGCTCTAGTGCTATGTGGGCTGTACGCGATTCAGTTCTGCCAGGGGCTATCTTGTTTATTTCTTTAAAAGCGCTTTATAAACAAACACATACGAGTATATTTCCGTGTGCTTTTCAAGAAATGCAAGATTTTTCCTGCACTATTGAGACGATTGGGAAGATTTTGGTACAAGCCACACCTTCTAACTCCCTCTGGTTTAGGAGCTTGAGATTTGTGAAACATACACATTAGCGTATTGTATAATAATATACTTTTCCGAATCACACACGGAAAAGCCATATTCATGAATTCTGTAGTACCGGTACCTAAATAAACCTAAATTATATGGGAGTATCTAAAAATACCTAATCGCAGTTTTGTTCCATTTATTGTGATGACAATGATGATGGAATTAATTGTTGTTTTAAGGGGCCTAACATCTAGGTTATCGGCCCCTAATGGTTTGGGTGAATGTGAGCGATGAGATGAGAATGAGAACTATAACTAATACTAACTACAAACATACACATTAGAAGAAGAAATGGTGTACAAATAAGCGATAAGGCAAATAAAGGACAGGAAGAAAAGTAATGCCCTCAACCCTGAAAGAATTAGGATTGTGGAACTTGGAAGGAAGGAGAACCATGAAAGGCAGATAGGAAAGGGAACGAGGAGAGGACCCGCCCCAAGGACAGAGGAGAAAGGGGAAAAAATGGACCCAGCTCAGGAATCCCTCGGGGTCACCAACTCACAAACTCACCAGCCGTGAGCCCTTGAGGGTGTAGCACTATTCAGGGTGCACCAGAAATGATGGGGCTACATACACCCTGCCTCCTTGAGGGCCTTGAGCAGAGGGCAGGAGACAACATGAAAATAAAAAGAATGCTGACCCCTCGAAGAATGAGGGTATCAGGAAAGAAGAGATAAGGGCCAATTAAGGCGGGAAAGTGAAAGACTCACTAGACCTGGGATATCCTGATTCCGTCGCGATCGGAAGAGAACAAGAACTGTCCAAGAGAGGTCGACAGGAAAGACGGGGAGGAGCCCAGCACGAGTAAGTGGAAGCAATGCCGGACTCAACTGGGGTCCCGTGGTCGCCAACCCACGACCCACTAGATGTGAGCCCATGGGGCCATTTATTGTGGTATACAGGGTCTTTCATATAAAATATGAGCGCCAAGCGGCGGCTTTGTTAACCGTAGCTGCGGTCACCTTGGCCGAGCTTTTGGCGCGCCAAGGCCCCCTGCTTTAAGCGTGTGTACAATCCTATATGATACAGCGGCCTTGCTAGCGTGTGTACAATGCTGAAATCTTACTTTAGTTAGTTATTGTTGATGAAACCGAAACCCCTATAGTATTGAAAGCGCGCGCATAGTACATACGATGGCTGTTTTTTTTTTTTTTTTTTCAAGTTCCGATGGACTGTATAAAACTAACAGATTGACTTTACCAAACATGACCTTACAATAAGCGTGCAGTTGCTCAGTCGCCAGTCTAAACCTCAAGTGCTAACATAGTGAGACATTTAATCATTGCAACATCGTATTTTTTATGTAAAACTTATTTTAAGTACGAGTCGGCTCGGCGGGTACGTGATGCATTTGTTCAGCAATTTCCTAATGAAGTGCCACCTTCACTAGCACAGATTCACGTAATTGCAAATAAGTTTGACACTACTGGCTCGCAGCTCAAAAAAAAAAAAAACATGCCCGCACACGAACAGTTTTAACAGAGGATGACCTAGATGACATTGGCGAGAATCTTGAACGGTCTCCGAATAAATCACTTACAAAATTCGCACAAGTAGGGGTTTCAGCATTGTACACACGCTAGCAAGGCCGCTGCATCATATAGGATTGTACACACGCTTAAAGCAGGGGGCCTTGGCGCGCCACAAGCTCGGCCAAGGAGACCGCAGCCGCGGTTAACAAAGCCGCCGCTTGGCGCTCTTATTTTATATGAAAGACCCTGTATTTGAACTTTTAATCCATAATTTTTAAAAGTAATCCAAAAGACAGTGTTTATTCCTAGCTCTAGTTGATTGAGAGAAATCCTACCTGTTCTTCAGAGGAGCCTAGGATTTCAACAGGTGCAAAATGGAGACCAAGATTCAAACCACCAGCTAACATGGGGGCCCGCTGCAGTGGCATCGATGAAATTTGTACCTATGACCTCATGTGAGGTCGAAGGAACATTTTCTGCTTTCAAACGCATCCTAAGTGATAATATAAAGACAGTAGAGAACTTAGAGAGATACTTGCTTACAGTATTTACCGTAATCAAGAAAATTGCGGCTTAATATCTTATTGTTGGGTTATTTACTGTTAGGAGGGTGGAAATAAATCTCTTCTTTTCAAGTTCCCTATAGGCTATCTAATCTTATATATAAAAGTGAAAGTCTGTATGTATGTATGTGGGTGGGTTGGTTCCGTATACAAATCTACACCGTTCCACCAATCTCAACCAAATTTTGCATACACATAGTTTAGGACCCAGAAGGAACCGCTGGCTACATGCATTTTCGATAGTCTTTCTCATTCATCTGATTTCGGCCCTTTTGCACTCAAGCACAGGCTAATCAAATCATAAAATATACTCATGAAGGAATGGCAAGATAGATAGTTTCCATGGCAACATAGCTCAAGTCGAGACACGGCCGTCTGGATGCCAGTTGCGCTCTGCACTACCAGTATAGAAAATGAGGATCTTTACTTGAAATCCCGTTAGTTACTCACCTACTCACACAGCACTGTCAACCGAGTTTAGCATAACAAAGACTTGACACTATCTTCTACTATATATTTGTCAAATACCACTCACTCACTCACTCATCCATTCATCACGAAACCTCAGAAACCACCGAACGGATTGGAATGAAATTTGGTATGCTGCTTCTACAAGGGCCAAAAATGCCCACTAAGAGAGGATTTTCGTATATTCCGGTTCTAAAGGGATGTTATGGGGGTAGACCTGCATTTCATTGAATAGCAATATCTCCCGATTGGTTTCATTGGGGGATGTGATACTCGGCACATAAACTCATCATAAGAAGACACGAGTCTGAGGGTTTTTCGATGTGGTGTATATTATGAGGTGAAAGGGGGTGAAAAGTGGGGATTGAAAGATTCTTAACGGAGCGTGTATCTCTTAAACGACATAGGCGAGGAGTTTGAAACTCAGCGGAAAAAATCAGCATGAAAGTAAGTAAATATGTGTTTGACCGTTTTTTTTTTCATAAATCCAATTTAAGGGGCCCATGGGGAGGGGTGAAATTCTGGGGGGGGGGGGACAGGAAAGAAAGTGTCCTAACTGATTGACTGACTGACTCGCTCATCAAACTCAGGGGGGAAAAACTGCTTTAAGGTAAGTAAATAGCTGTTCGACAGTTTTTTTTTTCATAAATCAAATTTAAGGGGTTCATGGGGAGGGGTGAAATTCTGAAAAAAGAAAATTGAAAGAAAATGTCCTGACTAACTCACTCACTCACTCACTCATAATCGCCCAGCCAAAAGTATTGAAGTTAGAAACATGACAGTTTGGGGATATGTTCATTGTATGTCAAAACCGTCTACTAAGGGAGGATTTTCGGATATTCAGGTTCTAAAGGGGTCTTAAGGGGGTTAAACCTGCATTTCATTGAATAGCAATATCTCCCGATTGGTTTCATTGGGGGATGTAATACACGGCATATAAACTCATCATTAAAAAGTAAGAAGACACGCTTCTGAGGGTTTTTCGATGTGGTGTATATTATGAGGTGAAAGGGGTGAAAAGTAGGGATTGAAAGATTCCTAATGGAGCGTGTATCTCTTAAACAACATAGGCGAGGAATTTGAAACTCAGCGGAAAAAATCAGCATAGAAAATAAGTAAATATATGTTTGACCGTTTTTTCATAAATCCAATTTAAGGGGGCCATGGTGAGGGGTGAAATTCTGGGGGGGGGGGGGGGACAGGAAAGAAAGTGTCCTAACTGATTGACTGACTGACTCACTCATCAAACTCAGGGGGAAAAACTGCTTTAAAGTAAGTAAATAGCTATTCGACAGTTTTTTTTGATCAATCAAATTGAAGGGGTTCATCGGGAGGGGTGAAATTCGGAAGAAAAACAAATGAAAGAAAATGTCCCGACTCGTTCACTCTCTCATCATCGCCCAGCCAAAAATATTGAAGTTGGAAACATGGCATTTTGGGGATATGTTCTTTGTATGTCAAAACCGTGCACTTAGGGAGGATTTTTGGATATTCAGGCTATAAAGGGGTCTTAAGGGGGTTAAACCTGCATTTCATTGAATAACAATATCTCACGAGTGGTTTTATTTGTGGATGTGATA
The DNA here is from genome assembly GCA_946902985.2 of Meconema thalassinum. Lineage (NCBI taxonomy): Eukaryota > Metazoa > Arthropoda > Insecta > Orthoptera > Tettigoniidae > Meconema > Meconema thalassinum. The sequence goes on along the minus strand of OX336388.2, from coordinate 322,184,632 downwards.
CTCGGCATATAAGCTAATCATTAAAAATAAGCAGACATGTGTCTAAGGGTTTTTCGATGTGGTGTATTATTATGAGGTGAAAGGGGTGAATAGTGGGGGTTGAAGGATTCCTAACTGAGCGTGTAGGCCTACCTCTTAAACGACATAGGCGAGAAATTTGAAACTCAGCGAAGAAAATCAGCTAAATAAATAAGTAAATCGGTGTTCGACGTTTTTTTTTTTCATAAATTAATTTAAGGGGCCAATGGTGTGGGGTGAAATTCTGGGGGAAAAAGGAGAGAAAGTGTCCTAACTGACTGACTAACTCACTCATCAAACTCGGAGGAAAAAGACAGCTTAAAAATAAGGTAATAGGTGTTCAAGAGTTTTTTCATCAATCCAATTTAAGGGGCCAATGGGGAGGGGTGAAATTCTGGTAAAAATAATTGAAAGAAAATGTCCTGTCTGACTCACTCACTCATCACGCCCAGCGAAAACTATTAAAGTTGGAAAAATTAAATTTTGGGAATATGTTCTCTCTATGTCGATAACGTCAACTAAGGAATGATTTTTGTTTATTCGGGTTTTAAAGAGATGTTAAGGGGGTAAACGTGCATTTCATTGAATAACGATATCTCATGTGTTGTTTCTTTGGGGATGTGATATTCGGTATATAAACTAATCATTAAAAATAATCAGACATATATCTAAGGGTTTATGATGATGATGATAATTGTTGTTTTAAGGGGCCTAACATCTAGGTTATCGGCCCCTAAGGGTTTATCGATGTGGTGTATATTATGAGGTGAAATTGGTGAAAAATGGAGGTTGAGGGATTCTTAACGGAGCGTGTATCTCTTAAACGACTTAGGCGAGAAGTTTGAAATTCGGCGAAAAAAAACAGCTTAAAACACAAGTAAATAGGTGTTCGACGGTTTTTTTTTCATAAATCCAATTTAAGGGGCCCTTAGAGAGGGGTGAAATTCTGTCGGAAAAAAACAGGAAAGGAAGTGTCTTAACTGACTCACTTACTCCCTCATCAAACTCAGGGCGAAAACAGCTTTAAATAAGTAAATAGGTGTTCAACCGTTTGTTTCTTAAATCCAATTTAAGGGGTTCATGGGGAGGGGTGAAATTATCAAAAATAAATGAAAGGAAATGTCCTGACTCTCTCAATCACTCATCATTCCCAAGCCAAAGTTATTGAAGTTAGAAACATGAAATTTTGGGGATATGTTCGTTGTATGTCGAAAACGTCCACTAAGGAAAGAGTTTTGAATATTCAAGTTCTAAATATGTGTTAAGGGGGGGTAAACGTGCATTTCATTGAATAACAATATCTCACGAGTGGTTACTTTTGGGGATGTGATACTTGGCACATATACTAATCATTAAAAATAAGCTGACACATGTCTAATGGTTTTTCGATGTAGTGTATATTATGAGGTGAAAGGGATGAAAAGTGGGGGTTGAAAGATTCTTAACGGAGCGTGTATCTCTTAAACGACATAGGCGAGGAGTTTGAAACTCGGAGGAAATCAATCAGCTTAAAAATAAATAAATAAATAAATAAATCCAATTTAAGGGGCCTATGGGGAGGGGTGAAATTCTGGAAGAAAACGTCCACTAAGTAAGGATTTTTGGATGTTCACTCTCATCGACCAACCCAAACTATTAAATGTTAGCAGAATGATATTTTGGGGATATGTTTGTTGTGTGTCGAAAACGTCTTCTAAGGAGGGATTTTTGGATATTCAGGTTCTAAAGGGGTGTTAACGGGGTTAAACCTGCATTTCATTGAATAACAATATGACACGACTATGACGCGAGCGAAGCGAGGCTAAAAATGAGATGGTGTGTGTCTGTGTATTACTCAATCACGGAAGTACCACTGGTCCGATTTACATGAATTTTACATGGAAGTAGCTGATTTACCTGGTTAACATATAGGCTACTTTTGATTTCAATACTTTGCATTATTTAAAGATGGCGACCATTTTAGTGACGTCACTACACCCTTTGATTTAAAACTTTCATATTTCCATTTCAAATAAAAAGAGAACGCTAAGAAATAGCAAACTTTTGATGGCATATACGAGGTTTAAAATTACATTTTCTATCCGAAAGGTATCTCCAACGGTTAGCGAGTAAAACCTAACTTTGTGCTATAAAACGTGGTCAACGCCGAGCGGTGTAGTTGGACAAAATGTCCCATCCTTAATCTCCCTCTGCGCAGCACCTCGCCTATCCCCTGTTTTAACTGTCACCTTCACATTTTAATTGATTTATGACGCGTGGCGAAGCACGGGTACTTCAGCTAGTCTATTATATTTTAAAAAAATCTTCTCGGCACGCCAGAAGGCGGAGGTAGATTTCACCAAGCAAAATAGGGGATAGGCTATAATAGGCAAAATATGCAGGTTTTCGTAGAAGGATCAGACTTCATTTATTGCGAGAAAGTATTTTACGATTGGAGCTTAATTACCTTTGTTTTTCATCTTTTTATGCATATTTATAACATTTTATTGTCTTATGGGACGGTAACCTTCTTGTCAGTTGGGGTCTATTCTTAGCCTACTTTCGAATTTTTGCAAAAATGAAAGTAGACTTATGAGATTTACACAGGGCCAAAAATGGTGTGTGTCTGTGTGTGTTTGTGTGTGAATGAGTGTACTCTGAATGTCTGTCCCCCCTATCAATTCAAACACGGTGAAACTGAATTGAATTATTTGGTACAGAGGTAGCACTAGCAAAGGGCACCTCAGTGTCATGTTTTATATGGCCGCCATCTTTACCAAACTGAATGGCGGCCACTCAAACGTTCAAAACGACTAAACAAATCATCCGATCTGTACCAAATTTAGTAACAACATACCCTCATATAGGACGCGTCTTGTGAACAAATTAGAAGTTCATCCGCCGTACAATTTCAGGATGGCGGCTGTGTGAATTATGAAAACTTTATAATCTATATCATGGGTCCCACCAGTTCCGATTATCGATCCGAGAATCGTTTTAACTGTTCTAAAGGAAGAGGCACATTCGAAATTAAAAGTTTATATTGTAATACTATAGAGCATAAGTGATTTTAAAACGCTGAGCCGTCTCAGTTACGAGGCAAGATGGCAGCTGATATCTTGTGCCTGACCTATATTTCCCTGGTGTGAATATTGCATGCAATATAGCCTACTGATATAAAATATATAAACTTCGTATGAAATTTATTTATCGTTGATATTTACCGGTACATATATACAATATATGTAATTTCTGGACAAATGTGCATAGTCACAAGTTTGTATGATCTTACAACTCTAGGTCTAATTCGTTGACCCATTCAACTGCTTCATCCGATGTAGGATGAATGTCCTTTATTGTTCCTTTGAAAGATCGAAGAGGACAGTCAGCAACAATATGATGGATTGACTGTGATAATGCACTGCAGTCGCAATTTGCAGAGCAAGCCCATCCCCATTTGTGCAGTAGATAGCCACATCTGCCTTGTCCAGTTCGAATCCAGTTGATGATCCTCCACTGGCGCCTGGGAAGATGGAATCCTTGTAACCGGTTAGATGGGATGTCAACTAGATGTTTATTTACCACTGAAGACAGCTCCCATTGGATTTTCCATGAGATGTTAACTTGGAAGAAGCATCTTTCAAGGTTGACTGCTGTACGCCATGGTAGTTTCCTTGATTTCAAGCGTTGGCGTTCTGCTCGTGCAAGATCTTGGTGAATGGGTAGCTGGGGATTCTGCCGAATGTTTATCCATACCTTTAGGAGAGCTTCTGATCTTCTTAGGACTGGAGGTGGAATGTTGCTGAGAACAGGCAGCCAAAGTGTGTTCGTGCTCCGAATACAACCTATGATTATTCGCATTGCTTGATTGAGTTGCACATCTATCTTCTTAGTGTGAACACTATTGATTCAGGTTGGACAGCAATATGCGGCAACAGAATATGATAAAGTTAAGGCAGTGGATCTTAGAACTTGAGTATTAGCTCCCCATGATGTACCAGCAAGTTTCTGAAGAATATTATTTCTGGTTTTGATTTTTGCAGCCGTATTTGAGAGATGCTGCTTGAAAGTCAGAGTCCTATCTAGTGTTATTACTAAGTATTTTGGTATACTGCAGTACGATAACAGTTGGCCCCTGAATCTGACTTCTGGTTTGTAATTTGATTGTCTGATGCGTAGGTTGAATGCCGAATGGAATGCTTTATATACTGTATAAATAATATAATCCACTGAAGAAATTGTTTAGTCTAAATCATTGTTTGCTAACACGTGGTATGCAATTCATTTGATATCGGGCAATGCTCGTTGGTACGTTTGGCTGTGTGGTAAAGCGTTGGCCAATCACTCTCGTATGGCTAAGGTTCAAACACTATCGGAGTTGCTTTTTTTTGCTTGATTTTTTAATATTTATTGTTTTGTAATGACTCAGACGTTTGAAAATTAAGCGTTATATTGTGCATATTACAATGAAAAGTATATATTTAATTAAAATAAATTCGTCGGCGGATTTGCACGATACATCTATAGAGCATCCAGCGTTTAGAAAAGACTGTGGGTCTTATGGGCTTTTACTTTTAACGGAAACCCCCCCTACACAGGTTTTGTTGCCTCACCTTTTATCATGAAGGAACTCTGAACATATTTATTTTCGTCATAATACCTTCCTACAATTATCTGCCAATTGATTACCTTTGTTATTGCGTACAAGTATCGCATATATTACGACTTAGTAATTTAAAAGTTTTCGAGGTTAGCACGCCGGAAAGAAGAGCCTAGTCCAGTGCTGCATGCTCGCCTGGAGTGGAGCACGTGCTCAGCTCTGCCGACAACGTAAGTTTTGAAGCACTATCCGTCATTGGTGTTACTGTTGTGTGTCTGTTTTATTTTCTGTTCGATCGAATCATGGCTGCCGACAGTTCGGTTCGAACCCACTATCTCCCGAATGCAAGCTCACAGCTGCGCGCCCCTAACCGCACGGCTACCTCACTACAATATTACAAATATCAATCTAAACAAAACAACAAGAATAAAATTGAAAGAAACTAAATTACAGCCTAACTAATAACTAAAGAGGTGATGATCAACAGTATTGCTGACGTAAAAATTGTTAACATCGTCTGCATACATCCGAGAAGGAAGGAAGGGTTGTGCTCTCGGCATCTGTCAATCAGTAATGCGTCATATCACAACGAAATGAATGTCGTTATTGGTTCTCTTCGCATACAGTAACCTTAATACTGGTCCAATCCATTAACACCTGCAAAACTGCTCCTTCCTGGGCGTGTTCTATTTCAGATAGCTGCTGGGGTTGTGGTTGTCTCGCTAACTTATGAAAGCTCAGTACTCGAAGCGGGTGAACATAACGTATAACGTCAGCGCTACCTCTGCCTAGAGTTAGCAACACTGTCGCCATAAGGCTCCACAGTCTTTTCTAAACGCTGACTGCTCTATAACAGCAATCAAGTAAATTATCATGGCTAACTGGCTGCGAACTGCACGCCGACCTTCAGATTAACTTATAGATTTAATTGAAAATTTTCTTTTTATGACCGCTAGAATGCACTCGCCCTATTAGGATTATCTTGATCGATACTTGTCCACTAGATGTCACGACTGGTCTACGTGGGGCTCCTTTGATTAGCATACCATTGGCATTCCATACGCATCGAATTTGAAGAATGACAAGTTGATAATAAGATATTTTTTATTTTTTTCTATTTTAAAGGGTTTGTAACAGCCTATTGTGCGTTATTTGAAAATGCTAATTGAACTAAAGAACAAAATGATCTCATACACTACCTGAAACCTAGCAGTTGGTGCTCGTTCAGGATATTAATTAATACTTTTATTGCAGCCAAATAGCAATCGAAAATAAAGAATGAACATTTACACTAAAATTGCACTCTGGGGATTTGAATTGCATAGTCTTTAACTGATTGTTTTCTTTCACTACAGAACTCGAAGTGGTAGCGTCACAAGCTTATCCACATAGTTGGTATACACACGTCACTGTAGGGTCATGGAAAGATTTGTTAATGCAATTAAGGTGGTGAAAACCATGCACAGCCAGACATGTAAACACATGCCTCAACTCAAAGTTGGATGTTGCCCACGTCCAGTCGATTATGTAATAATAATAATAATAATAATAATAATAATAATAATAATAATCTTATTGGTTTTACATCCCTTTTAACTACTGTGGCTTTTAGAGACGGCGGGGTGCCGGAATTGTGCCCTGAGGAGGACCTTTAACGTGCCAGTAAATCTACTGTCACGGCTCCCTCGCATTTGTGCACCCTCAAATTCCAGCTGACTGTGCCAGGATACGAACCTGCAACTTAGGGACCAACAAGCGAGAACGTTACCGATGAGCCACGCAGTCAGTCCGGTAGATTATGTCTCAAGATCCATAACATTCATGAGATATTTCTTCTCTTTCTTTCTTTCTTTCTTTCTTTCTTTCTTTCTTTCTTCAATGATGGTAGTAGTTTGTTTCGAGGTTGTGGTGTTTGGTAGAGGTAAATAGTTTCTAAGGTCTTCAACCAAGAAATTATACTCATTGATAAAAACAAAGAGTTATAACTATACTCATACATTTAGGAGAAAGTAGGCTATATATTCTTTACTGAGCATCTTGTTATACTTGTGGTCACACTGTCCTTACGCGAGGTTTCGGCACTGATGTGTAACTATCTAACGGTATGTTACTTCTTCACTCCAAATTTTTATCTCCCACTGAGATGTTGGTTGGTTCCTCAGTTTAGGGACTGCGACAACGTGGTCATATAGCCCCATGAACTTTGGAGGTGTGCAGAATCTGTCTGATAAACGGTGTTTATTGTGGTTGCTGTATTAGTCTGCAATTAAGGTAAGGACTGAAGACGGTCAATTTCAAGTAGTAGTTCCCAATTCTGGTACCACGTACTACCGTCAACGACACCAAGCTGTGAACTTGGCAACTTGATGCCACCTAAATCAGCAACTCTCAGCGAACTTTGGCTCGCAACGAACTTTGGAACTTGTCCTCCGAAGGAAAGCATACTGAGGGATTCTTGGCACTATTAGAAAATCCGACGACTTCGGTCGCCTTTGAACCCACGACCTTGGACGTAGAAGTTCAGCATGCCACCAGTTACGTCACCGAAGCCGCTTCCCACAGAGACAGATGGAAAACTGAAAGTGATCTCGTGCAATGGTGTTGTCATGGCAACTTCTGATAGCTCATTCCTCATCAATTTAGTAACCTTGTCATGGCGACCGCTGATGGCTCTTGGCATTTTCTTATACTGTAATTCCGAAATCATTAGCCTACTTATCACACTTTGCAAAAATGAGGAAAAAGTAGACTTATGAGATCGATCCGGGAAAATGTGTGTCTGTCTGTCCTTTTGTCAGTCTGTCTGTGTGTGTATCCCCCCCTATCAACTCCTAAATGGCTGCAGCAATCGAAACAAAATTTGGTAGGAGTGAATATCTCAATGCCGTATTTGAAAATGATCTCGGTGCTACCAACTGCTAAAAATCGCAATTGAAATTTGAGCTCCATGTTGGATATCTTGGAAGGTATGAATGGGAGCTATTTCAAAATTGGCACACGTATAGATAATAATATTTCTGTTTAATTTCCAGGAGGCCATACACGGCAGTGTTGGCAAAATGATTATAAACCTGCTGATAGGTACAATCTAAATGCATATAACTTCTACACTATCAATTGGATATCAACCAAAGTTTGTTTGTGCTATATGTACATAAATAGATATGACTGAGCGTATTCTTAAGATCCACCAGGTCTGCCAATTGTTAATAAATGCTCTCAATATATTTTATCCAAATACCAATATATCAGAAAGTATGCAAGCCGACAGCTTCAAACTATGCACACTTATAGTACCTGACATTCTATATTAATTTGGAGTAACTTATATACGTCAGTGCTACCAACAGGATTCTAAGCCTGCTGAGAGATCCAACTTTAAATACATGTAACTTATATACTATCATTTGGAGTTCAACCAAACTTCGTATGTGCTATGTGTACCATAACAGATATGACTATAAGTATTCTTAAGAGCAACCAGGGATGCCAACTGTTAATAAATGCCCTCTCTATTTATGTTACCCTAATATCAATATATCAGAAGGTATGCAAGCCAATAGCTCTAAACTTTGCACACGTATGGTACCTGGCATTCTAGATTAATTTGGAGTACGGTAACTAATATACTTCAGTGCTGCCAACATGATTCTAAGCCATCTGATAGGTCCAATTTTAAATTGCATGTAACTTCTATACTAATTAATGGATTTCATTCAAAATTGGCACAACAGTAGATCATATTATTTCAGATTATTTCTGATCAATACATGCATGACATTGTTGCCAACATGATTTTCCGCACGCTGTTAAACCCAATGTTTTACTGCATGAAACGTCCATGCTATCCATTGGACTTCAACCAAATTTGGTATTCTGTACCTTAAGAGATGGAACTAAGAAAATATTCAGTCACCAGGGCTGCCAACCCTAGTGCTCTATTAGGCTACATTAGGCTACATTATGCCAGGTATACAGTATTTCGAGCTAATTTGAAATATCCATATTACCAACCTTATTCTGTCATTATTCTAGATAGATCCATATACGTAGATTAATAATTGGCATGAATCTTACATTTTAAGAAAAGTAGGCTCTTTAGTTCGTCACGGAACTTCTTATTTTTCTCATATCTATATCTATATCACCAACTTAATTTTGTCATTATTCTAGATAGATCCATATACGTAGATTAATCATTGGCATGAATCTTAAATTTTAAGAAAAGTAGGCTCTTTAGTTCGTCACGGAACTTCTTATATTTCTCATCCCTTGGCGTAATGGTGGGTCATATCAAAATTTCTTTCAGACAAACGTTTTAGGTAATTATTAGGGCAATATTGTCCATTTCGTACGGTTTTGATATTGTGCCTATTAAGAGAGATATGATTAATGTTTCCCGAAAAACCCACTTTTTTCCACCCGTCTTGTCAATGGTTGGTGCTATCAAAAAACGTTTTAAACATACATTTTTGGCACATATTCGACTTTGAATGGATTCGATATTGCACAAATTAAGAGAGTTATAGCGATATTTGACGTTTTCGAAAAAAAAACACTTTTTCACCCCCTTCGACCGATTTTACTCATTAACGAACTCGACCGACATTTTAGAAGGATACATATTATGTAAAAATTCAAAGTGATTGGTGCAAAATTACGGCAGTTATCGTGTCCACAAAAAACTGATATATCTCTACTTACATGTAGTATAAAACAAAGTCCCCGATTCTTGGATGTTACGGGTAAACTCGAGAACCACTGGATGGATTTTGATGCGGCTTTCATCATTCTGTAAAGGATATCTCGAGGATGATTTCTGTTGAAAATAATTTATGATCAAAGGAAGCCGAGCAGTAACGATTTTAGTGGAAAAGTCGAAAGAAAACCTGGCGTCCGAACGCTTTGTAAGCTTACGCTGGGCAAACCGTTAAAAATATCTAAATACTATGATTGTAATAATTGTTCAGCATGAAAAGTTATACAAAAAAGTCCGGGAGAGCATATGTCTATCTTCAATACATCGCCCACTATAAGTGTTTTTACGTTTCAACTTCTTCCAACCATTCAACTACTAAGGCGACAGGTTACGAGGTAGCTAAGGGCGTGTCTATCATCCCTGTTACAACCTAGCTAGCGGGCGAACCTATTGCCGCAGATACAGCCAGCAGCAAACCGTCGAGTCGTGTTGAGTTAAGACTTCTGAGAAGGGTGGTTGTGTTTGGAGTTTCCGTGGAAGTGCAACTGGGATTTTTTTCATTTCGCCTGCGAAACACAGTCAAGTAAAGATTGGACGGAAGGGAGATTTGTGTTTCATTCACCTCGCCATTCCCTGGAAGTGCAACTCTCATTTCGCCTGTGAACTTTTGGTTCCGCAAAATTCACAGTCAATTTAAGATTGGACGGAAGGGGGATTATATTATATTAAATTATACTGATTGGCGTATAATCTCTACTTAGTTTAAACCAAGTCCCCGATTCTTGGATGTCACGGGTAATCTCGAGAACCACTGCATGGATTTTGATACGGTTTTCACCACTGTGAAGGATACCCCGAGGAAGGTTTCTGTAGAACATAATGTATTTATGATCAAAGGAGGCCAAGCAGTAACGATTTCAGAGAAAACTTCGAGAAAAAAACCAGGTGGCCGTGCGCTTTTTAAGCTTACGCTGGGCAAACCGTTAAAAATATCAATATACAATGAGTGTAAGAATTGTTCAGCATGAAAAGTTCTAGAAAAACGTACGCCAGAGCACATCTCTATATTCAATATATCGTCCACTATAAGTGTTTTTAGATTGGACGGAAGGGGGATTTGGGTTTCATGCACCTCGCCATTCTTAAATTACGTCAGACAAGAATTTGTTGCACATGCATCTCCATGATTATATAGTTAATAGTCCAGTCAGTGATTTTAACCCATCATGCCGAGACGTAAAACGGATATATAACGTACGTAGTTCATTGACATCGTAAAGAAGCGCTTATCACGTAATGCATTCGCAACTGTTCCCGGGCGAAGCCGGGCCGGGTTGCTAGTATATATATATAGTCTACATATATACGTATACATACACACATAAATTATATGTAAACTTTTGAACTGACGGTGGTTTTGGGGTCTTAGGGATGTGAAACGCGAAGATATGTCGAAATCTTCCGGAAGTCAAAACATGGTACCCATTGCAATAGTTAGTTTTCTAATGAAATCTACCTAAAAGATAATGTTTGTTTGATCGTCTCTTATGCGTTCATACACCATTCATCGGATTGCGATGAAACTTTGGTGAGCTGTTGAATACACACTTGCAATGGTTTCTGACTTAGTAAAGCCATATTACAATGGGTAGCGTATGAGTAGATTCAACAAATGGGTGACGGCGCGTGGATCGTTTCAACAAAATCCCGTATGTTTCATATACCATTCGTTTGATTGCGATGAAACTTTGGGGAGTTGTTGTGCCCACTCCTGCGAATGATTTGATTCTGAATTAGTATATCTATTTTGCAAAAGTGCGCCTCGTTAAGATAAATGCAAAAAAATTTAAGAACTGCAACTGTAACGTATGCAACCATATTCTTGCATCAAGTTAACTAGAGATATGTCTTTCCGCCAGATTAACTTGTCTATGCTGTCCCCGCTCCCAACAGACCTGCACGTTACTAAACCGCTTTCATTGTTTATTATTAACGTTTGCAAATTAGGTGCGTTAAAAGTCTATATGATGTGTGGTTTTACGCCTGGATACCCTTTCCCAATGGCTAGCTCGTAAAAAACAAATGGTTAGTAAATCAATTTCATTATGTACTAATGTATAAATCATTAGCCCTGTGTACTTGGGTGCACATACACCTTAATATAAGGTTTGCAATATCAAAGTTGTTATAACCGTCTAGCTAGGGTATTTCAATATCATGGCTATTAGCCCTGTGTACTAGGGTGTGTTACGTATCGTGGCAGTCCCGTGAACTTAGTGTTTAATAGAGGGTTAAGGGCATCTTGAAATAATTTTAGGAAATTTAATTGAATATTCGCTAATGTATGGTAACCGTGTTTATATGTATAGTAATTAGCCAGCGCCTGTTGACTAGCATTTACCGTTACACAACGGCGTTTTGGTAAGCTCTACATGGCTATCCTAATCGTTTCTAGTGTAATGTCTTGTGTTTTTCTTGTAAAAAAAAAACAACATGATCACATGTATATAAACCAAAATGGCCGGCTGCTCTCTAGAACCCTACTCACTGGTCAATAGCGGGCATAGTCGCCAAAGTGTTCCTGAGTAGCTAAATCGTGTCTGGTTAGTAAAGGCCCCTCAAGGCCTAAAACATTAGTCTTAACGTATAGTGTAATTATCTGTCTACCAACATTCCTATGTGTAATAAATATTAAATAATTAATTGATTAAATAAATAATTTAAAAATCCATTAATAGTTATCATAGAATCTCTTGCTCATGCTATCCTGTCACAGTCAGTCAGTTATCATGTTACATAACTTTGTGCAAACTCATTCTTGCTCTTAAAAATGTATAACATTTTAAAAACATATTTATAAAACTTAAACTTCTAGTTACGTCTTCAAGCCCAAAGTAAAAAATTAAGTTGCCTTAGCAATAAAAGGGTTTCCTCTTTTTCATTCAAGCTAATGTATAACATTATCCAATTATTGGTTTCGGATATTTCAAGTCAATAAAGGTACAGTCATGTTTAACAAAATGTATTTGTTTAAATTCTTACAGCACGGTTTACCAAAGGAACGATATAGGCTAGCTTGTGGTACCCTAACTACTGGTCCGAGGTGTGTAATAAATAAAATTTAAGTATTTGTTCGCAAAATCTCTAGTCAATCATCATCTAGTATTACCGGTAATTAGTTACCAAAAATGTCGAGTCAATAACCTATAAGTTTTGTCTTTTTACTAAATGTAAAATTAAAAATCTAAATTCAAAATTTTAAAATCTAAAATCTAAAAAATGATAGTAAAAAAATCAAGTAATATAAATCCTGTCTTTAATAATTAGTTACCAAAACTTTTAAGTCTTGACATTATGGTTTGGTCTTTTCGCAAAAACTAAAATCTAAAATCAAAAATGAAAAATTAAAAATATAAAATATAAAATTTAAATAAAAAATCAAAGCAGAATGCCACACGTTTTGTTTTAATTACGGTATTTTATTCTAGTTTTCGTGGTAATTTAGACCAGAGACAGAAACTGTAAGTATTTTATTACTGATTGTCCACTCTTGAACTATTCAAAGATTCATAGGCAATGAATTTAAATTACCTAATTTAGAGGTTATATTCCAAAGTCAATAAAAATAAGACAAATTCGACCCAGCTCAAGTATCCCTCAGAATCTCAAAATTTGAAAATGTCTATATGCAATTCCTTATGGGAAAGTTGTAAGTCCACTGGATAGAAAACAATAAAGACAAATATAGTTTATAATAAGCGTCAATTTTGTGTTTATAAGCCAGGGAATCTCCTTTCACGTGGAATCCAAACCACAGGACATGCCATTTCACTTCGAAAATCTCACATGCATTAACCGAGAATCAAACCCTGTCTGTATTTGTAATCAAAGTAATAATTTAAAAAAAAGAGACAAGTGTGGTCGGTCCTAAACCTTATCCCTGCTTTTTTTGTATGTTTATGGCATGCGTATAAAAAAATCAAAGCCCGGTGTACCTTGGTGAAAGGCCAATAGTTTAACCACTGCACCACCATGGCCTTCCTTCTTAGTTTGGTTCGTTCTAGTCCTTAGAGCTGAGAATCGAGTTAAGAATTCTGTGCGAGAACCGAGAGTGCTCGCAACTGCAGCACAAAATGGTCAATGTTGGTTAGCTGGTAACATTAGACAAACGATAATAATTGTATTTCCGTTAGCGATGCATTTCTGTCATCTGCCTACTGTCCGAGCACTACCGACAAGACATTTTAGTTTAGTTAGTTGGGAGTGCGTGTATAGATTATTAGTCTCGTGTATTTAAAGCTCGTTGTGCGTAGCGACCATCTTGCCCAGTAACCACTGCGCTAGTTTCCACTCACCCTCCATAAGAACAGCATGGGATAGTTGTGGGTGCCCCGTGTACTTGGGTGTGTGCATTAGTACCATGCACTAGTATGCTATGGCCACCATCTTGTTTTACAGTTACCCTCTTTACCCGATCAATTAAAAATAGTCGGATCGATAAATCGGATTTTGTATACACCGTTTGTCATTTATTAACCAATGCCTAGAACCTACACTCCCTCTGTACTGCAGTCAGGTCTGAAAACAGGCTCCAATTATCAAAGACTTGTCAGTCACATTACGTGCAGCCTGTAATAATTCTTTCTTTAGTTGGCCCTGTTACATCACTCACGGTCAACATCTACAATTATGCATTCACAAAACATTTCAAAAAGTTATGTTTCATTTTTAGTTAAAAAACACAAAAATGATTTAAAAAAGTGACAGTCAGTCTGAAATACTAGACTTTGTATCATTTTAAATGCTAGAAATGCTGAAAAATGCTAGAAAGCCTGGAGGCTTCTCGCTTCGCTCGAAGCCAAAGACTCTTGACAAGTTAGAAAATTATCTGCGTAATATTTATCTTGCTTATCTTGTTTACTCGCGAACGGCAAGTGCAAACCAAGGGCAAAGCAAGGTCAAGCGCGCGGGATGCCGTCACGCTCACCAGACCGCACGGGGACGTGCTCCTTCCATCCAGTCTAAAACACTTATAGAGGGCGATGTGTTGAAGATAGAGATATGCTCTCACGGGCTTTTTTGTAGAACTTTTCATGCTGACCAATTCTTACGCTCATAGTATATTGATATTTTTAACGGTTTGCCCAGCGTAAGCTTAAGAAGCGCAAGTTTGTTTTCGACTTTTTCACTGAAATCGTTACTGCTTGGCTTCCTTTGATCATACATAAATTATTTTCTACAGAATCTTTCCTCGAGATATCCTTTACAGAATGGTGAAAACCGTATTAAAATCCATCCAGTGGTTCTCGAGATTACCCGTGACATCCAAGAATCGGGGATTTTTGTCTTATGTTAACGAAGTAGAGATTGTCGGGGATCACATGCACCAAACAGTACTATGACGTCACACACCTCAGTGCATTTGGGTACATTTCGCCCCGTCACCGTAACGTAACGCCGGACCCCAGCGTAACGACGAAGTCGACAAGATCATTTAAAATGATAAAATAGTACTCCTAAAACCAGTCGTCACACGAGCCTCTCGAATAATAGGTTCACGACATATCGAGTTGCCAGGCTGCGACATGCGGTCGTGGTGCCTGCTTTAACAGGTCACGGCGTACGCTGTGCGCTAAGTAACTCCTTCATTAATAATTAGTTTCAAAAAAGCAGCTAAAGACTTACCTCCCAAAGCCAGGTACACTCGCTTATAAATAAAATGGGTCACTCGTGTAGTTAAAACCTTTGGCAGAACATTTTGGTTACATCCATGGTCCTCGACATAGGGGGTATGATAAGCTTTTGTTAGAGCCCACATGAAAGTCTCTAGCTATATTGGTTCACAAAATATATTGGGCGGATGATCTAGCTGTTTGTTAAAATTTGACTAAATCTATAAAATAAGTGCGGCATAGAAAAAAGAGTATCACCCCAAGTCGTACAACACCACATAGGTGCAAATCCGATTATGACCTTGCCGTTTTGGACGTCATGTTTAGTCCTATGACACCTCACATAACCCTCGCCGATGATTTAGTTTATAAAATCTCAAGTCGATGACCTTGTAATTTTGGGTCTTTTGGGTAAATGAGTAGGCCATGACACTTTACATGACCATATCCAATTATCAGTTTATAAAATCTTAAGTCAATGACCTTGCCGTTTTGAGTCTTTTGGGATAATTTATGAGCCATGGGAAGGCCCCCCCCCCCCTTCGGGCTTCAGCCCGAGAAAAACGAAACCCCATATGTCCAAATCCAATTATTGGTTTACGGAATCTCATGTCGATGACCTTGCCGTTTTGGGTATTTAGGGTAAGTGAATGTGCCTTGGAAAATAGAGCGTCACCTTGAGTCCTACGACACGTGAAAAATGAAAATCCACAGCCTGTCTCCAGTCTCCGACCGGGTCAGGAATGGAATGAATGAAGCCCCCATCTAGCGGCGAGGATATGAACTATGCCGGCTGCCGAGGCCTGACGCACTCCTCTGGGGCAATGATGAAATGACTGACAGATGAAATGAAATGATAGTGGAGAGTGTTGCTGGAATGAAATTTTGACAGGGAAAACCGGAGTACCCGGAGAAAAACCTGTCTGCCTCCGTTTTGTCCAGCACAGATCTCACTTGGGGTGACCGGATTTGAACCACGGACCCAGCGGTGAGAGGCCGGCGTGCTGCCGCCTAAGCCACGGAGGCTTCCCTACGACACGTCACAAGTCCAAATCCTATCATTGGTTATCGAGATATTATAAAGCCAATGACCTATTAGTTTTGGGTTCTTTGGTTAAATTTAAAAAAATAACTAATCGCAAAATAATCATTTAGAAAGCCCGCCATCTTACAAAAGCCGCGAGTGTGCATGCATACAAAAGAATCATTATTTCATCCCCCGGTAGGGGTAGTTTTTATATTGGGGTGGAAATAAGTTCTCTGTCGAAAAGAGGGCGTCACCCCGAGTCCTATGATACCCCATATGTCCAAATCCAACCATTGGTTCGCGAGATATATGAAATCTTACTTGGCAGAGGTTGTATAGTCAGGTAAAAATAAAATGTGTGATGCAAGATTCCCCTTATCTCTCTACTGCTCTGCTTACCTTGAATGGGGAGGGAGCTATAAAGTGCTCTAAACATCGTCATCCTAAACACTACCTGACTGGATAGCAACGTCCAGAGGGTACACCATATGCAGTCGAAACAAATTTAATATTAATTTTGCGCCCTGGGACATTCGAACTCTAATGGACACTAACACAGAAAACCGACCGCAAAGGGGAACTGCAAATTATTGCTCATGAACTGAGGAGTTTTAGCATTGATATTGATGCCTTCAGTGGAACGAGACTCGCTAATGAAGGAGGCTACACCTTATTTTGGAATGGGAAAGAGGAAAATGAACCACGTTATCATGTAGTTGGTTTTGCCATTAAGACTGAACGCATGGATCATCTTGATGAGCTCCTGTTTGGTGTAAATGAATGGCTTATGGCCCTACGCCTCAAGCTCAATAATAATCTAACAGCTACTATAATATGTGCATATGCTCCAACTCTCACCTCTGAAGAGGACCAAAAAGAAGAATTCTACTTCCAACTGGATGAGCTTCTGAAAAATATACCACAGTGTGAAAAAATCATTCTCCTTGGAGATTTCAATGCTCATGTTGGTAGGGACGCAACACTGTGGACAGATGTAATTGGGAAGGAAGGAGTTGGTGACAGCAATCATAATGGAACTCTTCTCCTAAACAAATGTTCTGAATATAATAATGTCATTACAAATACCCTCTTCCAACAGAAGGAAACATTTAAGACATCATGGCAACATCCAAAATCAATGCACTGGCACCTAATTGACAATGTGATGGTGCTTGCCCGAGATCAGCGTGATGTACTCATCACAAGAGCTCTGACAAGTGCTGATGACTGTTGGACTGATCACCGACTGATCCGATCTGTTATGGCTCTGCGAATTCACCAGAAATGTAGAAAGCAGGGAAAGCTCGTAAGACGTGAGGTCAAAATCGAACTTCTTAAGAAGGATAAAGTTAAATCAAAGACACATAAACTTCCTGGTGAAAATCTGCCTGATGATTATCCAGAAAATATAGAAGAACACTGGCTAATTGTCAAGTCAGCAGTACCTTCAGCCTGCGAAAAGTCAGCTGGCTTTGTTAAGAAACACTAGTTTCATCAACTCCAGTATACTGACGACAATGTTGTATTGGCAAACTCGCTAGATTATATTGAGGCTGCTCTAAATGCTTTTAACGTTGCGTACAGTACAGAACAAGAAGTTCCGTAACGAACTAAAGAGCCTACTTTTCTTAAAATTTAAGATTCAAGCCAATCATTAATCTATGTGGATCTATCTAGAATAATGACGAAATTAAATTGGTAATATCGAAATTTCTAATTAGTTCGAAATACTGTATACCTGGCATAATGTAGCCTAATAGAGAACTACAGTTGGCAGCCCTGGTGACTGAATATATACTTATCTCCATCTCTTAAGGTACAGAATACAAAATTTGGTTGAAGTCCAATGGATAGCATGGACGTTACATGCAGTTAAACATTGGATCTAACAGCGCGCGTAAAATCATGTTGGCAACAATGACATACATATATTGGTCAGAAGTAATCTGAAATAATATGATCTATTGTTTTGTCAATTTTGAATGAAATCCATTAGTCAGTTACATGCATTTTAAAATTGGACCTATCAGCAGGCTTAGAATCATGTTGGCAGCACTGACATATATCAGTTACACCAAATTAATCTAGAATGCCAGGTACTATACGTGTGCAAAGTTTAGAGCTATTTGCTTGCATACTTTCTGATATATTGATATTAGGGTAACACAAATAGAGACAGCATTTATTAACAGTTGGCAGCCCTGGTTACTCTTAAGAATCGGCATAGTCGTATATGTTATGGTACACATAGCACACACGAAATTTGGTTGAAATCCAAATGATAGTATAGATGTTACATGTATTTAAAGTTGGACCTCTCAGCAGGCTTAGAATCATGTTGGTAGCACTGACGTATATAAGTTACTCCAAATTAATATAGAATGTCAGGTACTATACGTGTGCTTAGTTTAAGGCTGTCGGCTTGCATACTTTCTGATATATGGGTATTTGGATAAAAAAAAATTGAAAGCATTTATTAACAGTTGGTAGCCCTGGTGGTCTTAAGAATACGCTCAGTCATATCTGTGTGTGTACACATAGCACATACGAAATTTGGTTGCATTTCAATTGATAGTGTAGAAGTTATATGCATTTGAAAATTGGACCCATCAGCAGGCTTATAATCATTTTGGCAACACTGCCATGTATGGCCTCCTGGAAATTAAACTGCAATATTATTATCTATATGTGTGCCAAATTTGAAATAGCTCCCTTTCATACCTTCCGAGATATCCAACATGGAGCTCAAATTTCAATGGCGATTTTACAGCAGTTGGTAGCACTGACATCATTTTCAAATATGGCCGTGAGATATTCAGGTATAGATCTTTACTCCTACCAAATTTTGTTTTGATTGCTCCAGCCGTTTAGGAGTTGATAGGGACACACACACACACAGCCAGACAGACAGACAGACAGACAGACACACATTTGCCCGATCTCATAAGACTACTTTTTCCTCATTTTTGCAAAATGTGAAAAGTAGGCCAAAAATCCATCACACACAAACGCACACACAGACAGGTGGTTTCGGTGGCGTAGTCGGTAGAATGCTGAGCTGCTATGCCCAAGATAGCGGGTTCAAACCCGGCCGAAGCCGTCGGATTTTTTAAGAGCGTTAAAATTCCCTCAATATACCTTCCTTCGGAGGGGAAGTAAAGCCGGCGCTCCCATGTCATAGATTTATGGCATGTTAAAGAACCTTCCACTAATTGCACCTGTGTGAAGCTAAATTGGATAGGTTAAGATTGTAAACAACGCTCTTAGGTTTCTACGTTCATTGCCAAGAGCCGACTGCGGTGGCGCCTAGTAGCTAAGTTCTGAACTTGGTCTAGTAGTCGTTGACGGTGGTACTTGGCGGCAAAAGTAGGAACTATTGGAGAAATTCTAAGTTGCAGTCTGTACTTAAATTAAAAAACAGATAACACACACTAATACAGTCATCACAATTAAGACCGGTTATCAGACAGATTCTACACACACCCAAAGTACACGGGGCTACATGACCGCGTTGTCGCAGTCCATAAACTGAGGAACCAACCAATCAACCTACCTTCGCCTAGCTTTGCAACGTTGCCATACGTCACTTAATAACAATAGTACATGATTATATTAGTTTTTAAATTTTAATTCAACAATGTACGGTAACAATTGAAATGAAAGATTTCTGCAATCTCTTTGATCTCAGCAAATACACTCATGAAAGATCCACCTCTTGGCGTAGTGATTAACATTCTTGGTGCTCACCGCGGGGATCCCGTTGGATTTATGGCTCTGCCTTGAAATGTATTATTCTTGTCTGAGGACAGGAACAAGATTCACGTAACCTCGTGATTATAGTCGTTATCACATACTGAATAAGTTGTTAATTTACTTTCAAGAGCGGTAGATAAAGGGACAAACAGATTTTGGGATTAACATGTTCTTTATCAAATCAACTAAATGTTGGATTAGATTGCAATCATTATCTTTTATAAAGAGGTCACAAAACGTCATCGTGTATTCTCTGATAAAAGCTAGGATCGGTGCCGTGAGAAATCCATTCTTCCCTCAGGTAAATCTTTATCAATTCCAAACCAACTTCTGTGACGTATTACATTTCTGCCTTCACCATATCTAGGGTATCAAGGTGAGTGATGTATTCAATATTGGTTTTGTCTTACTCAGATTGTTGTTTATAATGTGTTGTACCCATAGGCACAGCATTTACTGTATGAAATTTATTTCGCATGTGTGCTGAACCCCCGCTTTTAGATACAAAGACCAGCCACTGAATTTGCGATACGATATGTTTTAAAGATTAAAAAATATTAAACAATTAAAATCTCCTAATTATTGCTTTACATTCTGATGATGATGATGATGATAATTGTTGTTTTAAGGGGCCTAACATCTGGGTTATCCGCCCCTAATGGTTTGGCTGATCGTGAAGATGAAAATGAAATGTAAACTATAACTAAAACTAACGACTAACTTATATAATAGAAGAAGAAATGGAAAACAAAAGGAGAATAGGGCAAATAAATGGCAGGAGGAAAAAAAACTCAACCCTCGAAGAATGGGATTGAGGGACTTGGAAGGAAGGAGAGCCATGAAAGGCAGATAGGAAAGTGAAAGAGGAGAGGGTCCGCCCCAGAGGTAATGGATAAAAGGGGGAAAACCGGACCCAGCTCAGGAATCCCTCGGGGTCGCCAACTCCCGAACTCACTACCCGTGAGCCCCTGAGGGTGTAGCAATATCCAGGGTGCACCAGAAGTGGTGGGGCTACATCCACCCTTCCTCCTTGAGGGCCTTGAGCAGAAGGCGGGAGATAAAATGAAAAGAAAAAGAAGGCTGACCCATCGCAGAAGGAGGGTATCAGGAAACATGAGACAAGGGCTAATTAAGGCGGGAAAGGAAGAGACTTCCTAGGCCTCGGATACCCTAATACTGTCGGGGTCGGAAGAGGACAAGAGTTGACCAAGTGATATCGACAGGAAGGAAGACGGAGAGGAGCCCGGCACAAGTATATGGAAGCAATGCCGGACTCAGCTGGGATCCCGTGGTCACCAACCCACGTCCCACTAGACGTGAGCCCCTGGGGGGGGGGGGGGTTACATTCTAAATGTTTACTCTGGTAGAGTGTAGAGAGAGTGGAAGAGGCAGTGTATATTAATCGGAGGAAATCACGTTATCTCGTATTCTGCCGATCTCTCTAAATATTGTCGCGGACCCTACATTCCCATGTACTAATCTGTTGTTGTTGTTGTTGCTTATGCCTCCCTCTCCTGAGCTAATCTTTTCATCTCTACATAGCTACCCCATCATACATCCGAGGCAATCGTTTTGACATATTATAACTATGGTGTACCCCTATGTTCAGCGGACGACACGTTCACACTGAGGGCCTTATTATACTGTACACTCATCTAAATAATCAACTTGAAAAAATCAATAGCTGCTTCCAGTCGACCGACCGGGTCAGGGAATGGAATGAATGAAGCCCCCATCTAGCGGCGAGGAAATGAACTGTACCGGCTGCCGAAGCCTGTTGCACTCCTCTGAGGCAGTGATTAAATGAATGACAAATGAAATGAAATGGTAGTGGAGAGTGTTGCTGGAATGAAAGTTTGACAGGAAAATCCGGAGTACCCGGAGAAAAACCTGTCTGCCTCTGCTTTGTCCAGCACAGATCTCACATGGAGTGACCTGGATTTGATCCACTGACCCAGCGGTGAGAGGCCGGCGTGCTGCCGCCTAAGCCACGGAGGCTTCTATCTACCTAATCAACTTAACTTACACTAATAACTCAAGTCATTCACAACCTGTCTCTTCAACACAAGTCGAACAGACTCTGGGCTACATGGTGGTGACCGTCTGGCTGCGTCACCAGTAGCTCGGCAGCTTCGGTGCCGTAGTTGGTAGCGTGCTGAACTACTGTGCCCAAGATCGCGGGATCAAACACGGCTGAAGTCGTCGGATTTATTAACAGCGCTAAAATCCTTCAGTGTGGCTTCCTCCGGAGGAGAAGTAAAGCCGGCGGTCCCATGTCATAGATTTATGGCATGTAAAAGATCCTTCCACTAACTACACTTGTGTGAAGCTAAATTTCTAGGTTAGATTTCGTTGTAACGGCCTATCAAAGTTTCAACGTTCACGCCTAGGTGTCAGTGACATCTGGTGGTGAAAGTTGGAACTACTTGTAATTGAACGGAACTTGTAGCTCACCCCATGGGTGTCTTCGGACACTCCAGACACTAAAAGCCATACGCTAAATAAATAAATAAATAAATAAATAAATAAATAACCAGTTGCTCGACATAACACAGATTGCGAGAGCTGGCTGCATCGTGTAATAAGACCCTAAGCAAGCTACTCTACAACTCAGCAATGAAGTATATTACTCTACGCGCTCCTGGTTCTCGCCTGGCTGATGCAGCAATGAGATGCCGGTTGTATTTTTGCGTGTCCATTTAAGGGTCCTACACACGTCCTGACACGACCACCCTAATCTAGGGCCTGACAGCGGTTGACCCGACAGTTGTATCGTGTGTAGGCTTGTTGGGTCGTGAAAACTGTCAGGCCCTATATTATAGCAGACCCAAAACAACTGTGAACATGAGGGAGAAGCCAGATTCACTTGCTCACCCGCGCCAGCCAATAGCATAGCGCGCCGTTGCCTAGCTAACTCAACTCTCAAGGCCCGCTGTGCCGTTCTAAATAGTTATTTATCTGCATGCACGAAAATAATTAATTAATTTTGAAGCTGACTGTCCAAACCCGGTCGTGCTACGACCAGCCGTTCGGGAGATAACATCTGGCCTTGAACTGAAGGGATAATTAGAGAGAGAATGATGTAGGTGTTGAAATATTTAGGTTCGCTGAGGAAGATAACGAAGAGTTCTTGGGGAAATACGAACTACAGTATTAATATTTTTTTTAGCGTATGGCTTTTAGCGCCGGGAGTGTCCGAGGACATGTTCGGCTCGCCAGTTTTGTAGCTGCTTCGAGACGGACACCCAATGGGTGAGCTACAAGTACCGTTGGGGAGGAAAGTTGGAAGGGAGGGTCAAGGAGTTGGAAGGTAGCGGCTGTGGCCTATAGGTAGGGACCAACCCCGGCATTTGCCTGGAAGGAAGATGGGAAACCACAGAAGACCATCTTCAAGGTTGCCGGCGGGGGGATTCGAACCTCCTCGCCTCCCGGATGTGAGTGACTGCCAACAGTCATGCCGCAACGACCTCGGCTAACTCACCCGGTACAGTATTTATAGAGTGACAGTATTGCAGTATCAATTCAGTACAGTAGTAAAGCTCTAAGACGTGCTGTGAGCTGAAGTTTTACATTGCTATAAATGACCCTTAGCCACCCAAGTGGTAGTCGAGCAGGTGACTGGGGTAGTGCTCGTAAAGTTTTACACAGTCAGGCGAGAAATATAATTTTCAGTGCGTACAGCTTTATCAAGAAGCTTTCGAATACAGAGGTACGTGATAACTAGGGCTCGGATTTTTAGGTGCTAAAAATCTGGAAAATATTTATTTTTTATGTATTAAAAATACCTGAAATATTTGAAAAAAAAAGTAAAAATATTTAATTATAATTTAGTTTAATAATGTGAATATAAATAACATGCAGAGCCTACGAATGCAATTCACGCTATACCTCACCGACTACTGAAGAATTACAATACACAACGAGATGCATCTTCACGTTGTCCATCACAAATTGTTAATAAAATGCTTAGTCAAACTCAATAGTTTAATGCAACGTGACGAAGCGCCATTACATGGATAACACACAGACCGGAAAAAAAGGACAAACAAACATCGTCTGGTCAAGGAACTTAGAACACACTCCCACCTTGCAATTTACAGGCAAATTAAATTGCAACCTTCTCACAATCACAAATCAAGTCTGTGGGGCACTCGAATTGTTCTTCCTGACCTGGTAGTATTCGGTCCTGGGACAGATGTTTAGGGCTGGTGTCCAACAACTTGTTCCAGGGGAGGTGTGTTGTCTGAGCTTGCGGACTCCTCTAAGGGTTACAGACGTAGCACCGGTCTTACCTTCTCCCTTACAGCAGTATTTATCTTGGCTACCCTTATGTAGCTTTCTGACCCTGGATAGACCTCCAGGATGACACCAAGTGGCCAGTTGATCCTCTTCTTGTCAGTCTCGACCAACACCACATCTCCAACATTGACATTATCTTGTCGTCTCTGGCCTCTGTGAATCAACAGGGCTAAGTATTCATTACGAAATCGCTGACGTAAGTTTGCTCGTAAAGTCTGTAAGTACCGTGTTCTTCTGTTAAGACTCCTGCTATCTATGATATCCAAGTCTGGGACCTCAGTTTGGGGAATAACTTGTAGAAAACAAGCTGGCGTCAGAGGCATCAATTTCTCAAACTCATCTTCTACGTAAGTGAGAGGCCTGAAATTCATTGTGGCTTCACAGTCACAAATCACAGTTCCCAACTCCTCATAGGTGAGTGTTGCTCTTCCTAAGTTTCTTCTTAGTAGCTCCTTGAGTGTCCTCACAAGGCGCTCCCACCAACCGCCCCACCAAGCAGCTGTAGGTGGGTTGAAATTCCATTTTATCCCATGTACTGAGGAGAACGACACTATCTCATTCCAGTCCAGACTTTTCAAAGCATTGTTTGTACCAGTGAAATTGGTTCCACTGTCGGTATAGATGGTATCGATTCTCCCTCTTCGAACAATGAACCTCCTGAGAGCCATGACGAATGAATCTGTACTGAGTGATTTTGTAAGTTCTAGATGCACTGCTCGATAGATGGCACAAGTGAAGAGTACCACCCAAACCTTCTCACCCCCATTCAGATACAGGGGTCCATCTAAGTCTATGCCAGTGACCTGAAATACAGCCGCATATTTTATCCGATCTTTGGGTAGTGGAGCAAATGGAGTTTCAACTGCTTTTCCGTGAAGCTTCTTGCATGTGACGCATTGGGTGATCACCTTCCTGGCTAGTCTCCTTATGCCCGTTATCCAGTATTTCTCGCGTAGATTTGACAACAGTGTTTGCAATCCTGCATGTTGTAAATGGCAGTGCTTTTGAAAGACCAATCTTTGCACTAACACATGCTTGCCTGACAACAGTGTTGGACATTTAAAATGGTTATGTTCATCCCCTAATATAAGTTTCGTTCTGACTCGTAAGAGTCCCTCTTCGTCAACAAAGGTCTGCATTTCTTTGATCAATCTTGCCTCTTTCTTATAAAAATTATCATTTTGTATGCACCTCATTAATTTCTTCTCTGCTCTCTGAGTTTCTTCATAGCTCAGTTCTCCACGTCTTGTGTTGTTCTTGCGACACCCATCAATAAATCGAAATATCCAACCTATCATTCTTACAATCTTCGAGTACTTCGAAAAGTAGGCGAGCCATGAAGTGAAGTTCGTCCTTTCACGAGATGTACTGGACACCACAGTTTTCTTCCTTTCAGCATTTACTTCTTCTTCTTCTTCTTCTTCTGCTGCTGCTGGTGGAGATTCTTTGGACCTGGGCCATTCATTTTGTTCTTTCCTTAGCCATGGCGGCCCCTCCCACCATTGGCTTTCTTTCAATATCTTTGCATTACAGCCTCTTGAGGGAAGGTCTGCATGGTTCAAAATTCCGGGAACATGACGCCAGTCAGTAGGTTGGCTATGCAGCTTGATCTCTTGTACTCGGTTGCCAACGAACGTGTTCCAATCTCCTTCCCTTTGTAACCATGCTAGCACAACCGTTGAATCACTCCAGTAGTAGGTCTTACAGTCTGAAAGATCCAAACTCTTCTTAACGTGGTAGGCAAGTCGAGATGCTATGACTGCTGCTAGCAACTCCAGTCTAGGAATTGTAAATTGTTTTACGGGTGCCACTCTTGCTTTACATGCCACAAGGCGAACTGAAACCTTTCCAGCAAACTCTGCCCGCATGAAGACACAAGTGGCAAATGACAATTTACTGGCATCGCAAAACACATGAAAAGTTTTTTCACAGTCCATGAAGGGTTCTAAGACAGTCTTCTGGGAATCTGGCAGTTACCCAAATGATGCAAATGCTTTAACCATGCAGAAAATTGCTGGGTTATTTCTTCGGGTAATTCAACATCCCAACCACATCTCAATTTCCACGTATGTAGCAGGAGAAGTTTTGGAATGAGTGTAGTGGGACTGGTATAACCCACGGGGTCAAATATACTCTGGGTTATAGACAGCAGAACTCTCTTCGTAATGGATTCTCCCGTTAATTTAAGTCCACTGACATCACAGAACAAATTATCATTTGCAATGTCCCATGATACGCCTAAAATTGGAACAATTTCTTTGCCTTTCTCAACCACATTGTCAAGCAAAGGAGCAGTTACCCACCCTCTAAGCTCAAACTGTCCAGATGCCATCAACTGCCCGAACAAATTTATTAACTGATTCTTCAGTTTCAAGGCTAGTTGTGCAATTATCTACATAGAACGATTGCTTCAAAATATTTGCTGTCTGTCTCATGTCTTCTGGAGCCTGATTGAGATGATGGTTGATGGTAGCTCCTAGCAAGAAAGGACTCGAAGACACACCAAATACTTCACGTCGATGTCTGAATGTGATCATTTCTTGTACATCAGCACTGCTCCACCACAGGAATTTCAGGAAATCACTATCCCTCGATGATAGGCTTATTTTTAAACATACCTTCTTGGTGTCAGCAGTAATACCAATGGCACATTTCCTGAATTGCAACAGTAGCTTTGGAACCAACTCGATTAGAATCGGACCTTTACAAACACAGTCATTCAATGATGTTCCTTTGTGGTTCTTAGCTGAAGCATCAATAACCGGGCGTATTTTTGTGGTCTGACTAGTTGCTTTTATGACAGCCCTGTGTGGCATGTAGTAGGCCTACCCTCTAGCTTCATTTTCAGGAACTATCTCTATGATGCCAGATTGGAACCAGTCTTGAAACACTCCATGATATTCTTTTAATTTCCCAGAAGCACGCAGGCGGTTTGTCACTCCGATAAGTCTCTTTTCTGCCAAAGCTTTGTTATCCAGGAGTTCCGGATGACCTCCCCTCCACGGCAAGCACACCTCATATCTGTTTTCTTCATTAACGTTCACAGTTTGGTTGAAAAACTGAAGGGTATCAGTATTCAAATCTTCTGTCTTCTTCACGGCCTCCGATTCATTAATACCTATAACCTCCAACTTCCATAAATCTGACAAATCCAAGTTACAGTTGTACGTTATGGCAGCTAGAGAATTATTTGCAGTCGTTCAGGGGCCCTGAATCGTCCAACCTAATCGTGTTCCAATTGCTACCAGAGCATCATCCAAATGTACACATGGACCAGTTAAGAACGATACTGAAATGTCTGCTCCTATCAGCATCCTATATCAGGTGGATTCCTCCCTGTGTCAGACAGAATTATTCTTTTCTCATTGAGTTTGGGGTACAGGCTTTGACTTTCAACTCTTGGTACATAACCACAAATTTTGCCCTGTTCTAATACACTTATAGATCCTTGATATTCACCATTTACACTTCTCAAAATAATGTCACAGAGGTTGTGTTGCTTTTGACTGGTTTCAACTCCCCCCAAAAGACTGTGGCTCAACATTTCCTTCCCAGATGGTATTATATTTAGTTCTCTCACAACATCTGTAGAAATATAGGATCTTTGAGCACCGCTGTCATAAAGTGCACGTACTAGTTTAACCTTACCATTATGGACAATATTAACCATTGCTGTTTGCAAAAGAGTGTACCCTGATTTCTGTGATAAGAGAGCTTGTGACTCCGTACTCTTTAGGCCTACTTCAACACTTTCAGTTTTCTTACTCTGGATGGGTAATTCTGGACACATAACTGCCACATGGCGCCTAAAAGAGACAAGACATTTGACGAAGTTCCGGCACCTCTTAGCACCGTGACCAGCTTTTAAACATACAAAACTACAATTCCTTTTCTTGAGCAAATTCCTTTTTTCATCCAACGACATCATTCTTCCTTTAAAGCACTCTGTAGCCGCATGAGAAGTTCTATCACACCACACACATTTTGTATCTGAGCTTTGTTGTTTAGAGCTCTCTGAATATATGCACGCTGCAGTAGGTAATCTGCTTGTTTTACCACTGTCAATACTATCACTAGCGACACCCCTATTACTAGAAATACCACTGCGAGCCAACTGAAGGCGCTCTTCACTTTCGACCTCAAGTTTCAAGAACTCCAGCAGATTAGCTAGACGGTCACTAGGATCATGAATTTCAGCTCTAGTTATCGTACGTGCCCTTTCCCATGCTCTTAGGATATCATCAGGTAAATCTGACTGAACCAATGGATACAACATGGCAGCATACTTCTCTCTCGTTACTCCTAGGGTCTCTAAGGCTCTAAGTTGAGTTTCTAATCTGTCATACAGTTTTGCTAAAGATATAACATCATGTGTTATCACCAAACCAAGTAATTCGCGAACGTATATCTCTATTAGTAGTTCATCACGAGCAAACCTTGATTTCAGCTGTTCGATGGCTTTACTATAGTTAGGGCCTGAAGGGGGAAAGCTCTCAACAAGTTCCCTAGCACTGGATCCCGGCACTGTTGCTTGTATTAAGTACTGGAACTTGTCCTCATCAGCAATTGTTTCGTCATCATTAATCTTGCGAAAACCGGGTGAGTTAGCCGAGGTCGTTACGGCGAGGAGGTTCGAATCCCCCCGCCGGCAACCTTGAAGATGGTTTTCTGTGGTTTCCCATCTTCCTTCCAGGCAAATGCTGGGGTTGGTCCCTAACTATCGGCCACAGCCGCTACCTTACATTAACACTTTCCTCCCCAGACAACACTCCACACGTGACGGTTCTTGTAGCTCACCCACTGGGTATCCGTATAGAAGAAGCTACACAATTCTGGCGAGCCGAACATGTCCTCGGACACTCCCGGCACTAAAAGCCATACGCTAAAAAAAAACATCTTGCGAAACTGTCCCCAGAAACCTAACCAATTTCTCACATTACCATCAAACGCCTTCAGTTCCAATTTAGGTAATCGTAAGTTCATTTTATGCGAAGATGAAAAATTTGCTTCACTTCCACTTTTTGATACGACATTCCCTCGATCAAGAAGTACATTCTCATACCTGATTTTGGCTGCTATCCATTCTTCTTTATATGCTTCGGCGGCTTCGTACTCTTTTTCACAAATTTGTTCATCGAAATCTTCTGCCGTGAACCATAGATCCCGTATATTGTGTTCTATCGTGAAGAGGCACGTTGCTTTGTCCTCTAGAATTTTGAATGCAGTTGCTACGTCGTCTGGCACGCGCGGATCTACGTCCAAATTCAGTTTAAACACGTTCAATGATTTCGTGTATAAACGTCGCACTAAACCTCGTTCCCGTTTTAATTTTTTCCATTTTTCCTAATCTTGTCAAGGTCGCCAGATGTTAATAAAACGCTTAGTCAAACTCAATAGTTTAAAGCAACGTGACGAAGCGCCATTACATGGATAACACACAGACCGGAAAAAAGGAGAAACAAACACGGTCTGATCAAGGAACTTAGAACACAAATGACCGACAATTATCGCGAAACACTTTTTCCGAAGGCGTGAAACTGCGGCAGTATGTTTCTTGCCCTTGAGGTTTGTGTAACTTAAGAACGCTGTTCAGCCTTGATTGCTTTCCCACATTGTTGGCAGAACAGAAGCAAAATTATCTTTAAATTCTGCAACAGACGTTAACTTGTAGTTTTTACTTCAGGCATCGTAGAACTGCCTTACACTTCACAGTGCTAGAAATGAACTGCACGAGATGTGAGTGACACCGGTTCCACGAAGCTGGGGGAAGCAAGGGGGTCCAGCACGTGGTGCAATATGGCTATGGACAAGGAAATCCCCGGCTTCCACAGTGAGTGGCAAGTTAAGAATAACACAGTTGTATGAAGATAAGATAGCTCACAGGTTCTTCCCCGATGAAGTAACTCAGAATAAAAAATGCAATAAACAAAGATCTAGCATACTGATTTTTTTAATGTAAATACTGTATTGTGCTAATATGTGCAAATAAGTGAAAAGCAGGAATTTATGTATTTATAGAAAAAATGCTTCAAATATTTATTTACATAAAAAAAATTATTTACCTACAAATCCTAGCCCTAGTGATAACACTAATTTCTCACAGAGCTGGGAGCTGACAGCTCAAGCTTGCGCTGTAACTGCACATACCGTGTCCAATATTCTCTCTGAGAGTAGAAATAATGCTGAAATAGGGAATGTGTCCATGTTTAGATCACCGGGCAAACATCGCATAGTTCCGAAACGTGCAACAAATTTGGACGACTTTGACATGTGTGTTTTGCGTCGAAAAATATTCGATTTATACGATCAAGGTGAATTTCCGACGGCTAAAAAGTTGATGTGCTTAATGAAGGAGAAGATTAATTATACAGGCTCTGTATCTTCCATGCACACGCTGCTGAAATCTCTCGGGTTCAAATACAAGCGAACCAATGACGGCAGGAAATTCCTTTTAGAACGAAGCGACATTGTTGCTACCAGACTAAAATGTTTGCGTACTGTGCATATTGTAAGGACTTCTGGTGATGAAAAATGGATTAACCAGAATAACTCAAGGAAGGATATATGGCAAGATTCGTCTGGAAGAGGGGGGCCTTCGAGTACCTGTAAGAAAAGGTAGCTGGCTGATAATATGCCATGTAGGGGTTCATACGCGACAGTAAGTGGGTTTTTCGTTCCCGTACTCAAAGCAGAGATTCAGATTACAGTAGAGTCTCGCAAACTCGGCACTCGGTAACCCGGCACTGCGGATTTCTCGGCCACCCTGACAGGAGAAAAAAAACATGATTTTTGTTTGTTGTTGTGTTTCCGCACAGAGCGTTTGTTTTCTTTCGTCTTCTCCATCAATGGAATTATCGACAGTTAAATATGACGCGAAACAAGTTGACCTACAGTACATAGTAAGAAGAGTAACGACGACCTGTACTATACAGTACTGTAAATGCACAAACTGTTGGCAGTAAGAAGTAAACAAACTGTTCTCGCGCAGAGCGTTGTATTTATTTGATTGCGCATTCTGCGCAATTCTGTTTCTTCGCCGTCTTCGTGACGAGGCTACGGGAATTGTTTTGTACATATACAAGTACTGTAATTGTAGTGTCTTCATCATTTTAAAACTTATGCTTCTGTTAAAAACAAATAAATGTACTGCATTGCATTACTTTTAAACAACAACAAAAAACAGCTTATTTCGTCTTTTTAACACATTTCCCGATAACCCGGCGTTTTCGCGAACTCGGCCACCCTTCGGTCCACATTAGGCCGAGTTTGCGAGACTCTACTGTATCATTCAGAAATGAATGCTGACTCATTCAAAAAATGGTCTGTTCATCACTTTGTGAATTACTTGGAGGAGGGTTCTATTATAATAATGGCTAATGCTAGTTACCATTCTAAAGTGATAGGCAAATTACCCAATACAAATTCTCGTAAATTAGACATACACCAGTGGCTGCAGATACACAACATTCCATACGATCCAACAGAAACAAATGTCGAGT
Organism: Meconema thalassinum; assembly: GCA_946902985.2. Taxonomy (NCBI): domain Eukaryota; kingdom Metazoa; phylum Arthropoda; class Insecta; order Orthoptera; family Tettigoniidae; genus Meconema; species Meconema thalassinum. Next base: position 322,153,086 of record OX336388.2, on the reverse strand, counting down.
TATTAGCCCGTGTTGCGCCATTCAAAACAGGCGAAAAGAAGTATGAATTAGATCAGCTCACGTTGGAATTAGGCCACCAAGTTATCCGTTTGCCCCCATATCATTGTCAACATAATCCGATCGAGATGATATGCGCTAAAGTGAAGGGTGAATTGGCTAAATTAAACAACACTTTTCGACTTGCGGACGTGGAACGATTAACACATGAAGCTCTTGATAGAGTTACAATCAAGGAGTGGGAGACGCGTGTGGCACACACAGAAAAACTGCAGGAATAGGATTTTCACAGAGAACCGGAAAGGGACAACAACATTCAGGAACTCATAATTAATCTCAGGACCAGTGATTCTGACTCCGACACGGGTGACGAAGTAGAAGACGATGAAAGGGAGGAGCAGGATGAAGTCCTAGCAGTTCCATTGTAGGGGATTTCAAAGGATCCAGTCGATAAGGTAATTTTTTCTTATTATTTCAGTAATCGAGGTTTAGTGCTTACTACTAACAGTGGTAATATGGGTTGTGGCGTTAATGTTGTTTTAAATTGAGGGCTTGGACATCGTGGTCATCAGCCCGTCGTATTTATAAGTATATATAATCTATTAATAGACAGCACAAAGTTTGTCTGTCTGTCTGTTTGTCTGTTTGTCTGTCTGTTATGTGTACAAATCTACACCGTTTCACCTATCTGAACCAAAATTTGTATACTTACCCTTTGGAACCCTGCGGGAAACCCTGTCCACTTAAAACTTCGGACAGACCACCGCGTTCCCTGCATGTAGGCCCTTTGGTCCAAATCTACACCGTTTCACCGATCAGAACAAAAATTCGTATTCTTACCATTTGGTACCCTACGAGTAACACTGTCTACTTGAAATTCCGGACAGACAACTCCATTTCCTGCAGTTAGGCCCTTTTGCACAAATCTACACCGTTTTACCTATCTGAACCAAAATGGGTATACTTACCCTTTGGAACCCTGCGAGTAACACTGTCCACTTAAAATTTCGGACAGACCACCGCATTCCCTGCATTTAGGCACTCTGTCCCAAATCTACACCGCTTCACCGATCTCAACCAAAATTTGTATATTTACCCTTTGGAACACTGCGACTAACACTGTCTGCTTGAAATTGCGGAGAGGCCACTCCATCCCCTGCATTTAGGCCGTTTGGCACAAATCTACACCGTTTCACCGATCTGACCCTAATGTTACATACTTACCCTTTGGAACCCGACAAGTAACAATGTTCACTTTAAATTTCGGACAGGCCACTCCATTCCCTGCATTTAGGCCCTTTGGAACAAATCTACACCGTTTCACCGATCTGAACGAAAATTTGAATACATAACCTTTGGAAACCTGCGAGTTACACTGTCTGCTTGAAATTGCGGACAGACCACTCCATTCCCTGTATTTAGGCCCTTTGGCTCAAATTTACACCGTTTCACCGATCTCAACCAAAATTTATATATTTACCCTTTGGAACACTGCGACTAACACTGTCTGCTTGAAATTGCGGAGAGGCTACTCCATCCTCTGCATTTAGGCCCTTTGGCACAAATCTACACCGTTTCACCGATCTGAACCAAAATTTGTATACTTACACTTTGGAACCCTGCGAGTAACACTGTCTACTTAAAAATTTCGGACAGACCACCCCATTCCCTGCATTTAGGCCCTTTGGAACAAATCTACACCGTTTCACCGATCTGAACGAAAATTTGAATACATAACCTTTGGAAACCTGCGAGTAACACTGTCTGCTTGAAATTGCGGACAGACCACTCCATTCCCTGCATTTAGGCCCTTTGGCTCAAATTTACACCGTTTCACCGATCTCAACCAAAATTTATATATTTACCCTTTGGAACACTGCGACTGACACTGTCTGCTTGAAATTGCGGAGAGGTTACTCCATCCTCTGCATTTAGGCCCTTTGGCACAAATCTACACCGTTTCACCGATCTGATCCAAAATTTGTATACTTACCCTTTGTAACCCTGCGAGTAACACTGTCTACTTAAAAATTTCGGTCAGACCACCCCATTCCCTGCATTGAGGCCCTTTGGCACAAATCTACACTGTTTCACAGATCAGAACCAACATTCGGATACTTACCCTTTGGTACCCTGCGGAGAGGTCACTCCATCCCCTGTATTCAGGCCGTTTGGCACAAATCTACACCGTTTCACTGATCTGACCCAAATTTTACATACTTAACCTTTGGAACCCGACAAGTAACACTGTTCACTTTAAAATTAGGACAGACCACACTATTACCTCCTTTTTGGCCCTTTGGCACAAAACTACACCGTTTCACCGATCTCAACCAGATTTTACATAATTACCCTTTGGAACTCGACGAGTAACACTGTCCACTGGAAATTTCGGACAGACCACTCCATTCCCCGCATTTAGGCCCTTTGGCACAAATCTAAATCGTTCACCGATCGAAAACAAAATGTGTATACATACCTTTTGGAACCCGATGAGTAACCCTGTCCACTTGACATTTCGGACAGACCACTCCATTCCCTGCATTTAGGCCCTTTGGCACTTATCTACATTTGTATACTTACCCTTTGGAACTCGACGAGTAACACTGTCCACTTAAAACTTTGGACAGACCACTCCATTCCCTGCATTTAAGCCCTTTGGCAAAAATCTACCCTATTTTACCGATCTGAAGCAAATTTTACATACATACCCTTTGAAACCCGACATGTAACACTGTCTAAATGAAATTTCGGATAGACCATTCCATATACTGCATTTGGCAAAAATCTACATCGTTTCACCCGTCTCAACCAATCTCTATGTAAGTTACCTACTCTTTGGAACCCGACGAGTAACACTGTCTGCTTGAACTTTCGGACAGAGCACTCCATTCCCTGTATTTAGACCCTTCGGCACAAATCTACATTGTTTCACCTATCTGGACCAAAATTTGTATACTTTTTGGAACCCAACGAGTATCACTGTCCACTTTAAATTTCGGACAGACCACCCCTTTCCCTGCATTTAGGCCCTTCGGGACAAATCGACACCGTTTCACAGACCTGAACCAAATTTTACATACTTACCCTTTGGAACCCGATGAGTAACACTGTCCACTTGAAATTGTTGACATACCACTCCATTCCCTGCATTCAGCTCAGGAATCCCTCTGGGTTGCTAGCTTCCTAACTCACCAGCCATGAACCCTTGAGGATGTACCGGTAGTGGTGAGGCTACACACACCCTGCCCCTTTGAGGGCCTTGAGCAGAAGACAGGATATATTATGAAAAGGAAAAGAAGGCAGACCCCTCGAAGAATGAGGGCATCAGGTAAGATGAGACAACGGCCGATTAAGGCGGGAAATTGAAAGACTCTCTAGCCCCTGGATAACCTAATACAGTCGGGGTCGGAAGAGATCAAGAGTTGACCAAGGGAGGCCGACAGGAAAGAGAACTGAAAGGAGCCCGGCACCAGGAAGTAGAAGCGATGCCAGACTCAGCTGGGCTCCCGTGGTCGCATACCCACGTGCCACAAGTGGTGAGACCCTGCGGGGGGGGGGGGGGGCAGTTTTGAGAATAGCTTGCTGATTCATCGCGAGGTGACATGAGAGGACTTTCCAGAGCCCGCCGTGTTATCTGCTGTCTATGCTGATGCCAGCACAGGACCGTTGCTCAAGGCATTGTGGTGTTGCGAAAGAGTGAGTGATTCCCCGGCCAATCTAAATAGGACGGGGAACCCTGAACGTGTGTCATCATATTTCGTCATCATCTGCGATCATCTCAGGTTCGTGGAGCTTGGACCCATATTCTTTGCCAAGCAGCACGCCATATGCTCTTTCACTTGACGCATCAAGTACAGGCCTAAGCCAGGTTGAGACTTTGGAAGACATCGAAGCTAAACATCTGAATTACCTATATCACTTTTAAAATTACACCTCGTTCGATTAGTAGTAATTTTTTCATTACCTAATTATTATCACCATAAGTGCAAATGACCTAGATGTTACGCGCATCATACCACTAATCACCGCCGCATAAAGTCTTTCTCGACTGCTAATTTTAAAGATTTATTTTTATTACAGTACATTGTGTACGTTATAAGTTGAAGTGTCAATTCAATACCGGTAGTAGTTTCCCTTACAATCCTCATCATAAGGGCAAATGACCTAGATGTTACGCCCATTACACCATTAATCACCACACACTATAAGTCTTCCTCGCCTGTGAATTTGGAAATATGTATTTCTATTACGGTAGTTTGTAAGTTTGACGGGTCAATTCAACAGTAGTTTTCATTATCATCCTTATCAAAATGGCAATTGACCTAGATATTACGCCCTCATTGTCTTAGGGGGCAAATGACCTAGATTTGGAGTCCATTATATTTCTATGGAGACTTTGAGACATTATCATCATTCCACCGGGCGAAGCCGGGTACTACTGCTAGTCTTATATATAAAAATGGAAATGTATATCTGTCCGAAGCTAATGGACTCCGACACCGTTTAACCGATTGCATTGAAATTTTGTAGGGTTGTAGTGCACACCCCAAGGAAGGCTTTTGGCAACATTAATTGTAGATAGCCCTCTCCATTCCTTTCATTTAGGCCATTTGGCTCAAATCCACACCGATTTACTGGGCTCAAATCTACACCGTTTCACCGAGCTGAACTGAATTTTACATACTTACCCTTTGGAACGAGACGAGTAACACTATCCACTTGAAAATTCGGACAGCCCTCTCCATTCCCTTCATTTAGGCCCTTTGGCACAAATACTTAATTTCCATGCCCCACACGCTTTATAATTTTATTTACGAGCGTCGTTACGAGGATAGGGACTCACAGCATTGGCGAGGATTCGTTATTTTACAGTATGAGCGGAGAAAATGTTAGTTTCCTTGCTTCTATGCATACTTTATTTGATTTTTTCTGTTTTGCCGAAAAAATGCAAACCATCTTTTTGGGTCTTTTTTATACAGGTGGTGACACTGTTCGTAAGAAAGTTCGCGACACTGGCGTCTATCTATAACAGTCTGTTATTCCTTCATGATATATTATCTCTTACAGAGACAGAATGCAAGGGGAATTGTACCTCGAGATATGGTGTAGCCATGGTATCGTTCATCAAAAAGGGGGCGTCATCCCAAGTCCTACAATACCTCATACAAGTCCCTAGCCTTATTGGTTCGCGAGATATTAACAAACGTGCAGTTAGGCCCTTTGTCAAAATTTCAAAAATACATTCAAAAAGAGGACGTGAACCCGAGTCATTTGACACCTCGAACACATCTCTAGCCTTATTCGTTCATGATATATTAAAAAGCCAATGACCTATTAGTTTTGGATCTTTTGGTTAAAATTTAAAAAAAAACTCATCTATAAAGGGATCCGTCATGAACAACCCGTCAACAGGGACCCGTCAACAAGGACCCGTCCACAGGGACTCGTCAACAGGGACCCATCAACGGGGCCGATAACCTAGATGTTAGGCCCCTTAAAACAACAATTATCATCATCATCAACAGGGACCCGTCAACAAGGACCCGCCCACAGGGACTCGTCAACAGGGACCCGTCAACAGGGGCCCGTCAACAAGGACCCGTCCACAGGGACTCGTCAACAATGACAGGGGCTCTCGCCTCATGGCCTGACATGCCCTCTTTGATTATTGGTTTGCCTATCGACAAGCACCGCCTGAAATACTTTTTTATCACCCCTCGTGGGTTGGGTTAGGGGTGGTTACACTACAACCGCCATTTTTAAAAAGCCTGCCATCTTACAAAAGCCATGAGTGGGCATGCGTAAAAACAAAAAACAAAAATGTTAAATCATAGTAGCATCTAGTTGTATACATGCTTTTCATGTGGAACAACGTTTAATTTATTCATAGCATTAAACTGCAAAGCAACGTTTACAAAAATATTACTCTTTCACCCCCTAGTAGGGGTAGGTTTTATTTTGGTGTGGAAATGACTTGTCCATAGGAAAGAGGGTGTCAGCCCGAGTCTAAGACACCTCATTTGTTAAAATCCTACCGGCGCCATCTTGTGTGGAGGAATGTGGAGGTGGAGGTCACAAAACCATCCAAAACCCACTATTCACTGGGGTACGAACCCCAGGATGTTTGCCAGTTTACGAGGCGGGAATCTGATAACCGCACAGTACCACTCAAGTGTCATGAGCGTCACCCTGCCGAACACAGAGTTTAGTAAATCAGTCCACTCCCTTCGCAACTTGTGCGGTAGCAAGCTAAGTATTTAATTGGTATTCTGCCCGAAGGCAGGACCGAGCCTCCGAAGAGGCTATCCACAGCCGGAGTTTACGTGCGGTAGGGTGGCCAGGGTCTTTCCGCTCCTCCTTATGTTGGCCAACAGCGCGCAGTGCCTAGAACCGGTATACCATCCAAGTTCTGACTGCGCCCAATGTTGCTTAACTGCGGAGTTCTCATGGGATCAGGTGTTTCAACCCAATAAACTGGTGATCACAAATCCAACATGGCGGCGACGCGAAACATAAATATTCACATGTTTTTTTTCTCGCAATTTAACCATCTGAGTGCAGTGACACTTGGTACAGTGAATCCTTATACAAATGTTAATCCACTAGAATCTAATTTATTTCAATTGTTTCCATAACCACAAGATGGCAAGGTAAGTATGGAGGCACATAAGGGCAAGCAGTGGCCTAGTCAGTGTCATAAATGCCAGCGGTTTGGGCACAACACCAAATACTGCAAAATACCTCTGAGGTGCTTAAAATGCGGCGAAGGTCATGCCACAGAAGACTGTCCACTAACCTCGGAAGCGACAGCCACTTGCTGTAATTGCAAGAAAAACCACGTTGCATCTTGGAGAGGTTGTCCCCTCTTCCAAGATATCTTGGATCAAAAGCGCACTAAACTAATACAGTTCAAAAAAGCAAGGCTAGTAGATCCGAAAATAAGCTTTGCAGATGCTACAACTGGTTCTAGCACACCTCAGCCAGGTCCAGCCACGCCACCACCTTCTACCGCTACGCCCCTGCCTGACCCTACGGACTTTGGTGACATTATTGACATCTGCAGGCAGATCAATTTCTCCAAACTGATACCTCTAATTAAGGTCACTGCTTCCAAGATTAAATCATGTACCAATACTGTTGATACAGTGATGGTCCTGGTAAGTGCTGCCATGCAGTACTTCTCAGAGCCTTAACTCTTTTTCAGCCCAGTAAAGGCACAACGACTTACAGTCTGTGCTTGGAATTGTAAAAGCGTTAATAATCAGAAATATGAGCTTGAAGTCTTTATTTCTGAATATAATGTTGACATCTGCCTGCTGAGTGAAACATGGTTGCAGGCAAATAAGCACTTTGCTATCAAAAATTTTACTATTCATCGGAAAGATCGTCCGACTATAGGAGGTGGTGTGGCTGTGATGATAAGGTCTAGCCTTACTCATCACGTTCTAGATCCCCTACCAGTATCCACTGTTGAGTGTCTAGGCGTTGACATTCAGCATTCTAATTTTCACTATAGACTATTTGCTGCCTATTTGCCTCCAAAAAAGCCTGAAGATATTGGCTTGATTTTAAATAATTGCGACCATGTGCCATCCATCATAGCAGGTGACATCAATTCTAAGCACCCAGACTGGTGCTCCAGAGTAGCCAATCCCAAGGGTCGCATGCTGAGACAATACGCAGATGAGCATGGCATCTCTGTATACCCTCCTACAGAGCCGACCATATACCCCTGTAATGGTCAGCCCGATGTCATTGATATAGCACTCACTAAGTAACTTAGGTATGAACTGCAAATTGCAGTCCCTAATTCTCTAAATTCTGACCACAAACCCATCATTTTTAGCCTACTTTCAATTTTTGCAAAAAATGAAAGTAGACTTATGAGATCAACACAGGGCGAAAAAAAGTGTGTCTGTCTATGTGTGTGTGTGTGTGTGAGAGAGAGTCTGTGTGTGTGTGTGTGTGTGTGAGTGAGTGTGTGTACTCTGAATGTCTGTCCCCTCCTATCAATTCGAACACGGTGAACGCGAATTGAACGAAATTTTGTACTGTACCCGTTCGTCCTGGGGATGCGATGACCCATCTGCTATTACATCGCATTCCTGGATTTCCAGGACAGAGCGGAGTTAAATGAACATGAAGTCAAATAAGGAATGTGTCGGAAATCCAGTTGAAATATCACAAAAGCAGAGGGTAACACGAGATAAAGTATCTCCAGGGTCGTAACGGGTTTAAATTTAATTTTAAAAATGGAAATATAAATGGGCGCCACCAACTGAATCCCTAGCAAACCACATCCTTTCTGGTTAAGCCTTAATTAAGACAAGGAAAGAAAAAGGAAAATCACATCATCATCAGATCACAACTAAGATAAAAACAAATTTATTCAACTTTGATAGTCAGACAGACATATTAAACACTCATCCTACCTAAGAGCATGGTCGAATGCCAACGTTAAATTGTCATTGTCCAGAAAATCGAACCATCTCTATTCTACTCAAAATGTATTTAATCCACATAAAATAGGAAAAATTTCTAAAGTTCTCTTGGGTTCTCAGTTTCACCGTAGCACTATGTCTTTGCGTCACTGACATTCGTGATAACTGAGACCTAACTTCTCTTTAAATTAACATCATGAATGTGGATGTAAAAAATATAATTACTCTGTCTAAACACATATATTCTAATCACATATTTAAATATCACATAATTTATGGCTTGCATGGCATTATTCAAATGCTGAATATGTTAGTAAAATGCTCCTAAACATCGAATAATTAATTTACACTATTTACACTGTCATTAATAATTGCTTGTTTGTGAATCACAGAAAATCCACTACACATTAGTTATAATCATCATCATCATCAAAATTAAATATTTCTCACTTTAGTTCTCATCTCAAAATTCAATATATTCAAGTCAGAATAATTAATTCATTTTCATCAAATCATTTAAATGAATATTATAATCATCAATTCTTTATGCTCTCTAATTATTCACACACTCTCATTTCATCATCTCCTTCAGATTAAATCATCTTAAATCATCAATATAAATTGTTTAATTCATCAACACAAGTTGCAATTCTTCAAATCATATCTCAATTAAATTTATTTAAATCCATTTAAATTTATCAATCATCAGCTTCTTTAATTAATTATCACCTTCTAATTCAGTTATTCATCATCTATTTAATCATCTATTAATTTATTTAAATCAGCTTATTTATTCAATCTTTAATTCATCCTTTTATTTAATTCATTGATTTATTCCAAAATTTAATTTATCAATTTATTTAAATTTTATTCTTCTGGTTATTTAGATTTTTATTATTTCATCTAGTCATTCTGATTTTTATTTCATTAGGTCAGATCATTAATATGCTTAAATTTCAGATTATTATTTCATTAATTATTATTATCAGAAAATCTTGTATTATCAACATTATTTATATGTTTAATTTCCTAACAAATTGTTTAATATGGGTTATAGAACGTTGTCTTACAGTTTTATCACTTCCAAGTTATATCTCGTATTCAATTATCATGCCAAAAATATTATTGCCTTCACAAATTCACGTTGGATCTCACTATCCACAACTTCATTATCTACTATCACTTCATCAAATACCATGTTTGAATACCACAATTATTCCACAAAACTCCATAAATATTCAGCGCACAGCATGAATCTCAAAATTATGCTAGACTGGGTTCGACAACCTCATGTCTGCTTCAAAATACATTAGCAATATTGCAACTTCCACTTGGCAACTTCCACAAAATGCCTATCACAAACTTCACTTAATCACGTTGCATGATCTACAAAATATATAACTGGCTTCAAATTATCAACGCACACAATCTCCAATAACTGAAATTAATCTGATCACATCTAGACAACTTCTTAAACAATTAGGAAAAATATTACCTTTGTAATCGACATCAAATTCAAAATCTGCTTTCAAATAGCATAAATTCTCTTAAAATTCTCATAATTCACTTCACAGAAAAACACCAATGTGTTATAATCTCTCACATCAAAATATGCAATACTGACCTGCCTCAAAATAAATCTGACCATTAATGATTCATCTTACAAGATTCAATTACTTTAAATCCTTCTCAAAGGTATTAAATTCAATCATAAAAATTTATCAAAAGCATCAACTGTATCAGCTGTTATATGAAAGTACTCTCAAAAGAGTATAACAACAAAATATTGGATTGGCAAACAAGAATTACAAAATGTAACCCTGCTGACATTTATTTCTAATTTATTTAACAAAATTCGACTGATATGTGACTAGTAGTTTCTTGTTTGATCCTCTTACAATCTCAAGTACACTCGGATGATAAAAATGAGTTCCTCAATGGCAAGTGAGATGAGTACCACCACGCAATCGTATAAATACGAAAGGCCTTGCCTCGCAGACTATCATGATAATGCCCTGAACGATGGGTAAAGATTTGTACCACCACGCAATCGCCTAAAGCGAAAGGCCCCATCTCGTCGTCTAATGAGTGAATGTACCAGATTGGAATCAACAAGTCTCTAGTTGTCACATAAAAGCGATATTCATTCACTTGAGTGAATAACATCTTAATATCTCCAAACAATCCAATGGAAAAAATCCCTACTGATGAATAATACACACTCGCTAGTATGCAATGAACTGACGAAGTAATTTAAATAATCCAATTGCAGATCACGAGTTCGAAATACTCACCACAAAAAAATAACTATCCAAGAAAACTATCCTTACTGGAAAATGTCTAAAAGACCAAACATCTACTTAATAAAGCCAACCAATGGTGAGAATTTCGTATAATGGTGCCTGCCATATCATATGGTAACGCCATATTCTAGCAAAATGTTGGAGCAAATAATGTCTAAGCCATGTCTAAATAATCGTAGAACTCCTACTAGAAAAATATACAAGTATGCCCAGTGTTCATGAAAATATCATATCAGAAAGTCATAACTCTTACAGTACCTTCTCATATCAGCTGTTAATATATATTTCAAAGATCGTCGATTATCCTCGTGTGTAATAAATTTCTCGAAAAATCGACGGGAATATCGTATCACCCACGCAATAACGATTGCCTTCATATCCCAAGTGAATCAGCTGTTAGACCTCCTCTTCTTCAGGAACCGAATCCATCGCTCAGTGGTGCCATCGCGTCTCTGTCTTCGTTTACTCCGACATCATGAACTGCATGTTATCCATAGCGGATACTGTCCAAATCCTTACGTAAAAGTTCATAAAAGCAGCGTACCCCATATTCTTCTTCTATGTTACGCCACTGTCCCATACAATGTTCGGTTCGCTTGTTAAAAGTTCAATCTCCACAGCGGTTAAGTCTCACTTGCAGAAAATAATTTTTATTTATGAGAGTGTATAAGTTTTTGAAACACCCTGTAGCTGTGTTCGTACTCGATATTCTATAATAATTCATGAAAAGGAATTGTATTAATGCACGTGCCAATGTTCATAAGTGCATATACTTGTAACATTTCGTTTGCCTAAAGGCGTTAATGCTAGCTTGACCCCATGGTCGCTCTACATGTTCCGTTATGAAATGCATAGTCGTAATGTCATTTGAATATCTAAGTTCATTTGAAGTTCACAATTGCAGTATATTATAACTATCTGCCTGCACAATTCGATTACTGAATACAAGTCCCAACTCAATGTTGTAACTGAATGTTGAAATGAAGTTCAGCTTCTTTAATATTGCCTGCGTATAAAAGTCGGAAACAACACGCTCTGCTCTACTGCACTGTTCCAGAATGATCTACGCTTAAAGCCGGCCTCGCCATACCGCTTCGCTGTGCTGTTCTGCGTTACAAAATGCAGCTCGAGATAAAGTTCTCAATCTCGTATTATAATGCTGTTCTAACCCCGGCTCTTCTCTTGCTTACACGGCCCGTACAGCTTGCCTCGTAACCGGTCCTCGCATCGCCTACCGTGCGTTGCTTGCCTTGACTCACTGACCTACTTTCCGCTCTCCGCTTGGTGAAGTAATACTGTCGCTTTCACTCCACGTAACAAGTGCTGTGCACTGCTCAACTTGCCGTACTCTCTGCGCATGTGTTCAACTCAGCCCTGCTGACTGAACTCGACTGCTGTCTCTAGACTGCGTTGAGGAGCTCCTACCCCGCGCTGTCACGTGATGCTCCCCCACCTTCTGTGGTCATGCGTCACAAGTATAATCTCGACCACCATCATCTCAGCTATTAAGTTATACAATAACTAAGGGGTTATCTGTCTTTCTTCAAGTTATTACCATATATATTGCTTGACATTTCTTCTCTTCTGAGATGATTAAATACTATGTTCCATATAGATCTTAATAATGTTTCATATTCCTCCCATAATTCCATCTGCTTGACTGCCAGTGCCTTCTTAATCCTTGGCCTTCTACGTCATTTCCTAATATTCCTCTCGACTCGATTTGAGCGCTATCTTTACAACTTTTCCCATAAATCTCAACTACGGCTTAATGTCAGCTGGCGTAGCCGATAGCCTTAACTAGGTATCGGGTACAGTACAAAGGTAGCACTAGCAAAGGACACCTCAGTGTCATGTTTTATATCGCCGCCATCTTGACGGAAACGGAATGACGGCTACCCAAAGGTTAAAAGCTTAAATCAAATTACGACCATCATAATCATCCGATCTCTACCAAATTTTTCAACAACATACCTTTATGGGGGGAGCATCATTTGACCTAACTAGTAGGTCATCAGCCTAATAGTTTGCGGATGGCAGCCATCTTTGTTTGAAAATTGATTCCCATATTAATTCGAACACGGTGAAACCGAATGGAACGAAATTTGATACAGAGGTAGTACTTGCAAAGTCCACCTCAGTGTCATGTTTTATATCGCCGCCATCTTGACGGAAACGTAATGGCGGTCACACAAATGTTCAAAGCTTAAATCAAATTACGACTAACCTAATAATCCGATCTCTACCAAATTTTGCAACAATATACCTTTATGGGGGGAGCATCCTTTGACCAAACTAATAGGTCATCAGCCTAATAGTTTGCGGATGGCGGCCATCTTTGTTTGAAAATCGATTCCCCCTATTAATTCAAGCACGGTGAAACCGAATGGAACGAAATTTGGTACAGAGGTAGCACCAGCAAAGGGCACCTCAGTGTCATGTTTTATATCGCTGCCATCTTGACAGAAACGTAATGGCGGCCACACAAATGTTCAAAGCTTAAATCAAGTTACGACTAACCTAATCATCCGATCTCTACCAAATTTTGCAACAATATACCTTTATGGGGGGAGCATCCTTTGACCAGACTAATAGGTCATTAGCCTAATATTTTGCGGATGGCGGCCATCTTTGTGTGAAAATCGATTCCCCCTATCAAATCGAACACGGTGAAACCGAATGGAACGAAATTTGGTACAGAGGTAGCACTTGCAAAGGGCACCTCAGTGTCAAGTTTTATATCACCGCCATCTTGACGGAAACGTTTTCGCGGCCACCCAAATTTTAAAAGCTAAAATGCAATTACGACCAACCTAATATTCTAGACCCTACCGAATTTTGCAACAACATATCTTTATGTGGGAAGCATATTCTGATCAAATTGCAAGATCATCAGCCCAATAGTTTGCAGATGGTGGCCAAGTATGTGTGCAAATCGAATCCCCCTATCAATTCAAACACGGTGAAACCGAATGGAACGAAATTTGGTACAGAGGTCGTACTAGCAAAGGGCACCTCAGTGTCATGTTTAATATCGCCGCCATTTTGACGGAAACGGAATGACGACCACCCAAATGTTAAAAGCTTAAATCAAATTACGACCATCCTAATAATTTGATCTCTACCAGGTTTTGCAACAACATGCGTTTTTTGGAAAGCATCTTACGACTGACTACAAGGTCATCAGCCCAATAGTTTGCAAATAGCGGCCATGTATGTGTTCAAATCCATTCCCCATATCAATTCAAACACGGTGAAACCGAATTGAATGAAATTTTTTACAGAGTTAGCACTAGCAAATGGCACCTCATATTCATGTTTAATATCCCTATAGCACGTTGTATTTCTACAAGCTACTACAACCAACATTCAATTATACTCCTTAAAAAGGTCAACGAGTTATAACAATACCCATGTATTTAGGAGAAAGTAGGCTATATGTTCTTTACTGAACATCTTGTTTTATCTTATTCGGGATCGCCTGGCTAAGCCAAGCTTGCCGATTCGTTATAAGGACCTTAATTATGTTAAATACACGTGGCATGTGGACAAAAACCTACATATTTCCACACCGACTACACGTAACGATGTTGATGCCCCTATTACACATCTTACTAGTAAGATTGTATAATGCGAAAAATACATACAACTCAAACACATCTCAGAGCGAGACTGGAGCTGTGAGCCAATTACAGCACACCAACCCCGCTCTGATTGGTCCTCCCCGCCAGGGCTCCAAGGTTATAAATATGACCCACTCGAGCACTGGAGTTAGTCTCATGCCCCCTGTACCTCCGATCCGAGCATCCCTGACTTAATTAAGGACCTTATAATAATAATAATAAATCGTTTCTGCAAGCGTTGGCAAAGATTTCGAGATCCTGCCGACCGTGCTGAATAGGCCTAAAAGGAACTGGCACTGGTCATCCGCGATCGTTTGCTGGAACGTAAGATAGAACGATGGGAAGAACTGTGCAAAAAGCTCTCTGAAAATACTTCAGAAAATGACTATTGGAGAATAGCTCGTTCTGTGAAGCGCCATCCTCTTATTAACCGAGCGCTTCACGGTCGTCGAGGGCAAGTATTCTCCCCCATTGAGAAAGCTGAGGCCTCGCTGACTCCATTGAGAGTCAATGCGATATTCAAGACATTAGTGACGATGAATACGATACTGACGCATACTCAAATGACATTAAGCACCAGGTCAACCAATTCAGGCTCCACTGGAAGACTCAAGACCCTCCGACAATTGATCCTATCTCACCTGCAGAGGTTAGGAAAGTTGTCAGGCCCCAGTCTGAGAAAAGATCTCCTGGTGATGACAGGATTGGTAATAAAGAATTGAAATCCCTCCTCTTTCGGGCTTATATTTTCTTAGCAAATATATTTAATGTCTGTTTGCTCCTTGGCTATTTTCCCCAGACCTGGAAGACAGCTAAAGTCTATCTTATACCCAAGCATGGGAAAAATACGATTTTTCCACAAAATTATCTCCCCATCACCCTGTTATCCCATTTTTAGAAATTATTCGAGAGACTTATTCTCCGGCGAATTAATGCTCGCCTCGAGGTAAATGACAAACTGCGGTCGGAACAGTTCGGCTTTCGAGGTAAGCCCAGTGCTGCGATTGGTCGCGTATGCCACGAGATCATTCCATCTTAAAAGAACTGTTCCTGCTGTGTTTTTTGATATAGAGAAAGCTTTTGACACTGTATGGATAGATAAACTTCTCATCAAGCTCATACATACTTCATCCCCTCCAAACTACCTCATTAAGATTATCTATTCATACTTAAGGAACAGGTCTTTTTTATGCTCGCAGCTGAGTCCGGCAATGCTTCCTCTTACTTGAGCCGGGCTCCTCTCCGTCGTCTTTCCTGTCGACCTCCCTTGGCCAACTCTTGTTCTTTTCCAACCCCGACGTAGGGTATATGAGGCCTAGGGAGCCTTTCACTTTCCCGCCTTAATTGGCCCTTGTCTCATCTTTCCTGGTCCCTCCTTCTTATCTTGTATTTTTTTTCATTATATTTCCTTTTCTCTTTAAGATTCCTGCAGTGTTTTTGTTGATTTGCTCCCCGTGTATCTCCTTTTAGCTTTTTTTTGTATCTACACTCCATTTTGTAGGTGTTTTCAATCTACGTTGCATTTTTTAATTTTTTTTCGATCTAAATTGCATTTTGCGAGTGTTTTCAACCTCAATTGCATTTTATAAAGATTGACAATCAAAATTTATTTTTAGTAAGTCTTTCAAAATAGGGGATAGTTGTGACTTTTTTGAGTATTTTGAATTTCAATTGCATTTGGTAAGTATTTTCAACCTAAACCACAGTTCGCAAGCATTTTAAATCGAAGTTGCATTTTGTATGGTGGGCATTTTGCAAGTATTTTGATTCTCAATTGCATTTTGTGGGTATCTTGAATCTAAATTACATTTTGTAAGTATTTTCAATCTAAATTGCTTTTTGTAAGTATTGTCAATCCAAATGAGTAGTTTGAATCTACATTTTGTAAGCATTTACAATTTCAATTGCATTTTGTAAGCATTTTGAATTTCAATTGCACTTTGTGATTATTTTGGATCTGAAAGGGGAGTTTTTCAAATTCAATTGCATTTTGTAAGTATTTTGAACCTCAATTGCACTTTGTACGTATTTTCAATCTCATTTGCATTTTGTAAGTATTTTGAATTTCAATTGCATTTTGTAAGTATTTCGACTCTACATTGCATTTTGTACGTATTTTGAACCTAGCCTACAATTTGTGCGCTTTTTTCAATCTATTCCTTTTGTGAGTATTTTCGTCCAAAATTCCCTTTTGTAAGTATTACCGCTCTTCATTTTGTGAGTAGTTTGGCTCTGAGTTCCTCTTTGCTAGGCCCCTTCGAACAACAATTATCATCGTCATCATCTTTTATTCTACCTGCGAAGGCGGAAGGTACACGGTTCGTACCTTGCGCACTGGTGTACCTAAGGTGGAGTCCTCTCGCCAACGCTGTTTTGCCAATATGTGAATGATCTCCCTAATGCGAAGGGAGTAGAACTGCAGATGTTTGATTATGACATTGCAATTTATACCTCCAAGCATAAGAAATACGATGCCGTCAATGCTCTGCAACGCTGGATTTCTGTGTTCTAGCGTTGGTGTGTTCGTAATAAAATTAAAGTAAATGGCGAAAAAACTCACGCCATTCTCTTTACTCGCCGTCGCCACCAGTTTGGCCAACTCAGATTGCATCACATCCTCCATCCTTGGTCTAGCAGTGTCAAGTATCTTGGAATTATGCTGGACAAACAAACCCCTCACTTTTCGATTGCATGTGGCCCGAGTCTTACAGCTTGCAGCGGCTAGGAAAAAGGCTATTTGTGCTCTTACTAGTAATAAATATTTGAGCTCATTTATTAAGAAGCAATTGTATCTTGCTCTAGTGCGCCCTATCCTGATGTATGGCAGCGAGGTCTTGGGTCACATACCTAAAGCTCATATTGACAAGATGCAAATATTCCAAAATAAAACTCCGACAGTTCCTTCAGGTCAAAAGGTCCGTCAAAAGAAACTCGGAAATTAGACATGACCTTAATATTCCTCTCATTGATGAGCAGATCAGAAGGATCGGCAAGTTAGTCAAACGAAGAATACAACATAATATACAATCTGGTACTAAAGATCTTGATAGTATCTACAAGGCTATCAATTAGCAGCCAATTACCAGGCTCAGTTTCCCAGGTCCTTGGCTTGTTTATCAGAAGCTTTAGATTTTTCATTTAATATTATTTCCAACTTTTAATTGCTAATAACGTTTAAGTTAGGCTGGTGGCAGCCTTGTGTCATCTTTAGATCTTCTTTTCCGTTACACCATATTGAGGGATTCAGCTCTGATTGTACACAGCTCGGGCTTCGCCCTCGCAGTACAATCAGATTGATTTCCTCCCTCCTATGAGTAATTACCACGTGAGCTCATCCGACTTAGGTACTCCCCTTTCTACTATCTAGTCATAAGGCGTTTTCGACTTTGATGCTTTCGTTTATCTGGTAACAACAACAAAAAAAGAAAAATGCGGCCGGGAGGTGAAGGGGTTCAGTTAGGGCAGGTCATGGATGGATCGCGCTCCAAGTACGTTGGAACTATTTGCACCAAGCAATAGGTTGGTCTCAAAATGTTACACTTCGATGCATCTCTATCTATTATATTCTCTTTGGGTCAGGCTTTTAAATACGTGCAGAATCGATAGAATTGGCTTGTATCGATAGACCTGAATCAAAGAGTGGGCTATCGATCATTAGGCTACGCATCCAACGTTTTTCATATAATAGAAAGAAAATAGGACGTTTTCCTTGCATTCCCATGATCAGAAACGGTCATATTCCTTACAAAATAGGAATACAATTAGATGGAAATATTACAGGTTTCATTAAAATCGAAGATCATCCCGCTACCTATTGGTGACAAACAGACTGGTGGTCTGAGAACATGTCGGTTCCCCACATGAACTACAGTAGTCTATCATTTACTGTACACCGAGGATTATCCCGCCATCAATCGGCCACAGGCAAAACTAATTGGCGGCCAGCTTGCGCTATCAACGCTGTCTAATTGAACTACTAAAAGGAGTTGGTTTAAAGACCTTCATTAGAGTTTCACCAACGCAAAGTGGATAACAAACTATCAAAATACCTCGACACCTTTCTAGTTTGGCCAATGTGTATGATATCATTCGGCGAAAAATAATTAATTCGTTCTAACAGTTTCATAAAAATAGAGCACATTAGTTCGTACTAAGAGCATTATGTCCTTCAATTACAAACACCCGTATGTTTTGGATAAGTGTTGATGTATAACTAAGCAGATAAGAGCACGCTCTAAACACTCTCTGTTCAGTATCAAAGAAGCTGTTACGCTGACCGTGTGTCTACATATAATTACAAAACTTTTACAAATTCTCAGTGCTACGACCGGTTCTCACCAGTTTCTGCGTGTGCCCGTGCTAGCGAGTATATCTATACCAGTGCTTGTGTTCGTGTGCGTCATGGTGAAAACACCGTCTAATGCGGCTAAAATGCCGCCTTCTGCTCAAGCTTCTTCTTCTCCAGCTCCGTCCATGCCGTCGCTGCTGATGGACTCGGAATCTGATCACGACCAACCTGAGGTG
Source organism: Meconema thalassinum (assembly GCA_946902985.2). Taxonomy (NCBI): domain Eukaryota; kingdom Metazoa; phylum Arthropoda; class Insecta; order Orthoptera; family Tettigoniidae; genus Meconema; species Meconema thalassinum. The sequence goes on along the minus strand of OX336388.2, from coordinate 322,134,195 downwards.
AGTGAAAGTGAAATGGAAACTCTGCCAATTAAAATGGCCCGCAAGGAACGCTCGCCTCCTCCCATCGAGCGTGCTAAGAAGCCTTGTTATCCAGGGCAGAGTTCTGCTTCCACTAGCACTACTTGTACGCCCACGGATGAGGTCCCTGAAGAGCTGGGTATTAAGAGCCTTTTGGAGATTGACTCTCCGCTCCGCCGCCTCTCACCATCTCGTATCGCTGCCCCGTTTCACTTCCCACCTCGATCGCCGCAACAAAACCAATCTCAATCTTCCGACGTCTACATGCCGGCCAATATTGTACCCGGCCCACTTCTCCGCAGCTACGCCGACGCAGCACGGAACCCCGCCTTACCCTCTGCTGTCCGCACGCGTAGTGTCACCGCCCCCTCCCTCATCCCGTCTCCCACCTACTATGTCGTCCGTCTTGTCAAACTCATGCCTGAGCACAACCACCCCCGCCATCTCCACCAAGTCCTTTCCAAATTTATTCCCAACCTTGCTGCCTACAACCTCGAAATACAGAGGACCAAGGAGGGACACAACCTCAAATCCACTGAGCCGCTGTTCAGCATCATAGTAAACTCCATCGGCACAGCCAACCTCTCCCCCTCCTGTCGGGCTTATAATGTCACTATGGCACAGCCTTCACATCAGCCTCCCCCACCTCACCGCACTACGCCCATCATGTCAGCGGTTATCTATGGGGTCGAACGTTCATACTCCGCCGACGAGGTTGCCGCTCAGCTCCAACTCGCCGGCCTGGATGTCTTCAAGGTGGTACGGATCAACAACGCCCATGGCCCCACCACCCTGGTGCGGGTGCTGTGCAAGAACGTCACTTCCATCGACGCCCTTCTGCGCAACGGTGCATCCATCTATTGTAAGCGTCATCGCGTGGAGCCCTCCCGGACTCCCGCCCCTCAACGTACGCGCTGCGACCGGTGCCAGAAATTTGACCACCCACCTGGAGCCATCTGCCCGAACGATCAGGTATGTGGAATTTGTGCTCAAGAACACCCTACCGCTCGTTGCGTAAATCGGGAGCACCCGAAGTGCGCAACCTGCGGTGAGGCCCACCCCGCCTTCGCATACCGATGCCGGGGCCGGCCTCTTCCCGACCCTGCTAAGCCTGAACAGGTTGTCCCCGTCATATCCCAGGATCTTCCCACCCCCCCTTCCGCATCCCCTACCCCTCCCCCTACCACGGAGAACGTCGTCCGATTCGTGACGATGGTCCTCCAAAACGTCCTTCCCTTCGCCCGTCCACTCATTGTTTCCCAAGTCCAACTCGCCGCCCGTCTCACTCTGAATACGCATGTCGACATGTCGTATAGTGGGAATAAGATGCATTTTGCATTTTTCCCGCTGAGTACCGTCCCTGCATATTGATAAATGCCTAATCTCACCCTTTACTTTGTCAACATCCGCTCCCTCTTCTCCAACCGACCATTGTTGGACATCTCCCTTTCCCAACATGCCCCGGACATCATGATTTTCAATGAAACCTTCCTCAAACCTCTACAAGCAATTCCCCCCTTTGATGGTTACCAACTCATTCGCGCCGATCGTCACTTTCAGCGGTCGGGTGGGGTTGCAGTTGCTGTTCGCAACTCAATTCCCACTCGCCAGCACTTTTTCAATTTCCCTGACGGCTTTAATGAATACCTCATTCTTGACCTTATCTTTCCTAACCAAACTCTCACCCTTGTCACTATGTATCTGGTACCCCGCTCCCCTCCCCCTATCGCTTTCTTCCGCTTCCTCGAAGCCAATTTTCCTACTTATTTCTTTGCCGCCGATATCAATGTTACCTCCTACACCCCTGTCCAAGCCCGTCTTTTCCAGGACTTCTTATCCATCAGCCGGGGCATGTCCGTCCCTTTTCCCTCCCCCACACTTCCCTATTCCAACTCCACCCCCGATTTTCTTATGCTTACTCCCAATCTCGCCAATATTGCTAATGTTACTGTCCTCCCCACTATCGGTAGTAACCACCTTCCAACCCTCATTTCCCTGTCTAACTACCTCCCCGCCCCTTTCCAACCTCCTCCACGACCTCCTCCCACCCGTCAATACTCTAAAACCGATTGGAACGCCTACCGTACCACCTTAACTTCCTCCCTCACCCCCCTTCCTCCTACACCCCCTGCCTCTCTCCCTGCCCTCTCACAACTCATTCATCGTGTTGAACAGGCCTTAATTACCGCCGATCTCCGCCATGTTCCCCGCCGCTCCTATCACCCTTCGAAACCTCCTATCCCCCCCCGCGCCCTCCGTCTCCTTCGTACTGCTCATGATCTCTACCGCTCCTACTGTCGAACCCGCGATCCTGCCACCCTAACCGAACACCGTAAAACCCTTCGTCACGCTCGCTCCTTTATCAAAGCCATCCGCCGCAAGCAATGGAATGACGCCTGTTCCGACCTTTCCCACAGCCCTGACCCTACCATTTTCTGGAAAACTTTCTCCCGCCTTTCCCAGCGTCGTAAATCCCATCCCACGTACCCTATACTCCGTAATGGTTCACCTGTAGTTTCTAATCAAGCAAAAGCCGATATGTTTGCTCAGCATTACTCCCATGTTTTCTTCCCCACTATCGCCCCTCACCTCTCCCACCCCGACGAACCTACCATTCATGCCTATACCGACCCAACCTCCCCTCGTCTCACGCCTTCCTTTGCCCACCTTCCCTCCACTGATTACCAACACCCTCTCAATTCCCCCATCACCCCACTTGAAATCCGCAATCTCCTTAAGCATCGCCGCACTACGGCCCCCGGGGGTGACGGCATTACTTACCGTCACCTTCGCGAGGCCCCCGACATCCTCTTCCTTTACCTTGCTCAGATCTACAACACTATCCTCTACACCGGACATTTTCCCCACCACTGGGGAAATGCCAACATCCTTCTTTTTCTCAAACCTTCTAAACTTCCTTCGGACATTAATTCTTACCGTCCAATCTCCCTTCTCCCTGTTCTTTCCAAACTTTTCGAACTTATTATCACCAAACGCCTCTATCCCTATCTTCACTCCCTTAATCTCATCCCCGCTCATCAAGCTGGATTCCGCCCTAACTTCTCCACCCACGATCACCTCTTTCACATCACTGCCTCCATTGAAGCCTTCCTAGCCTCCCCCAATAACAAACATGCCCTTCTCCTCTGTTTCGATGTCGAAAAAGCTTTCGACAAAGTCTGGTTCCCTGGCCTCCTCTTCAAGCTCCTCCACCTCCCCTTACCCATCACGTACGTCCGCCTCATTGCAAACTTCTTGTATAATCGCACGGCCCAAATCCTCATCCATGGTACTTCTTCCTTCACTTTCCCTATCCACGCCGGAGTCCCTCAAGGCAGCCCCCTTTCTCCCCTTCTCTATGTCCTCTACACCCACGATATCCCTACCCCTTCTCCTCCGCTCCGTTTGTATCAATACGCCGACGACCTTGCCATTCTCGCCCTCTTCCCTCGTTCTCACACCCTCCAACGCCATGTACAACGCTACCTTCATACACTCCAAACCTGGTGCAATCACTGGCACATTCAAGTCAACCCCCAGAAGTCCCAATACATCCATATCAAACGCTCCCGCACCCGTCGCCGCCCTTCCCAGCGCCTCCATTTCACCTTTAATGATTCTCTTATTCCTCAACTTAATCAGCTTAAATACCTCGGCATTACCTTCCAAAACAACCTCAAATGGAACCTTCACTTCGATTCAGTCTACAAGCGCTCCCTCTCCCGCTTCCGCATTCTCCGTCTCCTCACCGGTAAGACCTGGGGCCTACGGCCCCCTCAGACCCTTAACGTTTACAAGACCTTCATTCGCCCAGTTTTCACCTATGCCTCCCTTACCTGGCTCACCGCCCACCCCCGCCTCTATTTTCGTCTCCTCACCCTCGACCGTCACGCTATCAGAATCGCCTATCATTGTAAACTCGATACCCCTTCCGCCACCCTCACTGGTATGCTCACTTTCCCTTCTGCACTCGCCCATGTTCACTCCCTTCGATTCTCCTACCTTACTCGCGCACGCCGCTCCCATGCCACACAACCCCTTGAAGCTCTTGAGCTCTCCCCCTATGCCACTGCTATCCTCAACTCCACACGCACCCCTGAAACCGGTCATCTCTTCCCTCCACTCATCGACTAGCCCCCTCTCACGCTCTCATTATTCTGTTCTGTGCACATTTTTCACATGTTCTACTTTCTTTTGGGGGGCTATAGTCAGCCCCGCCTCTTTGTTACTGTCGGCACCACAAGTGCCCTCTCATTGTTTATTTTTCGTTCAGTTTTATCCTATTCACATCGCCCCTGTCGCAGTTACATAATTTTTTTTTTTTTTTGCCCCACTAAACCTTATTTAGTCTACTTCGTTCTCCGGAATGGCTCCACGCATCGTCACACAGTGCTCCCAGTGCTCCAAAAATTTAACGGCCTTGTTGCCGCTTCACCCCAGTGCTTCAAGTGATGCGTGTGCTTCCGAATTATTTTTGTTTCTCTTTCAGCATGGACAATAGACACTCTTTTGAACTTTAATACATATCAATTTATTCATTTCCTGTGCTTTTTCCAGTGTCTTTATCTTTTCCAGCCATACGAACAATAGACATTCTTTCTGGACATTACTTTTCAATTTGTTGTATATAATTCTGTATTTTGCCCACGGCAATATTTATTTTATGTATTATGTATATTTTTGAATAAACGGGGCTAGTGGGGTAATGCTCCGGCGAGTGTGGTGGGGGGCCTCGTCTGGGGGGGTCCGCCTTGGGGTCGCGGTGACTTCTGCGCCATTGCATCCTCCTTCATCCCTCCTATCCATATGCCTAGCATATCTTCTTCCAATATAACTTACTCTCTAACCCTTTTCTCTTCTTTGGCACAAGAGCTCCCTGTTGAGCTGGGTGCCCGCCCTGCCTCGCTTTGCGGGGCAGGGAATGAAATAACTCCTGTTCATTCATTCTCACGCTCTAATTACAAAAGAGAAGATATAGAGAAGCCTAATATATCTAATTTTTGGAGACCCGGTCCTATCTCCATGCGGTGAAGGGCCTGGTTAAGAAGTGCAATCAAAGTTATTCGCTGACACATGTTATGAATGGATGGTGGTGTATTCTTTGAATACACGGTACTTGAGATATAATTTTTATTGCTCTTTGCATGTTCATTTCTTCCTTCTTCTTTGTCAAACACCAACAGTGATCATCTGTTTTCTCCTTGTTGGGCATATCTCTTATGTCTTCATAAGTCTGTTCTAGATATATAACTTCTGTGACCCACCTAGCGTCACCTCGCAGCGAATCTCTGAAGCTCCTCAACTCTTCCTGGTGCTAGAGGACTTACTTATCCATTTGGCCACCAGATCCTGTTATCATCGCCAGCTATTTTCTCCTTGAGCAAGAGGACTACGTCCACTTCTTTACTCACCATGCTGCGCTGGTATCAACTGTTAGCAACTCTTTGAAGACCGGCTCAGCAAAAGATCAATTTTTTGTATTGAAGTTGGCAATGCTTATATGTTCTCCTTTTGTCTCCTACCCCCCACTCTTTTTCCCTTCCGTGGTCTCTCCGTGCTCCGTTGAGCAGCTCTCACTTCTCAGTCTGCAGTTGACTCGTTCAGTCAAAGCTCCGCTCGAGCTTGCCTCCTCAAACCAAGTGGCTCACCCTCTTCTACGCCATGTTGGCTAAGTAATCTTCAACAGAAACTTCAACTTCAACATGAAATCAAGATAAGTACCATTTTAAAGGTTTTAACCTCATCTTCATCATTTTATCTACATGCTTTTATAGATTATTTTATAGACAGCGTGAGATTACTTGTGGGGCGGTAGTCATTCTTCGCGAGATTTGCCATGTTGAGCTTCTACTTGTATAAACCAACCTTACTAAAAAAGAGCTTTTCTTAAGCTATTTAAACGAGAAATCCTCTCGCTACGTGGGATATTATTTAGTACCCGCTGTCTATAAATATAAAGCTATTTCCTCCGTGGGATTTCTCAACCCCATTTTCTGCTAAGGTTGTTCTGGAACCTTCGAGATCTTGTTCTCTATCTGCGAGTCTTGCCGTCAAGTATTGTTCACGCACTTGTGAAAATGCTAGTTAAAATGAGGATTCTTCCTCACAAATTTTTGCAATAGCTAACTTTCCTCCACCGCTGGAACCTCTGGAACATTCTATGGCGCATTTAATTGTAAATCACAACTTTTTCAAGAAATAGACTCTCACCTATATAGTGCAATCAGTTATTTCCATAATTGCAATAACTTTCTTTTTCATGAACTTTAGTGTTTCTATAGTGAACTTTGCATCCATCTTCATAGACTATAGTGATAAACAGTGCTTGCTCTACGTTTCTACCGCGTCGCGATCGTCCGGTTATATTAAATACGGCCATGAACAATGATCCTATATCCCAATGACCTTTCCTCAACCTTCTACTAACCATCATTATTAATAAAATTGTAACTTTCTATAAGGTGTCACTCACAAGGTGCCCTTCCCTCTTTGCTAGTTTAACATTAATTAAATTCTGCATAATTGCTTGTGTGATACAAGTTTTAAATTTACGTTGTTCCTTTCCCATAATCAGGGAAAACAATTCTTTAAACTCTTGAGCGAGTCATGTTCAGGTTTCACGAAATGGAAACTGTCCCATTTGGCGAGTGATTCCTGCTCAAACTTGGGAAGTCCAGAACTTTCCCTTTCACTTTCTTCAGGTTTCACAGTAAGTGACCTGCCCTCTTTGTATAATTCTCATATATTAATTCTGTATAAATATAAGAAGTTGTAGGAACTTCTATCTTATTTTTCATGTTGTTATTATTGTTATTTTCAAAATTGTCACTTTCTCTAGAACATTTTCTCCAGAATTTCTTAAGGTGCACTCTTTGTTCTCCAATTCACGTTTAAGCTTTAATTATTTCATTGTTCATTTGTTTAAATCTTATAAAGATTTTAGAAACATGTAAGGTTTGAAACCTTGTAAATGTTCAATTGCCTGGAGCAACCTTTTAATGTTGGAGGTCTGCGACCCCAAATTGTTAACAAGATTGCAAAATATTTAATTGTCAAAAATATTAACTTCTTTAAATTGTTAAATAAATTAAATATTTGTTTTTGGATTCATCATTTCTCTGATACTACAGTTAAGCAGGATCCTGGCTTTCCTAGCCCTTCCTAGGTTTATGCCCTCGTTCATGCTTAATAAAGCTTTTACTATCTGTCTGGCCAGACCATCACCCTTCCCTATAGTACTTTTATTCGTGCTTGGGAGGAAATACACTAAAGCCTCTCTCTGGCAAACTGCCCAAGTCTTAGCTGCGGTTCCCGTCAGCTTCGACCAAGCTCGTACCCACTTTAGGTATCCGAGCAAGGATTTGCGGTGGCAACCACCTTTAAATGTATTGAAAGTCAAATTCATAAATTTTGTGGGACTCTCCTCCTATTTTTCTATCCTTCTTTTCCAATCCCAAATCTACTTCCTTCTCTTAATCATCTTCCCTTGGTGGGTGGGTTATTCCTCAGCCAATAAACTACCCAGATGGGTTGTTCATATCGCCTTGTGTGTGAACCGTACTCAACTATACAGCCTATTTTCATATATCCTGCTAATATTAATTGCCCCTAGCAACATACAAATTGTCAGTTTGATTGCTGCAATAGATTCGTAGATATTGAGAACCGTCGAAATATTTTGGATGGTCACCATGTTGAAATTTTACATTATAGGCCTTAGATTTATGTACTATTACATGAAGATTATTGTGTAAGTGTTTTATTCAAACTTCAATCGCATGATTAGGACACAAGAATAGAAGCGGGATTTTAAAATTTCGCTCAGCCGCCATCTTGTGGTTATGAAAACAATATAAAAGTGTTAGATGCCAGTCGATTAAAATTTGTATAAGCAAATACCGTATCAAGTTTCACTGCGCTCGGATGGTTAAAACGCAACAAACGCCCATTTGAATATTAAAATTTCGCGTCGCCGCCATGTTGGATTTGTGCTCGCCAGGTTATTGAACGTCCCATAGGTGAACTTACGCTTATAGCCTCTATACACTTACAAAATTTCAGTTTGATTGCTGTAGTAGATTAATAGATATTGAGAACCGTCTAAATATTTTGGATGGTCGCCATGTTGGATTTTAATATATGTAGGCCATAGAGTTATGTACCAGTCTACTAGCAGTAGTGCCCGGCTCCGCTCGGTGGATTTATTTGTTTTATGGATGATAATGAATACTACTACAGAACTGGCACATGATACTTAAACTAACAGATACATGTTTTAAAAATATAACTTTTTGTGGTGGTGGTGGGGGTGATAGGTAGTATAGTATAACGGACGTAACATTCAGCTCATTTTCCCGTATTGATAATAATGATAATTATGAATAGGGAAACAGCTATTTACCAAAACAGCACTGACACATGTAATTTACAAACAAATTTAAAAAATGTTTAGAAAGAGGAGTAAGTGAAACAAAAGACACAGCCTAGGGCCTATATCTCACGGTCTGTTAGAAATGTAGCGACCAATAGTGTCGTCTCTTATCGCATAGCGCCGTAGGAAAATAATCAGAACAATTTGGAAAACGATGGCTGTCCCCTGGTACTGAGGTAGCAATAATATCATTTATCGCCACATAGCGCTTTGCGATAAGGTTCGAAATAAATGAAGGTAAATTTGAAAGCACCAACGCTTATTGCGGCTGGTAACCTCAATGTACTGCACCAACACCACTGCACTTATACAGAGGCATAATATTTTCATGATGATAACTGTTTTAAAGGGCCTAAGAAATCTTTTTGCACTAATTACTCCCCGTGACTGCAATTTATAAACAGCGCAAGATGCAACTATTTTCGCAATTCTGCACCAGAACACTGATAGGGGTGACGTGATGCAGCCCGAACTGCCCGTCAACAAGAGACTTATTAAAATACTCTTACAGTTACACTACTACGGACATGAATGGTTCTAGGGCCTTAATACGTGGTTTTCAAGTTCATTTTGTCTGTTATTCTAAATGTAGGGAATGGGGAGCGTTGTCCAAAATATCAAGTGAACAATGTTACCAGCAGGGTTTCAAAGTGTATGTAAAATTTGGTGCAATTAGGAGAAACGGTGTAGATTTGTGCCAAAGGACCTAAATGTGGGGAATGGAGTGGTCTGTCCGAAATTTCAAGCAGAGAGAGTTACTCGTCGGGTTCCAACGAGTAAGTGTGTAAAATTTGGTTCAGATCGGTGAAACGGTGTAGATTTGTGCCAAAGAGCCTAAATGCAGGGAATGGAGTGGTCTGTCCAAAATTTCATGCAGACAGTGTTACTCGCAGGGATCCAAAGGGTAAGTATACACATTTTGGTTCAGATTGGTGAAAAGGTGTAGATTATTGCCAAAGGGCCTAAATGCAGGGAATGGACTGTTCTGTCTTAAATTCCATGTAGGCAATGTTACTCGCAGGGTTCCAGAGGGAAAGTATACACATTTTGGTTCAGATTGGTGAAACGGTGTAGATTTGTGTCAAAGGGCCTAAATGCAGGGAATGGAGTGGTCTGTCCGAAATTTCCAGTGGACAGTGTTACTCGTCGAGTTCCAAAGGGTAATTATGTAAAATCTGGTTGAGATCGGTGAAACGGTGTAGTTTTGTGCCAAAGGGCTCAAATGCAGGGAATAGACTGGTCTGTCATAAATTTCACGTAGACAGTGTTACTCGCAGGGTTCCAGAGGGTAAGTATACAATTTTTGGTTCAGATAGGTGAAACGGTGTACGTATCACTAACCTTAACGCCCGCGCATGCGGATAGAGCTGTTCGGGAGCGCTTGATCTACCGACTTACTGAACAAAAATCAATCTTTAAGGTTACCTAAGAGGTGTAGCCTAATGATACATAGCCTAAACTATTCCGCATGAATCTGGCTATCATACAAAATAAAGAATTTTGCGAATCGGACTGGTAGTTCCGGAGATTAGCGCGTTTAAACACACAAACACACAAACTCTTCAGCTTTATTATATTATTATAGATTAGATGATGATTAATGTGTACGTTCATTATGCAAATGTTGATTTCTTTCTCATAATTAGAACACAAGAAATAAAATCATAATTTTCGAAATTTACACAGCCGCCATCTTGAGGTTACGTAAACAATTAAACTAAATTATTTACCAGTGCGTTACAATGTGTATAAACATTTGTAGTACGAAGTTTCATTACGTTTGGGTCATTAAATCGCGAGAAAAGTCTATTTAAAAATTTCAACTTTGCTTGGCCGCCACGTTCGTTTTGTAGTTAGCTGTTTTTTGAAAGACTCATAGATGACTTTCCAGTAGTGTCCCTTATCTCCGTACAAAATGTCATGGTGATACCGGTAATAGTTTCCGAGATTCAGAATGCCGGTGAAATATTACGCACAGCCGCCATCTTGAGGTAATGTAAACAATTGAACGAAGTTAGGTGTCGGTGCATTACAAGGTGTATAGACATATAATGCACCAAGTTTCATTGCGTTTTGTTTAGACGGCTTTGTTTAGACGAGTGAAAAATCCCAATGGAAGCCTGGAGACGAATTACTACAGTACCTGTCTTGTTATCAGCTGCCCCATGCGGTCAGATGATGGACAAAACTATCTTACGTTACTGCTGAAGTACTGTCATTGGCAATTATAATGGTGTTCTGTTCGAATTATGTTACGTGTACTACCGCGTCACACAATACAATTGCTTTTCCATTTATACAGTAGACCACTTTCCTTAATTCAACTTAACGGTGTTGCTATCCCGTTCTCTAAATCGGTAAAAAGTCTTGGAGTCACACTAAATGAAACATTGAATTGGGATGTGCAGGTTAGTAATACATGCAGGAAAGTTTACTCGTCACTTCATCCACTTAAGATTCACCAGTCCGTTCCACCCAGTAACTTGAAAATAAGACTCGTCCAAACCTTGATACTCCCCATATTTAACTACTGTGATGTTGTATTTGTAGATGCTACCAGAGAACAAAGCAAGAATCTTCAGAGAGATTTAAATTCCTGCATTAGGTTTATTTTCTCCTTAAAATTTTCCTCACGCGTGCCTCCTTTTTAAGATCTACTTTCCTGGTTAAAAGTAGAACAACAAAGAAACCTGCACATATGTACCGTCATCTATCGACTTCTCAACGAAAGTACACCTCACTATCTCTCTTGTAATTTTCGTTTTCTTTCTTCCTTTCATGATCGTCACACGCGATCTGGATCTATAATTGCAATTCCTCTACATGATTCATCTGCTTTCAGTAACTCTTTCCTTGTATCGGGAACTAGAATTTCGAATAATTGTCCTCGTGACGTTAGAAATTGTACATACTTAACAACTTTCAAACGTGCATGTAAAGTTTTGCTCTTGAATTCGTAGGCCAACTAGAACAATTTGTGTATGAATGTGTGAATGAATGATCATAGTAAAATTTTGTTAAAAATATATGTCATTTAAATTGTATAGCTTAGTTAATATCACGCAGTCGCCAATTTAATTTAATTTAATTTTATGTTATTTTATTCTAGTATTTAAATTTTCCTAGTATTTAAGTTTGGTAGGTTAAGAATAACACATATGAGTATTCATGAAAGTTGCACTGTGTGTGGTTAAGCGTAAGAGAAGGCCTTGAGCCCTAACTTCGCCACAATAAAGGCACCAATATATGAATCATACTAATATATAACAAGAAGTTCCGTGAAGAACTATACAGCCTACTTTTCATGCCAATAATTACTCCACAGAATATGAACCAATCTAGAATAATGACGAAATTAAGTTGGTAATATCGAAATATCTAATTAGTTCAAAATATACCTGGTATAATGTAGCCTAATAGAGTACTACATTTGGCAGCCCTGGTGACTGAATATATTCTTAGTTCCATCTCTTAAGGTACAGAATACAAAATTAGGTTGAAGTCCAATGGACGATACATGCAGTTAGACACTGGATCTATCAGCACCCGTAAAAGCATGTTGCCAACAATGTCATGCGAGTGCTGGTCAGAAATAATCTGAAATATTATAATATCTTGTTGTGCCAATTTTGGATGAAATCCATTTGTTAGTATAGAAGTTACATGTATTTTAAAATTGGACATATCAGCAGGCATAGAATCATGTTGGCAGCACTGCACTGTATTAATTACTCCAAATTAATCTAGAAAGTCAGGTGCTATACGTGTGCAAAGTATAGAGCTGTTGGCTTGCATACTGTCTGATATATTGATATTAGGGTAAAAATAATATAGACAGCATTTATTAACAGTTGGCAGCCCTGATTGCTCTTAACAATACTTATAGTCATATATGTTATGGTACACATAGCACATACGAAATTTGGTTGATATCCAACTGTTAGTATAGAAGTTACATGTATTTAAAATTGGTACTATCAACAGGTTTATAATCATGTTGGTAGAACTGACGTATATAAGTTACTCCAAATTAATCTAAAGTATCAGAATATACGTGTGCATAGTTTAAAGCTGTTGGCTTGCATACTTTCTGATATATTGGTATTTGGATAAAAACAATAGAGAGAGCAATTATTAACAGTTGGCAGCCCTAGTGGCTCTTAAGAATACGCTCAGTCATATCTGTTTATGTACAGATATTACATACAAAATTTGGTTGAAATCCAATTGATAGTGTAGATGTTATATGCATTTAAACATTGGACCTATCAGAAGGCTTAAAATTATTTTGGCAACACTGCCATGGGTGGCCTCCTGGAAATTAAACTGAAATAGTATTATCTACATGTGTGCCAATTTTGGAATAGCTCCCATGCATACCTTGCATGATATCCAACATGGAGCTCACATTTCTAGTGCGTTTTTTCAGCAGTTGGTAGCACTGACATCGTTTTCAAATATGGACGTGAGATATTCCGGTGCAAATTTTTACTCATACTAAATTTGGTTTTGATTGCTGCAGCCGTTTAGGAGTTGATAGGGGGGACACACACACCCAGACAGACAGACAGACTGACAGACAGACAGACAGAAGGACAGACAGACAGACAGACACACATTTTCCCGGATCGATCTCATAAGTCTACTTTTTTCTCATTTAAAAAAAAATGTGAAAAGTAGCCTAAAAATGAGATGGTGTGTGTCTGTCTTTCTATCTGTCTGTCTGCCTGTCTGTCTGTGTGTTACTCAATAACGCAAGAACCACTGGTCCGACTTAAATGAAATTTTGCATGGATGTAGCTGATTTACCATGTTTACATATAGGATACTTTTAATTTCGATATTTTGCACTATAAAAAATGGCGACCATTTTAGTGACGTCACTACACCCTTTGGTTTCAAAATTTCATAATTCCATATCAAATAAAATGAGAACGCTAAGAAATAGCAAACATTTGATGGCACTTTTGTGCTTCAAAATTTAATTTCCTATCCGAAAGGTCCTTATCACTTTTCGTGTACCTCCAACGGTTAGCGAATAAAACCCACATATGTGACGTCACTACACCCATTAATTTCAAAATTTCATATTTCTATTTCAAATAAAAAGAGAACGCTAAGAAATATCAAACTTTTGATGCATACACAAGATTTAACATTTAATTTGCTATCCAATAGGTCCGTATCACGTTTCGTGTATCTCCAACGGTTAGCGAGTAAAACCTAAATTTGTGCAATAAATCACGGTCAACACCGAGCGGTGCAGTATATCTCTACATACATAAAAATTAAAATGTGCATGTTTTTTTCGCAATTTCTACGGAAATTTGAGTTATTTACGCGTTTCAGACTGTTTTATTATGGATGCGCGCGAAAATACTTTTTTGGTCTGTCTGTTTGTTTGTGGACAACTTTGTTCCCTTATAACTCGAGAACGGCTGGGTGTATCAACGTAAAATTTGGTACAGATATCCATCAGAGGCACGACACTAATCATTGATGTAACTCTTCTCCGTACCTCTCATAAAAGAGGGCCTACCCCCTTAAAATTCATGCTGAAATAGGAGTAGAAGGACGAGACAACGATCATTTTCAGCCCCTCAATGTGAGAGACAAAACCCGGGGGCCCTAAAGGGTCCCCGAAATCTACATTTTAAGGCCCTTAAACCAACCGTTTTTGAGATATTCCCAGAAAACTAATTTCATTTAATAAACTAATGAACGAATTCAAACCGGTAACCATGGCAACAGATTCTCAGAGGTCCATCTATTGCTGTAAGACGCACTGCAATTCCATTAATTACGTAGGTGTGAAAGATTGCAAATGGCTAGAAGGTTATCACGGAAAGAAATTAAGCTGTAAAATTCATCAATACGTATAATGCGTTTAAGGGGGTCAAGGGGTACACTAGATTTTTTTCACGTGATTTACACCTGCGGGTGTGGTACGGCAGGTCTATTATATTCCTATTCCTATTCCTATATTATATTATTATTATTAGTATTATATTGTGGCGTACAACGAGGAGACAAAGCCCCTCGGTGCCAGAAACAAAACTTGGGGGCCTCGAAAACTATATTATAAGGCTCTAAATCCAACAGTATCTGAAATATTCGCAGAAAACTAATTTAATTTAATTTAACAATCTAATGAAGGAATGGAAATCGGTAACCATGATAACATTATCTCAAGGGGTGGCATCCAACTTTCCATCTATTTCTGTAAGAAGCAATGTCACTCCATTCATACCTTGCCACGGTGGGTGAGTGGATAGCGTGTCGGTCTACTAACCCCAAGATTGCAGGTTCACTCCTGGCCGTGGTAAGTGATTTTTGAAAGGCGGCAAAAATACGACTCGCATGTCATACGATGTTGGCATGTCAAAGAACCCATTTGAATTCAGTAGGCCGTGTTCATAATGGCAAAATTAATCTCAGCAGTTTCCGCCAACACAAAGTTCCTCATTTCTCTACTAGAAAGTGCAATAGTGTTCAAGGAGCTTAGATATCTACCCTCCTTGACTTTCATAGTGATTCAAAGAACAACAAAATTTCGACATGCAAGCTACCCTCTGGGTGTTAAATTACGAAGCTTGCACCCGGCATCCGAGGCCATACGATATTATTATTATTAGGCTACTCCATTTATTACATTTCTGTGAAAGTTTGCAAATGGCTATAAGGTTATCACGGAACCAACGTAGACTGTATAATTCGTCAATGCAATTAAGGGGGTCAAGGGGTAACCTAGAATTTTTTCATGCAATTTCACGTGCGACATATAGTACAGAAAGTCTATTATATCTCCAAACAGCAACATTATTTTCAAAATTCCTGAATTGAATCAGCATTTTTTGCGGCTTTTAGGAATTTGGGCCATTTGAGGCTAAAGAACCTGAATTTTCATGCACCACAAGCCTCTATAATTTATGAAAGGGGTCTTCCTGTGTATGGGGACCTAACACAACGTAGAGGGTAATTTTTTATGTGATGTGTATTGCTTTTCGTCTACAAGGCTTTCAAATCTATTTCACTTTTTTTTGTCGACATACGGGTTCTTCGTAAGGATGATTTTGTTTGATACTGTATGGTAGATATACCCCTATTTGGGTATCTGGGTGATATGTTGTAGACAATATAATTGTCTCTCTGTCTTTCTGTGTATCTTTATGTACGCCTATAAATCGTGTTCGGATGCTTGGTGCATCGTAAAATTAGGTATGGTAAACATGAGTCAATACACCAATCATTTATAAAACTCCTCACCGTACTTTTCATACAGTAGAAGGGTGGATATAGGGAAAAACTTCTCAAAATACATGCTAAAATAGGCGAAATATAGAAATTATCCTAGAAGGACGATCAAAGCATATGTTGCGCTTCTCATTGTGAGACACAAAATTCGCGAGTCTATAAGGGGTCTCCAAAAATCACATTTTAAGGCCCTTAAATTAACAGTGTGTGTGATATTCCCATAAAACTAACTTCGTTCTGATAAACTTATGAAGGAATGACAAACCGCTAACCATTGCAACACTAGCTCAATTGATAATGTCTGGTGTTAATATATAACACGGTTCGAAGAACGGGTAAGTTACTTCTGCTAGTAAATTAATAAATAAATACCTCGACGTGGACTGTATTGTTCTGCACGGTGGCGTCGTCACGTGCTCAAGTCTGAAATTCCATTACATCAGACCGATGGTGACAACTGTGAAGCGAGAGGGTCAGAGACTGACTGTGTACAGGCACACCCGCAAGCTTCAAGGTCAAGGACAACCGTCTGAAACAAACGTCAAGCTTGTACAAAGCTTTCCAGTGATAGCTGGATTTTATATAAACTATTGGAATGTTCTAGAAAAAGCATGAAACTTGAACGGTTTCTGGTTGACAGTTCTATTGTGTTCGTTCCCGTGTGGCAATGTTATCTGATATAAAAGGTTGGCCCCGCCTCTGTTTCTGTTTCAGGTTCAACATGAAGGGAGTTCTACTGATCGTGACCTTTCACTTGCTGGCGGTCGGAATACACTCATCGCTGGACCAGAGGCAAATTCCGGGTAAGCTACTGCAGGATTGAATTTGTAAACCAAGAATAAATTTTTACATCATAATCAAATCCAAGTGTATGTGACACTTAAGGTGAACTTCCTCCTGTTGCTTCCATTCTAAGCTATACTGCTCTGAGTAACGAGACCCAAATAGTGTAAGTTATAGCCAAGCCGACACGGTTGAATCCGAAGTGTTGTCCAATTGTCAGGAGACAAAGGTCTTCGAGTCGAAGAGCGAGTGCTCGAGAAGTGGGAGGCAAGAACATGGTCGATTGTGCCCGAAGAGTAGTCCAATTGTCAGCAGAGAAATGTATTTCAGCCGAACAGCGAGTATGCAAGGAGAAATGGGAGACACGGACATAGCCGATTGTTCCCAAAGAATTGTCCAATTGCCAGCAGATATAATGGCTTCGAACCGAACAGCGAATACTCAAGAACAAGTGAAGACTGGAACATAGCCGATTGTGCACGAAGAGTTGTCCAACTGTCAGAAGACAAATGTCTTCGTGTCGATTAGCGAGTACGCAAGGAGAAATGGGAGGCACGGACATATCCGATTGTGCCCTAAGAATTGTCCAATAGCCAGCATATAAATGTCTTCGAGCCGAAGAGCGAGTACTCAAGAAGAAGTGGGAGACACGAACGTAGCCGATTGTGTCCGAAGAGTTGTCTAATTGACAGCTGACAAATGACTTCGAGTCGAAGAGAAGTCAGAGATACGAACATAGCCGATTATGCACGAAGAGTTGTTCAAACCTGGAGATAGATTTTTGGATCAATGCAGTACATTACTTCTTTAAATCAGATAAAGACACCCTGTTTGTATCATAATGATTTGTGTCTGGTATCCCTTAGGGGCAGATTAAATCGTAGTTCCGCCCCTTAAAACAACAATAACTAACAAACTAACTAACTATCCCTGATAATACAGATCAAAACAGTTTGATCGTGTATGGTAGTGTACATGTATAATAGTACATTATGCAACGAGCCTATAATGGCAATACTTAAGACACGAGTATGTATATAAAACGAGCAGAGCGAGTTTTACAATTTACATACTGAACCCTTCAGAAAAGCAGTGTTTAATGTAAGAAATCTTAATCAAGGGGTCGCGCTCAGTTCCTATGTGATGTTTACGTTCGCCAAACAAGTGCTCTACTGAGGTAAGGGTCATAGGATATAAACTATAAATTAGAAAGAAAGGTGACAAGATGTAAAATAATAACAAGATTTAATGACTAATAGTGCATAAAAAGAAATAAACAACAATAAAATATAAAACAAATCCTCCCTGAATTTCCCATGATAGGAATATCTATAAATTTGAGGAGTCAGACGGATCTCCCCTTTATTTAAAATGTGGATCCTGGTTCCACTACCTTGCAATTTGGGTTTTATGTGCGCGTAATGACTAACTACGAGGAATGAGTACTTTGGATGACTGTTCGTTTACAACGGGTTAACAGCCACGATGCTTACGAACAATCATCTCGTAAATCAACGTTTATGGATATGGAACATGACATTAAATAAAACCCTTAAAAAGTAATGCTGACACACGCACTAAATCTACTATCTACAGGAATCTCTCTCGGGACCCTCATTAGCGCGAAGACGCACTTGACTATGAGCTGCCAACACGGGCCAAATTGCTCAACACAAACAAGGAAATACAGCAAGCATGTGACTCACGGGTCACTGAATAAAATAAAATAAAACATGGAATAAACCAACAACAACAAAAGCCTGACTGGCTGACATTACTTTATATGAACAAAACTGCATGTTAAGCTAACGCTTCGGAGATTATCGTGATTCGTAGGCAACTCCCATTTATTTAAACAATTTTTATCATTGATCAGTTCTTAATTCTGTATTTAAAGTTATTACTGAGCCACACAGGCACTCTCCACTAATGACCTGGCTGGCAATCTTCAGTCCGTCTTGTGCAACATCTCCCCTCTTCCTCAATCACCTGCCATTGTCCCACTCCAGTGTGTATAAATATAACTGACCAGCTGTGCCGTTATCTCAAGGAATCAACAGCAACAACTTAACCACTTCAAAATAGGGTCAGACATTAATCAAAATATCCAGAATTGCCCTCGCGAGGTCACAATCTGGATTTGTCATCAAGCTGCCAGAAATCAGTCTAAGCTGAAAATCCCGCTTGTAATGACACAAAAACACACACTCACACACACACATATTTGGGAATGACAATACGTTTTTACACACAGATCGGCTGAATGGATGCTCGCCAACAATTAAAAAATATTAAAACCTACGATAGAGCTGACTGCTCTTCGTCACAAATCACATTGCTCCAAAGGCAATAATCTCATTGAATCTGATCAATAATAAAACAAAAGAAATTAATTACTCTCCAATCTACTGTATAATTATATTACTTCAGTCCTACTTCTGAAACACAACATATCTCCGAGAGACGTTTTTAACCGCATTGCGTAGCGTATGCAAACACGGCCGTTCACATAGCTACGTTAGTTAAAACAACAAACAAGCAAAGAACCTTCTACTAATAATATATGCGAGCTGTTTCCATGCAAAAGGTGTGTCAGACCAAAACTAAATAGACTACGTTAATCACACAAGCAAATTATTTACAAAACAAAATATGTCCCATACACCATAAGTTCATTTATCAGATAATAATAAATATTATTCGGTACTCATCCTCAGCCAGTCATCCGTCAAAGAACATCAGCCGCCATTTCCCAACTGGATCTCATCTCAACCATCTTGACGGAGTCTTGATATTTCCAGGCTTCCTCCATGGTCAATGATGTCATCTCTCGTGCTGATTCAAAAATTAAATTATTATACACTTGATGTCTGACTACTAAATTCGCCGTTCGGGTACTTCTTTCCCCAAAGCAGTCTATTGGCGAATTATCGAAGATACTGCCCCTACAAATATAGTACTGTGACTATCTAACACTGAATTTAACACTTTCAATAATAATTTCTGTGTCCTTCATGACACGCAAAGTATAACTGTCAACGTCCTAAGACGCGCAAAGTATAAGCCTGTGTCCACTGACACACAAAATAACAGCCTCCGTCCTCAGACGAACCAAAGTAATAAGCCTGTGCCCTCTACACACACAATAATAATAAGCTTCCTCCCGTCCTCAGACGAAAAGTAATAGTCATGTCTTGGCTCTTCACACCACTTATAAATGAACTGGCCCTAGGTCTTGATGGGGGGGGGGGGGGATTTATACAAAAATTTCTCAAAATAATAGTGATACAGGAATGAAATAAATATCACTGAACTCGAAAAATAGCGCAGGTCAAGAATATGCCCATTAATCCTAGAATCGATCGTAGAGATTTTGTCTAGGCGATCTCCCGCGTGAATGCTAGCCGAGCGTGCCCACGCTAGACCTGCCGCGCTAAATAGGCATTCTTCTCTCATTGGTTCCCACACTTTCTGTGACTTGGCGGTTTTTAGCAGATCTTGGCGTCGTAGGAGTGTCTATTTTCTTCATCAGCCACTCACGTTACTGCATCATATTTCTTCTAGGCGCGAATATTACAATGAACATACCAGCAGCATGTCTCACTGCGCGTTGCTTCTATTTTGAGGCGGCCAACACCTGTCCTTCTGACACATCGCTAGGCTATTTCCTTTCACAGCTAAAGTATTTAGCCTTTTGTCAATCTGCTTCAGGTATGTTCCCGCTGTCTCCCACAAATGCTTGAAATTTCCTCATCTCCGTCTGGCTACTTTCATGATGCTGGTGGAAATATTTATTAATTGAAGAAATAAAACATAGAATCATTTATCCAACAGAGGATAAAGGGTTCACAACTCTCCCACTCACAAAATTTCGAACTTAGGAATAAAGTCGACAATTTTTAAAAGACTTCCGTAGGTCAATTGTTTTATTTCGGAATCACCCCTTTTCTATTACTTGGTCTAGTCGCTCCTGTCTTGAATGGCATTTACTCGTTTCACATCCTGCTCATAATGACTCTCTCAACTGCTTGCGTGACGCTGATGCCTGGGGCAACACTCTGCCCGCCTCGTTAATGTTTGTCAACACCAACTCTAGTTCCTCCTTCACGTGCCGTACTCAACTGCTCCCCGTTCACTTTGTTGATAGTAGGACGTCCATATATTCAAGCTGCATCGTTATTTCGGCGCTCTCATGGATCGCTTCTACGATACTTTTTTAGGTTGGCAGCGTTGTAAACGGACATTGTTCCTGTACTCAATTCTTTCACTCTGTAAGCATTATTTCCAAGGTTTCTTACGATAGAATAGGGTCCTATGAACTTTTCGCAGAATTTACTGAAGATCTTCTTCTCTGGGTCCGATGTAGCGGGTCGTTTCACCAAACGAGCTGGTTGATTTCAAGATCACTGTGAAATCTCTTATTTCTTACTCGCCGTAATCTGCGGTCTGCTTGTTTTCTCACGTAGGCTCTCGTCCTCTCAATTCGCAAGTCAGGTGCTATCATTGGATCTTGTGGACAGTTAATGATGCTTTTCCACGTTCTCACTGGATACTCGTTTTTGTGTAGGACCATAGGGATCTGTCCTGTTGACTCGTGCCTGGTAGAATTCATGCATGTCTCTACATCCTTGATTTTATCCACCCATCTGTGATGTTCATTTGGAATGAAGATTCTCAAATATGAAGTTACACACTTAATTGCTCTCTCACTTGGATTTGCTTGAGCATGTCGGATACTGCTTAAAATGTGTTTTATACCCATGTCCTCCATACCTTTCTTGAATTCGGCGCTTGTGAAGTAACTGCCATGATCTGATAATATAAATTCTGGTTTTCCAAGGATTGGAATAACTCTATTTCGAATACGACTGAGTACCTGTTTTGAAGTAGTTTTCTGAATGGGGCATAATACGACAAACTTAGAAAATACATCAATGCATACTAGTAAGTGTCGGCAACCTCGCCTTCCCTTCGGGATTGGACCGAAACAGTCGAGTGCCAGTAGCTCGCATGGTTTTTGAGGTAGCAATGGTCTAGGATACTGCCTCATTAAATAATTATTGGGCTTTGTCCTCTGACACGGATCACAAGTTGTAATGACGTCACATATAGTTGTTCTCATACGTGGCCATGTAAATGTCTCTCCTATAGTTGCTTCGCACTTGTCTACGCCCACGTGACCGTAACTTTCGTGAGTATGCCATGTCAATCCTCGCTGTAAAGAAGCAGGTACTAATATGCGTAACTTGGTGTGGTCATTATCTACCCATTTGTGCAGCAAATTGTTGACATAATCATATCTTCCTTCTTTGGCTTTCGCTTCTTGAAATGCAGGTGTTCCTGTAGGTAGTTGCTTTCTGAAGTATTGAATTAAAAGCATCATCCATGGTTCCGCTTCTTGTTCTCGCTGTATCTCACGTAACTCCTCCAAGAATTCCCGGTCCTTCGGTGTTAACTCCAAGTGTTGTACCATCGCTGTTTCTTCATTATCAGGCTCTGGGTTCCTGCTGAGTGCATCCGGAATCACGTTCATCTTCCCTGGGCAATGTTCAATCTCAATGCTAAACTGCTGAATATATATAGACCAACGTGTCACACGTTCGCTTGCCATCGACGTCTTAAACAAGAATGTTAATGCCTTGTGATCAGTCCTGACAACAATAGGGTAGCCATAAATTATTCGTTTCCATTGTTGTAGCGCATGAAGTATGGCCAACAGCTCTAGTTCCGTTACCGTATAATTGCGCTCGTGCTTACGCAATTTTCGGCTGACAAATGCCAAATATGTTTTATGCTGCAGGTTAGCTGGATTCTCTTGGTAGAGCATAGCACCTATACCCACCAGTGAAGCATCCGCTTGGATTATAAATTTGTGCTTGAAATCTGGATATCCTAATTTAATGCAGTTTTCCAATAGCTGTTTTGTTGCTTGGAATGCCTTCTCACACTCCGCATTCCATAACCATTTATTATTCTTCTAATTGCTTTCTGTGTTCACCCCCAAGTTGAATGTCATTGAGCCGCTCCTGTAGTAACTCTTCAAATTGTGCCTCACTGCGCGTCTCCTTCCGTTAATAAAGACCATATCTCCTGGGATTCACTCACCTCATCTAGTTCCACAACAGCCCCTTTTATGATGTTATCTTCTGCCTTTCGTACCTCCTCTTCCGTCTCTTCCGATATTGCTTCCAATGCCCAAGAATTTACATCTCTTCCGGTGGTGATTTCATCCATATGCAATCCCACGTTCTTTAGCTGATCATACTCTCTAAAACTGACAGTATTCTTGTGCAAATCTATCACTGCTTGATAGTCACAAATAAAATTTGCACCAAGAATTATATTGATCTTTGCCATGATAATGAATGTTTGCCCAAAAGTGTGTTCCAATATGTTCAGCTCTAAGTATGCCTGACGTTTACAAGTGACGGTGCGTTCAGGAATAACACCCCTCACTTTGAGCTGTGGTACGGGAATTACAGGAATATTTTGACTCCGTCCCAACTCTCGAACCAAGGCCTCCGATACCAGACTGATCTGTGACCCCGTATCCAATAAACATCTTATATTAATTCCACCAATCCTTGCGTAAATAATGGGTAATTGCCTAATTTCATCGTTCCGTGGTTTCACCGTCTCCTCCAGGCAGTCTTCTGGCAAAGCAATCCATTCTTGTATGTTCGCTACTATCCATCCCCCTTCAACTTCCGACTGTTGCGTTTGTAGGCTGTCTTCTTTATCCAAATTTAACATTTTTTTAGCTCCGGTGCGACTCCCATCATCCGTTTGTCGCCGATGCCCTTGATATTCCTCTTGTCTCAGTAGACTTCCAGCTTCCTCAGTATGTGTATCAGGATTCTTCATGTTCCCAATGGCTTTTTCCCATCTTCCTAGCTCTCCACCTTGACTAGCGTGTAATTCCTCTAGGTAATTTTGTGATTGAGCGTGCCTATCATCCCAGTCATTTCGATAATTTCGTGGCTCTCCTTGATTTTGGTCTCTTCTTCCTTTCCATCTTTGATTAGCATTGTAATCACCGTATCTTCCATAAGGCCTGTCATTTCTTCGATTTTCACGCCAATGTTGATATCCTCTCTGTTGATACCTATTGTTGCCTTGATATGATCTATTATTGTAATTATTTTCGTTACGCTGGTATGGTCTGTTTTCTCCTTCTTCCTGGTTTCGCCTAGGTGTGGAAGTGCTTGTATTAGTGCCCTGCGTTTTAGTGTTTGCCTGCTTAGGTTTTATGACCTCTGTCGCATTGACTAACTCCAGCTGTCTTCCTCCTCTATAATGACTATGAGACGTAGTCTCATCTATCTGGCGTAATATCCGCTCTGCATGTATGGCCGTACTAACGTTCGCTGCGACTAGGACTTGTTGCACGTTGACAGGCAATTGCCTCGCTATTGTCATCACCAGATCCGCTTCATTTAAAGGGTAATCAAGGTCGCGAAATTTTAACATTTGCATGTTAAAGAAATCTGAGTATTTTGTTTGCTGGGTGGTTTGGTACTTTCTAGAGTAAAGCTCCATCCTTAGACTCTGTTGTGTTGCGGTCGACCAATATTTGCGCAGAAACGCCAATTTAAAATCTGACATGGTTCCAAATGTATATTTGAAGCTTAAAAACCATGTAAGGACATTTCCTGATAAAAATCTCTCCATCATCCTCAATCTACGTGCTTCAGGTACCCCAGTGTCATTGAAATGGTCTTCAATTTCTTTAATAAAAGCTTTAGGTGTTACCCCTGAATTCTCCGTGTATTTCTGTGGTTTATAATCACTTGAGCGAATTACTTGGATAAGTTGAGTAGGCTGATGACCGTCTTGTAGTGTTGAGCTCCTATCGATATCCTTGCGAAACCCTTCCGTGTTTGTTGTTAATGGGCTCTCCGCCTGAGTCTGACTTCCTGCTGTGCTCGCCTCCGGGCTATTTGAGTCATCCTGCTTGTCTTTCAATGTTCCTGTTCTAAATATCGACGATTGCTCTAATGACCTGAGTTCGGCTTTAATGATCCTGTCCGTCTGTTCTTTAGGCTTGCTCTTCATTTCTTGTTCTAATGCTTGAATACGAGTGTGATTTTCGCCTACTGTTTTAAGAATGGTGGATCTTTCCTCTTTAGAATCGATATTCATTTTTTTCCAATCTTTTCTTATCTGCTCTTTAATCGTGCTTACTTTCTCTTCAATCTGGCTTTTAGTGTCGTTTAAGGTACTCTTTAACTGCTCCTGATTCGCTTCTAGGCTTTTCCACTGCTCTGCTGATTTTATTTCGAGACGATCCATATCTTTAATTATGCCGGATAAATTCTCATCTACCGCTGATAATTGTTGTTGAATGACTTTGCCGCTCTTTTCCATCTCCATAAATCGTCCTTCTAACTTCTCCTGAGCTTGTATTCATAGTGCACGCTATTTCAATTTGCTCTAATTTAGCTTACACCGTTTCATCCAGAATGCTAAGTTTTTGATCAAAAATATTTTCCATTTTCTTAATCTGGTCTAATTGCTTTTCATTATTTTTACTCACATCTAGGGCCAGTAATACCATCTGTTGATTAGTGTGATCCTTCATCTCTGCGGTTAGCGTCTCTAACTGTGAATTGATAGTGTCATTAATTTCACTTTTTAACAACCTAGCTTGTTCCGCCTGATATTCAGTCTGTTCAATTCTACTGTTATTTAATTGTGTCCGCAATGATTCACTTTGTTCTGATAATTTGTTTATCGACTCACTTTGTTCTAACAAACTATTGTTTATTTGTTCAGATAATTTCGCGTTCAATGCTTCACTTTGTTCTAACATACTAGTGTTTAATGATTGACTCTGTTCTGATAATTTAGCGTTTAATGCTTCACTTTGTTCTAACATACTATTGTTTAATAATTGACTCTGTTCCGCCAATTTAGTGTCCAACAATGCCTGTGTTCTCCTAGCTGCACTCTCAATGATTTCTTGAATCTGTTCAACCGTTGCCATATTACACACTTTATATGAGACATTAGGGAAATGGCATAAAGCAATGCCCTTTGACACACACATAAAATCCAATGCACATTTAATTTCTTTACCCTACTCAGTTCATTTATTTTTACATTTAATCCCACTAGTCGATTGCATCTCTGAGTAGTTCTAACTTTACTCAATTTAATTTAAACCCAAACACATATTCAGTCATTAAATTGTTATCCTGATCTGATATTAACACTGACTAATTAATAAAGTATTAATTGTCATTTAAGGCTACAGCCTCCTAACATTTTCACGAGTTTGACTTTCTAAACAAATCTAATTTTAACTTTAATCATTGGGCGCCCGGTATCACATATATATTACCTTTTACTTTAATTCAATAGACAAAAACGTGAACCGTATTTTACTTTGCAAACTCCTGATTTTACTTTATATTTCACACATTTGGCGGTATCCTCTTCGCCTCACTTACTTTTAATAAAATATCACTTTCCGGTGATTAAAATACTGTCATATCTGCCTGCACTTGCGGCATGTCAGTTTTACTCAAATACGCCATTAAATGTGTTCCAGCAGCGAACCAGCAATAAAATTACACTTTCATTGTTGCGTCAGTTTGAAAACCCAACTACGCTTACATTGACATGTGCAAAATCTTTGCCGTTACACCACAGTGAACCGCCCCACGCTTGGCCGCGCCAGTTTACTCCTATGAACCCTTCAGAAAAGCAGTGTTTAATGTAAGAAATCTTAATCAAGGGGTCGCGCTCAGTTCCTATGTGATGTTTACGTTCGCCAAACAACGTGCTCTACTGAGGTAAGGGTCATAGGATATAAACTATAAATTAGAAAGAAAGGTGACAAGATGTAAAATAATAACAAGATTTAATGACTAATGCATAAAAAGAAATAAACAACAATAAAATATAAAACAAATCCTCCCTGAATTTCCCATGATAGGAATATCTATAAATTTGTGGAGTCAGACGGATCTCCCCTTTATTTAAAATGTGGATCCTGGTTCCACTACCTTGCAATTTGGGTTTTATGTGCGCGTAATGACTAACTACGAGGAATGAGTACTTTGGATGACTGTTCGTTTACAACGGGTTAACAGCCACGATGCTTACGAACAATCATCTCGTAAATCAACGTTTATGGATATGGAACATGACATTAAATAAAACCCTTAAAAAGTAATGCTGACACACGCACTAAATCTACTATCTACAGGAATCTCTCTCGGGACCCTCATTAGCGCGAAGACGCACTTGACTATGAGCTGCCAACACGGGCCAAATTGCTCAACACAAACAAGGAAATACAGCAAGCATGTGACTCACGGGTCACTGAATAAAATAAAATAAAACATGGAATAAACCAACAACAACAAAAGCCTGACTGGCTGACATTACTTTATATGAACAAAACTGCATGTTAAGCTAACGCTTCGGAGATTATCGTGATTCGTAGGCAACTCCCATTTATTTAAACAATTTTTATCATTGATCAGTTCTTAATTCTGTATTTAAAGTTATTACTGAGCCACACAGGCACTCTCCACTAATGACCTGGCTGGCAATCTTCAGTCCGTCTTGTGCAACATCTCCCCTCTTCCTCAATCACCTGCCATTGTCCCACTCCAGTGTGTATAAATATAACTGACCAGCTGTGCCGTTATCTCAAGGAATCAACAGCAACAACTTAACCACTTCAAAATAGGGTCAGACATTAATCAAAATATCCAGAATTGCCCTCGCGAGGTCACAATCTGGATTTGTCATCAAGCTGCCAGAAATCAGTCTAAGCTGAAAATCCCGCTTGTAATGACACAAAAACACACACTCACACACACACATATTTGGGAATGACAATACGTTTTTACACACAGATCGGCTGAATGGATGCTCGCCAACAATTAAAAAATATTAAAACCTACGATAGAGCTGACTGCTCTTCGTCACAAATCACATTGCTCCAAAGGCAATAATCTCATTGAATCTGATCAATAATAAAACAAAAGAAATTAATTACCCTCCAATCTACTGTATAATTATATTACTTCAGTCCTACTTCTGAAACACAACATATCTCCGAGAGACGTTTTTAACCGCATTGCGTAGCGTATGCAAACACGGCCGTTCACATAGCTACGTTAGTTAAAACAACAAACAAGCAAAGAACCTTCTACTAATAATATATGCGAGCTGTTTCCATGCAAAAGGTGTGTCAGACCAAAACTAAATAGACTACGTTAATCACACAAGCAAATTATTTACAAAACAAAATATGTCCCATACACCATAAGTTCATTTATCAGATAATAATAAATATTATTCGGTACTCATCCTCGGCCAGTCATCCGTCAAAGAACATCCGCCGCCATTTCCCAACTGGATCCTTCTTATCTCATCTCAACCATCTTGACGGAGTCTTGATATTTCCAGGCTTCCTCCATGGTCAATGATGTCATCTCTCGTGCTGATTCAAAAATTAAATTATTATACACTTGATGTCTGACTACTAAATTCGCCGTTCGGGTACTTCTTTCCCCAAAGCAGTCTATTGGCGAATTATCGAAGACACTGCCCCTACAAATATAGTACTGTGACTATCTAACACTGAATTTAACACTTTCAATAATAATTTCTGTGTCCTTCATGACACGCAAAGTATAACTGTCAACGTCCTAAGACGCGCAAAGTATAAGCCTGTGTCCACTGACACACAAAATAACAGCCTCCGTCCTCAGACGAACCAAAGTAATAAGCCTGTGCCCTCGACACACACAATAATAATAAGCTGCCTCCCGTCCTCAGACGAAAAGTAATAGTCATGTCTTGGCTCTTCACACCACTTATAAATGAACTGGCCCTAGGTCTTGATGGGGGGGGGATTTATACAAAAATTTCTCAAAATAATAGTGATACAGGAATGAAATAAATATCACTGAACTCGAAAAATAGCGCAGGTCAAGAATATGCCCATTAATCCTAGAATCGATCGTAGAGATTTTGTCTAGGCGATCTCCCGCGTGAATGCTAGCCGAGCGTGCCCACGCTAGACCTGCCGCGCTAAATAGGCATTCTTCTCTCATTGGTTCCCACACTTTCTGTGACTTGGCGGTTTTTAGCAGATCTTGGCGTCGTAGGAGTGTCTATTTTCTTCATCAGCCACTCACGTTACTGCATCATATTTCTTCTAGGCGCGAATATTACAATGAACATACCAGCAGCATGTCTCACTGCGCGTTGCTTCTATTTTGAGGCGGCCAACACCTGTCCTTCTGACACATCGCTAGGCTATTTCCTTTCACAGCTAAAGTATTTAGCCTTTTGTCAATCTGCTTCAGGTATGTCCCCGCTGTCTCCCACAAATGCTTGAAATTTCCTCATCTCCGTCTGGCTACTTTCATGATGCTGGTGGAAATATTTATTAATTGAAGAAATAAAACATAGAATCATTTATCCAACAGAGGATAAAGGGTTCAATACTAGTGTTTTAATTACCATTTAGAGGCCGATAACCTAGATGTTAGGCCCCTTAAAACAACAATTATCATCATCAATAAATACCATTATAGGCGAGTGGCATACGACCGATTATATTCGACTATTTTATGTTCGAACATAAATATTCATAAATATCTGTCGAGATTTCGCCAGTTTTATGTAGCCTACTGAACAGTGCGCATGGGACGCAGAGAATACCTTGTATTTGACCATGGCCTCTTCGATTATTCCACTATGACACTAGTCACACAGTGAAATTTAAATTAGGTGGCCGTGGAACTCAGCGAAGATGCGATGCTATCCTTACCTAATCGGTCACACAACTGTTTCTTCAGCTCTGATTGGTGGGAGAAACGGTTTCATAATGAACAAGTACTTCCGTGAAGAACTATACACCCTATTTTCATATATCCTACTTATGTTAATTGCCTCTATCAACATACAAAATTCACTTTGATTCCTGTAATAGATTCGTAGATATTGAGAACCGACTAAATATTGCGGATGGTCACCATGTTGGATTTTTATATATGTAGGTCCTAGAGTTATGTATTTTTACATGAAGATTATTGTGTACGTGTAGCATTCAAACTTCAATCGCATGATTAGGACAAAAGAAGTAACAAGGAGATTTTAAAATTTCGCACAGCTGCCATCTTGTGGTTATGGAAACAATTGAAATAAATTAGATGCCAGTGGATTAACATTCGTGTAAGGATTTACTGTACCATGTTTCACTGCACTCGGATGGTTAAATTGCGAGAAACGTCCATGTGAATATTTATAATTCGCGTCGAGGCCATGTTGGATTTGTGATCAACAGGTTATTTAAAGTCCTACAGGTGATCTTAAGTTCATAGCCCCTATGAACATTAAAAAAAATCAGTTTGAATGCTATAATAGATTCGTAGATATTCACAGCCGTCTAAATATTTCGGATGGTCGCATTTGGATTGCTAAATGTATAGGCCATAGAGTCATGTACCATAAAAGGAAAATTATTTCGTAGGTTCATTATTCATACTTTCACATCGATCGCATGATTACGACACAAGAAATAAAAACTTATTTTTAAAATTCGCAAAACCGCCATCTTGAGGTTATGTAAACAATTGAACTAAATTAGATACCAGTGTATTACAATGTGCATAAACATTTCCTGTACCAGATTTCATTGCGGTTGGAACATTAAATCGCGAGAAAGGTCTATTTAAAATTTTCAAATTCGCTTGGCCGCCATTTTCGTTTCGTAGTTAACCGGTTTTTGAAAGTCTTATAGATGAACTTCCAATAGTGCCCTTTATCTCCGTACTAAATTTCAGGTTGATACCGCTAATAGTTTCAGAGATATAGAATGCCAGTGAAATATTTCGCACATCCGCCATCTTGTGGTTATGTAAATAATTGAACCAAGTTAGATGCCGGTGCATTACAGTGTGTATAAAAATATACTGTACCAAGTTTCATTGCGTTTGGTTGGTTAAATCGCGAGAAACGTCTATTTAAATGTCGCAAATTCGCTTGGCCGCCATGTTGGTTTTGTTTACCAGTTTTTCAACAGTCACATGGGTGAACTTCTAGTAGTTTCCTTTATCAGCTCAAAATATTCCAGGGTGATATCTGGAAGAGTTTCGGAGATATTGAATGCTGGTGAAATATTTCGCACAGTCGCCATGTTGGATTGGTGATACATAACAAAATTTGAAGGGCATGGTCGGGGTCGTCCGGAATAGTGCTATGAACTTACCGAGTTTCATCGAAATCGCTCCAGCCGTTTAAATGTTATTAGGGGGACACACACACTCCTCACACACACACACACACACACACACACACACACACACACAAAAGGTGATCTCATAAGCCAATTTTTTTTTTCAAAATTGAAAATAGGCTACAAATAGTGTTATAATCACCCTCATTATGATACAGTTCTCTGAAATATAATATTTCGACATCGTAAAACATAAAGGAATTTAAAATGTTTATAAAACTACATAGTCTACAGTATCTCTACTTAGAATAAAACAAAGCTCCCGATTCTTGGATGTCACTGGTAATCTCGAGAACCTCTGGATGGATTTTGATGCGGTTTTCACCATTCTGTAAAGGATATCTCGAGGAAGGTTTCTGTAGAAAATAATTTATTTATGACCAAAGAGAGTCCAGCACTAACGATTTCAATGAAAAGGTCGAAAAAAAAAACTGGCGTCCGTGCGCTTTTTTAGCTTACGCTGGGCACACCGTAAAAAATATCTATATACTATGAGTGTAAGAATTGTTCAGCATGAAATGTTCTGCAAAACAGCCCGGGAGAGCAAATCTTTACCTTCAATACATCGCCTACTATAAGTGTTTATACGTTTTCATTTCTTCCAAAAATCTCCATTGAGTTACTGAGGCGACAGTTTACGAGCTAGCTAGGGGCGAGTCTATCAGCCCAGTTACAGCATAGCTAGCGGACGAACTTATTGCCCCAGATACAGCCAGCAGCAAACTGTCGAGTCGTGTTGAGTTAAACATTTTAAAGAAGAGTGGTTTTGTTTGTAGTGTCCCTGGAAGTGCAACTCGGCTTTTCTTAATTTCGCCTCTGAACCTTTCGTTCCCCTTAATTCACAGTCAAATTAAGATTGGGCGGAAGGAGGATTTGTGTTTCATGCACCTCACCATTCTTAAATTACGTCTGACAAGTATTCGTCGCACATGCATCTCCATGATAATATAATTTATAGTCCGCTCAGTGATTTTAACCCATCATGCCTAGACGTAAAACGGATATTGGTCGTTGTTCATTGACATTGGAAAATAAGCGCTTATCACGTAGGCTTAATGCATTCATAACTTTTCCGGGCGAAGCCGGGTCGGGTTGCTAGTATTAAATATATAAAACTTTAAAAAGTTTACTGAGCCTGACGGTACTTTTTGGGATGTCATGTTGGACAATGAAATGCACCGCAGAAGCTTCTAACTCGCTCCAATCGGAATTTATGACATGAGTAGTGGATATGCATAGTCCTAGTGCATGAAGGAACTTGTACAAAATGCTCTGGGAATTAAATTGAATTAACTCACAAACCTCATTTAAACATTTGAACTGCACCAGTAATTAATTGGATTTATTTGTAGATTGTTCGTAATTTCTGAAATATTAATTCATATCGCTAATGCGAATCATGAGTTTAGTCTCAAAACGACTCAGAAAGAAAGAAAGAAAGAAAGAAAGAAAGAAAGAAAGAACGCCCTACAACCTGCACTTTTCATCCTATTGTGCTACCACCTGAAGGCGGAAGATTGGTCGTTTTGATCATGGAAAACGTTGTTGTGAAAATCAGTGAGGATCTGTTGCTTTTATCAGAGTTCTAAAGTGAACTGGAAGTGTATTTATACACGTGAAGGTCTAGTTGAGCAATTAGTAAGGGTATGCATAGAATTTGAGGGATATTTCGCATAATTAGTAAAGAGTCGAACCAAGGGCTTAAGACGACCACAAGGTTCATGGTCGAGAACGTTAGAAATAGCCACGCGGAAAAATGAATTAATCATCGGAGTAAGGATAGAGGTCCTTCATCTACGGAAGAACTGTGACTTTTGCGTGCAAGATCACGCTGATTTTAAGTGATTTGTGAGGTATTAGAATATTTGTGCCACTCCACAGAAATAGTGCATTAAATTCTGTGTCGAAAGTGAGATGAGCATTTTTATAAAAATATGCGCACCTGTGTAAAGGCAGTAAGAATTTTACTAACACCTATTAAATTAAATTCAGTGTTTTTATATGTTGGCATCATGATCATCTTTTCACCAAAAACCAACCACACGGCTGATGACTACCCCAAATTTGAGGAATGCTTGGGGAGATGCGAAAATTGGAAGCCGGACAATGAAACCTCGAAAGAGGCGATGGCAAGCTCGTAGGAGCCAAGTTGATGTCCAAACTCATGATCTAAGCTCAAATCCGCACCAGTTAACTTCAGCGACTATGTGAGTCTTTACAATGAATTCTTGTAGAAGGGCTAGAGTGTCGTAGAGTAGAATAATTGATCGCACGACGCGCAACTTTTTAGGCAGGCATTTTTTAGCCTAGTTTTCACATTTTGCAAAAATGAGGAAAAAGTAGACTAATGAGATCGATCCGGGCAAATGTCTGTCTGTCTGTCTTTCCTTCTGTCTGTCTGTCTGGCTGGCTGGCTGTGTGTGTACCCCGCCCCCTATCAACTCCTAAACAGCTGCAGCAATCGATTCCAAATATGGCACGAGTAAAGATCTATACCTGAATATCTCAAGCCCATATTTGAAAATGATGTCTTTGCTACCAACTGCTGAAAAACCGCAATTGAAATTTGAGCTCCATGTTGGATATCTTGGAAGGTATGCATGGGAACTATTCCAAAATTGGCACACATATAGAAAATAATATTTTAGTTTCATTTCCAGGAGGCCATGCATGGCAGTGTTGCAAAAATGATTTTAAGCCTGCTGATAGGTCTAATTTGTAAATGCATATAACTTCTAAACTATCAATTGGATTTCAACCAAATTTCGTATGTACTATGCATACATAAACAGATATGACTATGCTTATTCTTAAGGGCAACCAGGGCTGCCAACTGTTAATAAATGCTCTCTCTTTTTTACCCTAATATTAATATACCGGTATCAGAAAGTATGTAAGCCAACAGCTTTAAACTATGCACATGTATAGCACCTGACATTCTATATTAATTTGCAGTAACTAATACGCGTCAGTGCTACCAACATGATTCTAAGCCTGCTGGTAGGACCCATTTTTAATACATGTATCTTCTATACTATCAATTAGATTCCAACCAAATTTCGTATGTGCTATGTGTACCATAACAGATAAAACAATGCGTTTACTTAAGAGCAACCAGAGCTGCCAACTGATAATGAATGCTATCTCTATATTTTACCCTAATATTAATGTATCAGAAAGTATGCAAGCCGACAGCATTAAACTATGCACACTTATAGTACCTGACATTCTAGATTAATTTGGAGTAACTTATGTACGTCAGTGCTGCCAACATGACTCTAAGCCTGATGATAGGTCCAATTTTAAAATACATGTAACTTCTGTACTAACAAATGGATTTCATCCAAAATTGGCACAACAAGAGATCATAATATTTCAGATTATTTCTGACCAAGACATGCATGACATTGTTGCCAACATGATTTTCCGTGCGCTGATAGATCCAATGTCTAACTGCATGTAACGTCCATGCTATCCATTGGACTACAAACAAATTCTGTATTCTGTCCTTAAGAGATACAACTAATAATATATTCAGTCACCAGGGCTGCCAACTGTAGTGCTCTATTGGGCTACATTATAACAGATATATTTCGAACTAATTAGAAATGTCGATATTACCATCTTAATTTCGTCATTATTCTAGATAGGTCCATATAGATTGGCATGAATCTTAAATTTAAGAAAAGAAGGCTCTTTAGTTCGTCACGGAACTTCTTGTTGTAGTTATGACAGCATTATTCCTGTACACGATTACTAACTGCGAGGGTCAGGCAGTGAAATATTTTCCCATGTAACGACATTTTAAATAGCACAAACTTGAACATTTCAGGAGGGCTTAAGGAAGCCACATGCATTATTTGAATGAAAACATCGTATCGTTTCAGCGCTGTAGAAATGAAAACAGTGAGTGTTATAATTCTTTTTCTGCGTTTTGAAAGCACTCATGATTATGAATGCATAGGCTTGCCACGGTGGGTGAGTGGTTAACGTGTCGGACTACTAACCCCAAGCTTGCAGGTTCGCCCCTGGCCGTGGTAAGTGATTTTTGAAAGGCGACAAAAATCACGACATGGATGTCTTACGTTGTTGGCATGTTTAAGAACCCATTTGAATTAAGTAGGCCGTGTTCAATGGCAAAATTAATCTCGGGATTTTTCGCCAACACAAAGTTCCTCCATTCTCTACTAGAAAGCGCTGTAGTGTCAAGGTGCTTAGATATCTAACCTCCTTGACTTTCATAGCGTTCAAAGGAACGACGAAATTCGACATGCAAGCTACCCTCTGGGTGTCATTTAACAAAGCTTGCACCAGACACCAGAGGCCATACGATATTATTATTATTATTATTATTATGAAGGCTTAGGAGTAGCCACATGAGTACAGTAAGGTAAGTTTTGGTATCGGTTAAGACTGTACAAGTGAATGCAGTATTTTATCTTTACCATGGTACTCTTTGTGAAGCCTCCGTGGCTTAGGTGGAAACACGCCGGCCTCTCACCGCTGGGTCCGTGGTTCAAATCCCGGTCACTCCATGTGAGATCTGTGCTGGACAAAACGGAGGCAGACAGGTTTTTCTCCGGGTACTCCGGTTTTCCCTGTCAAAATTTCATTCCAGCGACACTCTCCACTATCATTTCATTTCATCTGTAATTCATTTAATCATTGCCCCAGAGGAGTGCGTCAGGCCTCGGCAGCCGGCACAGACCATATCCTCGCCGCTAGATGGGGGCTTCATTCATTCCATTCCTTGACCCGGTCGGAGACTGGAAGCAGGCTGTGGATTTTTCATAGTACTCTTTGTTAGGAGTTTGCCATTTTGCAAGGGCTTTGGTGAAGCCGAATGCACTTGTAAATAGTGTGATAGCGAGCTGTAGAACTTGTTGTGTTATTGCTGGGCTTAAATCTGTTAAACCAGCCAATTAGATTATTTTGTATACGTAAATTTTGATGAAAGTGAAGTATTCTGCCGACATGAAAACCTGTTTAACTGTGTTATAACACAAACACACCTGCTAGACAGCGACAGAGCAGTGAGTTTTGTACTTTATGCAGCATGCATAATATGAGACGACTGAATGGCAATGGTTAAAGAGAGTTTCTTTTCACGCAAAGGCATGAGTTCGACGATGTGATATTTCACGGTCACAGCTGTTGGGGGCTGTCTATTTATACTGTCACTATCGCATCCACTGCTTGTTAGAATCTTCGAATGAGGTAGGATATTTAGAGGAGAGATTTAAAATGAATGAGATGATCCCTTACCAAGTTCATGACCAATTGTATAACGTAGGGCAATGTATTTATTGTGCCTGTAGAAGACAATTCAAGTGTTGGAGCAGATGTTGATCGCTCATATGGAGTTCTTTGAGTGTTAAGGTGACAGTGCCAAGATTTCCCTGACGGCCAAGGTTGTTGCGAGCAATAGAGCCGCACAATTACGCTATTAGGGCGTATTATTGCTGTCGTGTACAATTTAAAGTGAGTTTTCTCACAGTTTTGTAGAGACATGCTCGGAGTAGTGCTTTTTGCTACTTGCTAGAACATGTTATGTAGGTTATCACTTGTTAAAATACACTGTTAGGGATAATATTGGATCTAATCTGAATATAAAATTCTTGACACATAATTTCTCTTTCTAAATTGAGCATAATAATCAGGAAACTAATTTAGAAGTGGATTGTTTAACTTGTTAGCTTATTTTAATTTAGGAAACAACTAGTTCTGTGAAGAAATAAAGCCTATTTTCATATATTCTACATAATATGTGAATTGCCACTAACAATATACAAAATCTCAGGTTGATTGCTGTAATAGATTCGTAGATATTGAGAACCAGCTAAATATTTCGGTTGGTCTCCATGTTGGATTTTTATATATGTAGGTATTTGAGTTTTGTACTATTACATGAAGATTATTGTGTACGTGTAGTATTCAATATTCAATCGCATGATTAGGACAGAAGAAGTAAAAACGAGATTTTGAATTTTGCACAGCTGCCATCTTGTGGTTACGGAAACAATTGAAATAAATTAGATGCCATTGGATTGACATTTGTATTAGCATTTACCGTACCAAGTTTTACTGCACTCGGATGGTTAAATCACGAGAAACGTCCATATAAGATAAATATTTATAATTCGCATCGCCACCATGTTGCATTAGTGCTCACCAAGTTATTGAAAGTCCTATAGGTCAACTTATGTTCATAGTCTCTATGAACATTAACAAGTAGTTCCGTGAAGAACTATACAGCCTATTTTCATATAACCTACTTATGTTAATTGCCAATATCAACATACAAAATTTCAGTTTGATTGCTGTAATAGATATTTTGGATGGTCGCCATGCTGGATTATTACATATGTAGGTCCTAGAGTTATGTACTGTTACATGAATATTATTGTGTACGTGTAGCATTCAAACTTCAATCGCATGATTAGGACACAAGAAGTAAAAACGAGATTTTAAAATTTCGTGCAGCTGCCATCTTGTGTTATGGAAACAATTGAAATAAATTTGATGCCAGTGGATTAACATTTGTTTAAGTATTGACTGTACCAAGTTTCCCTGCACTCGGATGGTTAAATTACGAAAAACGTTCATGTGAATATTTATATTTCGCGTCGCCGCCATGTTGGATTTGTGTTCACAATGATATTCAAAGTCATATAGCTGAACTTATGTTCATAGCCCCTATGAACATAAAAAATCAGTTTGATTGCTGTAATATATTAATAGATATTGAGAACCATCTAAATATATCTGATGGTCGGCATGTTGGATTGTTAAATGTATAGGCCACTAGCTGAAGTACCCGTGCTTCGCTACGCGTCAAAAATAAATTAAATATGAAGGTGACAGTTAAAACAGGGGGTAGGCGAGGTGCTGCGCCGAGGGAGATTAAGGATGGAACAGTTTGTCCAACTACACCGCTCGGCGTTGACCGTGTTTTATAGCACAAATTTAGGTTTTACTCGCTAACCGTTGGAGATACCTATCGGATAGAAAATGTAATTTTAAACCTCGTATATGCCATCAAAAGTTTGCTATTTCTTAGCGTTCTCTTTTTATTTGAAATGGAAATTTGAAAGTTTGAAACCATAGAGTGTAGTGACGTTACTAAAATGGTCGCCATCTTTAAATAGTGCAAAGTATTGAAATCAAAAGTAAACTATATGTTAACCACGTAAATCAGCTACTTCCATGTAAAATTCATGTAAATCGGACCAGTGGTACTTGCGTGATTGAGTAATACACAGACACACACCATCTCATTATTAGCCTCGCTACGCTCGCGTCATAGTTGTGTAATATTGTTATTCAATGAAATGCAGGTTTAACCCCGTTAACACCCCTTTAGAACCTGAATACCCAAAAATCCCTCCTTA
This sequence comes from Meconema thalassinum, assembly GCA_946902985.2. NCBI lineage: Eukaryota > Metazoa > Arthropoda > Insecta > Orthoptera > Tettigoniidae > Meconema > Meconema thalassinum. The sequence continues at coordinate 322,096,052 of OX336388.2, read as the reverse complement.
GTAGACGTTTTCGACACACAACAAACATATCCCCAAAATATCATTCTTCTAACTTTAATAGCTTTGGTTGTTCGATGAGAGTGAACATCCAAAAATCCTTCCTTAGTGGACGTTTTTCTTCCAGAATTTCACCCCTACCCATATTCCCCTTAAATTGGACTTAAAAAACGGTCGAACACTTATTTATTTTATTTATTTATATTTAAGCTGATTGATTTCCTCCGAGTTTCAAACTCCTCGCCTATGTCGTTTAAGAGATACACGCTCCGTTAGGAATCCTTCAACCCTCACTTTCACCTCATAATATACACTACATCGAAAAACCATTAGACATGTGTCAGCTTATTTTTAATGATTTGTATATATGCCAAGTATCACATCCCCAAATGAAACCACTCGTGAGATATTGTTATTCAATGAAATGCACGTTTACCCCCTTAACACCTCTTTAGAACCTGAATATCCAAAACTCTTTCCTTAGTGGACGTTTACGACATACAACGAACATATCCCCAAAATTTCATATTTCTAACTTCAATAATTTTGGCTGGGCGATGATGATTGAGTGAGTCAGTCAGGACATTTTCTCTCATTTATTTTTGATAATTTCACCCCTCCCCATGAACCCCTTAAATTGGATTTATGAAACAAACGGTCGAACGCCTATTTACTTATTTAAAGATGTTTCCCCCCCCCCCCCCCCCCCCCCCCGAGTTAGATGAGTAAGTGAGTCAATCAGTTAGGACACTTTCTTTCCTGTTTTTAGGTAGATTTCATTAGAAAGCTAACTATTGCAATGGGTCCCATGTTTCGACTTCCGGAAAATTTTGACATATCTTCGCGTTTCACATCCCTCAGACCCAGAAACCACCGTCAGTTCAAAAGTTTATATATAATTTATGTATATATATATATATATATATATATATATATATATATATATATTGCAGTGGGAAACCACTGCAATCAGCCACCCGAGTATTGGCAGGAAAACCATAACTATTCGGGTTAGGAGGAAATGCCTGCCCACCGCCGGATAACATCTTGAGGCCCTCCAAGGCTAACAACCTTGGTTGCATTCATTATGAGCAATTTTCTCCAAGCTAAACTAAAGCTTCTTAAGCATGATGGTAAAACAAATACAGGAGATTAATACCCCAGGTGGCAACTTTTCGAAGAAATCCACCGTCGCCCACGAGCGACGCATGCATCCCATTCGGACTCTGGGGGGGATGCAACGTCATGCTAAAGACGAGTCGGAGCGTCTTGGAAATCCTGAACAGTCACGAAAGCTGAAACCCAAATCTAAGAGTTTTTTGGCAACGTTCAACATCAACTCTCTAATACAAACTGGTAAGATGAAACAGCTGACCCTTGCCCTTCACGAAAACAAAATCGCAATAATGGCCTTGCAAGAAACTCGCTTCACTGACCAAGATACGTTTGAGTCTGATGGGTATCGGTTCTTCAAGAGCAAATCCCGTAAGAGGGTAATGAAGAACACCCCTATCTTCGGTACAGCCTTCGCTGTCAACACCAGAATCCTTAGGTCAGTCTCGAATTTTGAAGCTGTTAACGATAGGTTATGCCTTCTACCTCTGCGCTGTGCAAACAAAACATACACGCTAGTCAATGTACATGCTCCAACTAATGAACAAAACAAAAAAGAGTTGGAAGACACTGATAGATTTTGGAACCTCTTGGATGCTAGATTGGCAAAAATCCCGAAACACCACGTCAAGATCCTAATGGGTGATTTCAACGCACAGGTAGGACGTGAACGGAAATACAGGAATGTCGTTGGGTTCTATCCAGCACACAATAGAACTAACAAGAATGGAGAACGCCTCATTGAACTATGTAATAACCATAACCTCCAGCTGATGTCAACACACTTTCGTCACCTACCTAGAAAACAGACTACAAACAAACTACGAACAAAACATTAGGAGATTTCCAAATAGACCATGTTGCGATATCTCGAAGATATAGTCCGGAAATCATGAACGTTACCGTAAAAAAGGGAATGAACATAGACTCAGATCACTATGTATCGGTAATTAAGTTCCGGCCCATTCCACTAAACAAAAAGAAAAACAAACCTACCATAATCCGCTTCGACACAAACATGCTCAGAGATAGGGAGAATGAATTCAAAGAACTTGCCCAACCAGTGGAAAAAGACTTCAACAGCACGAGAAAGCAGATGATAAACGCTGCAAAAGAAGTAGCAGAAACCAAGAAGAGGAAGAAACACACATGGTGGAACAATAACTGCGAGAATACCTTAAAGGATCGTCTAAATGCTTGGAAAAAGTACTACACCACCAAAGAGGAAGAAGATTGGAACATCTATAGAGACCAACGAGCACAAACAGCAAAAATAATACGCAGCGAGAAACGCAAGTATGAAAAAGAACAAATGGACAAAATTGAACAAAACTTTCACAGAAATGAGACCCGTGAATACTACAGGGATTTTAAAAAGAAGATACAAGGATACAAGGCACCTTCCCTTTGTTTTCTATTAAAAGATGGAACTCTAGCAACATCCAACGAGGAAAACTGCGAAATTTTAGCCGGGTATTTTAACGACATCCTAAATTGTGAAAAGCCATCCAACCCCATCAGAACAAACAAACAAATGAACCACAATTTGCCATCCTCTCCACCAAATCGCGATGAAATCAAACGCCACATAAAGATGTTGAGAAATAACAAGGCTCCTGGTGAAAACTCCATGATTGCAGAACTGTGGAAACATGCCCCAGAAGAAGCAATTGACATCCTACACCAAACCATTGTAGATATATGGGAGACAGAACAACTCCCAGAGGACTGGAAGATAGCTTTGATCCATCCTTTACACAAGAAAGGAAATATAAGAGATGTGAACAACTACCGTGGTATTTCTCTTCTGTCAGTAGCTTACAAGATCCTGTCACTTTCCATCCTTGAAAGACTGGAACAGCAAGTTGAACACAAACTCGGAGAATACCAAGGGGGTTTTAGGAAAGGCCGATCGACTGCAGAACAAATCTTTAACCTAAAAACCATAATTAGGTACTATGTGTTGAGAGGTCGAACGTATGTATCGACATTTGTAGACTTTAAGAAAGCGTACGACTGCATCGACCGTGATGTATTGATTAACATACTTGCAGAAATGGGAGTCGATATGAAACTGCTGGCGATAATAAGGGCAACCCTAATTAATACCACATCCAAAGTCAAATTCCAAGGATGTATCTCTGAACCCTTTGAAATCAAGACAGGTGTTCGACAGGGAGATAGCCTGTCACCTCTGTTGTTCAACTGCGTGCTTGAAAAGGTAATACAGAATTGGCGACAGAAGTTAAAATAAGGAGGCCTTTACAAACCTTTAAGGATCGGGACGAAGAAAAACGGAGTGGAAATAGATTGCTTAGCATTCGCTGATGATATAGCCCTGATGACAGAAGATTTCGAAAGTGCAACAGAACAAGTCAATATATTGAAGGAAGTAGCAGAACAAACAGGATTACAAATTTCCTTTCAAAAGACAGAAGTAATGTCGAACATCAAGGATGATACAGCACAACTAAACACCAAATATGGAACGATAAACCGTGTTAATAAATTTAAATATCTTGGGGAATGGATCCAGCAAAATGGCCTTGACAAGGAAGCCATAGAAGCAAGAATCAAGAAAATGGAAGTCGCTTTTCAAACCACCCGCAACATATATAACAAAAAGTGCTTTTCTATGAACACAAAAATTCGTCACTACAACACGGTCATCAAACCAGTACCGCTATATGCATCTGAATGCCTTATCCTATCCGAGAAATGTTTGCTCGCGAAGTTAGAGAGAAAAGAAAGAAAGATCCTACACATCATACTTGGTCCAGACTACAAAAATGGCATCTACATCAGAAAATCCAGGCAAGAAATTTACTCGAGGATAGAGAAGATCACAGACACAATGCGAAAACGCAGAGTTTGCTTCTACGGTCATATGCGACGGATGATCGATTCCCGATGGACGAAACGTATCTTCAGTATATTCGACTCAAAACCAAAAACGACAATGCCATGGTATGTTAACGTCCAGAAAGATCTGAAAGAAATGGGGATACGAGCAGAAGATGCACAAGACCGAAATCTTTATAGAGCAGCCATCAAGACGTTTGGGACTTTCCGGGACGAAAAACGGACAACTGGTGCGAAATGGACAGAGGAACGTCGTGCTAAACACAGTGAGCTCATGAAGGCAATGTGGATCAAGAAAAAAATGAGCAAATGCCAGAATGTAAAATGAGGCTTATCGTGGTCCCTAGTTGGCCGATTAGCGAAATTGAATGAATGAATATATATATGTATGTATGTATATATGTATATCAGTTTCTTGTGGACACGATAACTGCCATAATTTTGCACCAATCACTTTGAATTTTTTACATAATATGTATCCCCTTAAAATGTCGGTCGAGTTCGTCAATGGGCAAAATCAGTCAAAGAGGGTGAAAATGGGAGGCTTTTTTTTTGAAAAAGTGAAGTATCGCTACAACTCTCTTAATATCTGAATTATTGAATCCATTCAAAGTTCATACTATGTGTCGGACAAGGCCCTAAAATTTATGTTTGAAACGTTTTTTGATAGCACCAACCATTAACCAAAGGGGTGGGAAAAAGTGGGTTTTTCGGGAAACATTTTAATCATATCTCTGTTAATAGGCACAATATCAAAACCGTACAAAATGGACAATATTCCTCCAATAATTACCTAAAATTTTGTCTGAAAGAATTCTTGATATGACCCACCATTACGCCACGGGGTGAGCAAAATGATTTAAATGATAAGAAAATGCCAAGTGCCAAGAGAGGTTGCCATGACAACTTTACTTTTAATTGATAAGGGATGAGCCATCAGCAGTTGCTATGACAACGCCACTGTACGAGATAACATTCAGTTTTCCATCTGTCTGTGGGAAGTTACTTCGGTATCGGAACTGGTAGCATGTTGAACTTCTATGCCCAAGGTCGCGGGTTCAAACCCGGCTGAAGTCGTCGGACTTACTAGGAGCGCTAAAAAAAACTGAGTTTGCTTTCCTTCGGAGGGGAAGTTCCAACGTTCGTTGCGAGTTGATGGTTCCGGTGGCATCTAGTAGCCAAGTTCACAGCTAGGTGTCGTTGATGGTAGTATTTTAGGAAGATTTCATTAGAAAGCTAACTATTGCAATGGGTACCATGTTTCGATTTCCGGAACATTTCGACATATCTTCGCGTTTCACATCCCCCAGACCCCAAAACCACCGTCAGTTCAAAAGTTTATATATAATTTATGTATATATACATATCAGTTTCTTGTGAACACGATAACTGCCGTAATTTTGCACCAATCACTTTGAATTTTTTACCGAATATGTATACCCATAAAATCTCGGTTGAGTTCGTTACTGGGCTAAATCGGTCGAAGGGGATGAAAATGGGGGACTTTTTTTTTCCAAAAAATGAAATATTGCTATAACTCTCTTAATATGTGAAATATCGAATCCGTTCGGATAAAGCTCAAAAATTTATGTTTGAAACTTTTTTTGATAGCACCAACCATTGACCAAAGGGGTGGGAAAAAGTGTTTTTTTCGGGAAACATTAATCATATCTCTGTTAATAGGCACAATATCAAAACCGTACAAAATGGACAATATTCCCCCAATAATTACCTAAAACTTGTGTCTGAAAGAATTTTTGATATGAGCCACCATTACGCCAAGGGATGAGAAAAATGATTTCGGAATTATAAGAATATGCCAAGAGCTATCAGTGGTTGCCATGGCAACACTAGTAAATTGATGAGGGATGAGCCATCAGACGTTGCCATGACAACGCACTTGCGCGAGATCAGATTCAGATTTCCATCTGACTAAGTGTGAAGCGGCTTCGGTGACGTAACTGATAGCATGCTGAACTTCTATGCCCAAGGTCGCGGGTTCAAAGCCGGCCAAAGTCGTCGGATTTTCTAAGAGCGCTAAAAATCCCTCAGTATGCTTTCCTTTGGGCCGGCCCCGTGGTGTTGGGGTAGCGCGCCTGCCTCTCACCCGGAGGCTCGATCCCCGACTCCGTCAGGGATTTTAAAACTGACGTGAGGGTTGGAACGGGGTGCACTCAGCCTCGTGAGGACAATTGAGTAGCTGTCTGACAGTGAGACAGCGCCCCGATCACGAAGACCAAGACTAACGGCCGAGGGGACCCGACGCGCTGATCACGCGTCACCCCAATATCTGCAGGCCAAATGGCTGGGCAGCGGTCGCTTGGTCGGCCATAGCCCGTCATGGGCTGGATAGTGCCAGGGGTTGACTTTGACATTCCTTTGGAGGGGAAGTTCCAACGTTCGTTGCGAGTTGCTGATTGCGGTGGCGTCTAGTAGCCAAGTTCACAGCTAGGTGTCGTTGACGGTAGTATCTGGTAGCTACATTAGGAACTACTGCTTGAAATTGAGCGTCTGCAGTCCTTTCCTGAATTACAGACTAATACAGCCATCCCAAAGTACACGGGGTTACATTACCCTAAACTGAGGAACCAACCAACATCTCTGCGGGAGATATAATTTTGCGTGAAGAAGTAACAGACCGTTACATAGTTACACATCAGTGTCGAAACCTTGCATAAGGACAGTGTGACCACAAGTATAAAAATGGACTCCAAATGACAAGAAGGTTACTGTAATCATAAGACATTAGAATGTTTAAAATATGCATAAAATGACGAAAAACAAAGTTAATTAATCTCCAATTATAAAATACTTTCACGCAATAAATGAGGTCTGATCCTTCTTCGAAAACCTGCATATTCTGCCTATTTTCGCCTATCCCCAAGTTTGTCCGGTGAAATCTACCTCCGCCTTCCGGCGTGCCGAGAGGACTTTTTTTCCCCAGAATATCACCCCTCTCCAAGGGCCCCTTAAATTGGATTTATGAAAAAACGGTCGAACACCTATTTACTTGTATTTTAACCTGTTTTTTCCGCCGAATTTCAAACTTCTCGCCTATGTCTTTTCAGAGATACACGCTCCGCTAAGAATCCCTCAAGCCCCAATTTTCACCCCTTTCACCTCATAATATACACCACATCGATAAACCCATAGACATATGTCTGATAATTTTTAATGATTAGTTTATATACCGAATATCACATCCCCAAATAAACAACTCATGATATATCGTTATTCAATGAAATGCACGTTTACCCCCTTATCACCTCTTTAAGACCCGAATAAACAAAAATCATTCCTTAGTTGACGTTTTCGACATACAGCGAACATATTCCCAAAATTTCATGTTTCCAACTTTAATAGTTTTCGCTGGGCGTGATGACTGAGTGAGTCAGACAGGACATTTTCTTTCAATTATTTGAACCAGAATTTCACCCCTCCACACGGGCCCCTTAAATTGGATTGATGAAAAAACGCTTGAACACCTATTATCTTATTTTTAAGCTGTCTTTTCCCCCTGAGTTTGATGAGTGAGTAAGTCAGTCAGGACACTTTCTCTCCTTTTTCCCCCCAGAATTTCCCCCCACCCCATTGGCCCCTTAAATTAATTTATGAAAAAACGGTCGAACACTGATTTACTTCCTTTTTAAGCTGATTTTTTCGCTCTGTTTCAAATTTCTCGCCTATGTCGTTTAAGAGATAGGCCTACACGCTCCGTTAGGAATCTTTCAATCCCCATTTTTCACCCCTTTCACCTCATAATAATACACCACATCGAAAAACCCTTAGACACATGTCTGCTTATTTTTAAAGATTAGTTTATATGCCGAGTATCACATCCACAAATGAAACCACTCGTGAGATATTGTTATTCAATGAAATGCAGGTTTAACCCCTTAAGACCCTTTTAGAACCTGAACATCCAAAAATCCTCCCTTAGTGTACGGTTTTGACATACAACGAACATATCCCCAAAATGCCATGTTTCCAACTACAATATTTTTGGCTGGGCGATGATGAGTGAGTGAATGAGTCAGGGCATTTTCTTTCATTTTTTTTCTTCAGAATTTCACCCCTCCCGATGAACCCCTTCAATTTGATTGATCAAAAAAACTGTCGAAAAGCTATTTACTTACTTTAAAGCAGTTTTTCCCCCTGAGTTTGATGAGTGTGAGTCAGTCAGTCAATCAGTTAGGACACTTTCTTTCCTGTTCCCCCCCCCCCCCCCCCGCCCAGAATTTTACCCCTCCCCATGGGCCCCTTAAATTGGATTTATGAAAAAAAAAACGGTCAAACACATATTTACTTCTTTTTTATGCTGATTTTTTTTCTGCTGAGTTTCAAACTCCTCGCCTATGTCGTTTAAGAGATACACGCTCCGTTAGAAATCTTTCAATCCCCACTTTTCACCCCTTTCACCTCATAATAGACACCACATCGAAAAACCGTCAGACACGTGTCTTCTTTTTTTTTGTATGATGAGTTTATATGCCGAGTATCACATACCCCCAATGAAACCAATCGGGAGATATTGCTATTCAATGAAATGCAGGTCTACCCCCTTAACACCCCTTTAGAACCTGAATATCCAAAAATCTTCTCTTAGTAGGCATTTGCGGCCCTTGAGGAAGCTGCATACCAAATTTCATTCCAATCCGTTCGGTGGTTTCTGAGATTTCGTGATGAATGAATGAGTGAGTGAGTGAGTGGTATTTGACAAAATATATTGTAGATAGTGTCAAGTCTCTGTTATGCTAAACTTGGTTGACAGTGCTGTGTGAGCAGTTGAGTAACTAACGGGATTTCAAGTAAAGATCCTCATTTTCTATACCAGTAGGGCAGAGCGCAACTCTTATCCAGTCGGCCGTGTCTCGACTTGAGCTATGTTGCCATGGAAATGATCTGTCTTGCCATTCCTTCATGAGTATATTTTATGATTTGATTAGCCTGTGCTTGAGTGCAAAAGGGCCGAAATCAGAAGAATGAGAAAGACTATCGAAAATTCATGTAGCCAGCGGTTCCTTCTGGATCCTAAACTATGTGTATGCAAAATTTGGTTGAGATTGGTGGAACGGTGTAGATTTGTATACGGAACAGACCCACCCACCCACATACATACATACATACATACATACATACATACATACATACATACAGACTTTCACTTTTATATATAAGATAGAGTCATGTACTGTTAAAGGAAAATTATTGCGTAGGATCATTATTCAAACTTTCACTTCGATCGCATGATTACGACACGATAAATAAAAACTTAATTTTTAAAATTTGCACAGTCGCCATCTTGAGGTTATGTAAACAATTGAAATAAATTAGATACCAGTGCATTACAATGAGTATAAACATTTCCTGTACCAAGTTTCATTGCGTTTGGATAATTAATCGCGAGAAAGTTCTATTTGAAATTTTCAACTTCGCTTGCCCGCCATATTCGTTTTGTATATAACGGTTTTTTTAAGTCTTATAGATGAACTTCCGGTAGTGCCCTTTATCTCCGTACAAAATTTCAGGGTGATACCGCTAATAGTTTCAGAGATATAGAATGCCGGTGAAATAATTCGCTCAGCCGCCATCTTTAGGTTATGTAAACAATTGAACGAATTTAGATGTCGGTGCATTACAATGTGTATAAACATATACTGTATCTAGTTTTATTGTGTTTGGTTGGTCAAATCACGAGAAACGTCTATTTAAATTCACAATTTTGCTTGGCCGCCATGTTGGTTTTGTGGTTACCAGTTTTTCAAGTGTCACATAGGTGTAGTAGTTTCTTTATCACCGTAAAAAATTCCAGGGTGATATTGGTAATAGTTTCGGAGATATTGAATGCTGGTGAAATATTTCGCACAGCCACCATGTTGGATTGGTGAGACGTAACGAAATTTGATGATTACGGTCGGGGTGTTCCGAAATAGTGCTATGAACTTACCGAGTTTCATTGAAATCGCTCCAGCCGTTTAGAAGTTATTAGGGGGAGACACACACACACCATCACACACACCATCACACACGCACACACATACAGACACACGGACAAAAGGCGATCTCATAAACCTATTTTTATCATAAATGAAAATAGGCTAAAAAGTCAGTTTGATTCCTGTAAATGATTCGTAGATGTTGAGAACCATCTTAATATATCGGATGGTCGCCATGTTGGATTGTTATATGTATAGGCCATAGAGTTATGTATCATTAAAAGAAATTTATTGCGTAGGTTCATTATTCACACTTTCACTTCAATCGCATGATTATGACACAAGAAATGAAAAATTATTTTTTAAATTTTGCCCATGCCATCTTGAGGTTATGTTAACAATTGAACTAAATTAGATGCCAGTGAATTACAATATGTATAATCATTTACTGTACCACATTTCACTGCACTCAGATGGTCAAAACGCGAGAAAAGTCAATTAAAATGATTCAACTTCGCTTGGCCGCCATGTTCGTCTGGTACTATACAGGTTTCTGAAAGTTACATAGATAAACTTGTTAGTACCCTTATCACCGTACAAAATGTCTGGGTGAAATCGGTAATAGTTTCGGAGATATAGATTGCCGGTGAAATATTTGGCATATGGCGGCGACGCGAAATTTAAATATTTAAATGGTCGTTTCTCGCGATTTAACCATCCGAGCGCAGTGTAACTTGGTACTGAGCCCTGAATTTCCTGTGTCAAATTATAAAATTGGAATATTTTATTTCGCTGAAGTATACTTCGAGATTTATGGGAGCTAGAACTTGACACTTTGTCACAACACTTGCCAAGTGGGTGACACAGTCACATAAAAGACTTGTTATACTTGATTTGTCAGTCAGCAGACAATGAAAGCTAACAATCGAGCGGCCAGGACAGGTCTCGAGTAAAATTAAATAAAGAAGATGGGAGACACTTGCGGCCAATAATAATAAAAACAAGAAGTTCCGTGACGAACTAAAGAGCCTACTTTTCTTAAAATTGAAGATTCATGCCAATGATTAATCTATATGGATCTATCTAGAATAATGACGAAATTAAGTTGGTAATATCGAAATTTCTAATTAGTTCGAAATACTGTATACCTGGCATAATGTAGCCTAATAGAGAACTACAGTTGGCAGCCCTGGTGACTGAATATATTGTTAGTTCCATCTCTTAAGGTACAGAATACAAAATTTGGTTGAAGTCCAATGGATAGCATGGACGTTACATGCAGTTAAACATTGGATTTAACAGCGCGCGTAAAATCATGTTGGCAACAATGACATACATGTATTGGTCAGAAATAATCTGAAATAATATGATCTATTAATGTGTCAATTTTGAATGAAATCCATTAGTTAGTATAGAAGTTACATGCATTTTAAAATTGGACCTATCGGCAGGCTTAGAATCATGTTGGTAGCACTGACGTATATAAGTTACTCCAAATTAATATAGAATGTCAGGTACTATACGTGTGCATAGTTTAAAGCTGTCGCTTGCATACTTTGTGATATATGGGTATTTAGATTTTAAAAAATTGAGAGCATTTATTAACAGTTGGCAGCCCTGGTGTCTCTTAAGAATACACTCAGTCATATCTGTTTATGTACACATAGCACATACAAAATTTGGTTGAAATCCAGTTGATAGTGTAGAAGTTATATGCATTTAAAATTTGGACCTATCAGCAGGCTTATAATCATTTTGGCAACACTGCCATGTATGGCCTCCTGGAAATTAAACTGCAATATTATTATCTATACGTGTGCCAATTTTGAAATAGCTCACATTCATACCTTCCAAGATATCCAACATGGAGCTCAAATTTCAATTGCAACTTTTCAGCAGTTGGTAGCACTGACATCATTTTCAAATATGGGCGTGAGATATTCAGGTATAGATATTTACTCCTACCAAATTTTGTTCCGATTGGTGCAGCCGTTTAGGAGTTGATAGGGGGGGGGGGGGACACACACACAGCCAGCCAGACAGACAGAAGGACAGACAGACAGACAGACACACATTTGCCCGATCTCATAAGACTACTTTTTCCTCATTTTTGCAAAATGTGAAAAGTAGGCTAAAAAATCATGATCCGATCAAGCTACTGAGGAAATTGGAAACTAAACGTTATAGATGAACCGGAAGATGTTTGACCTCACTAAGAATAGCGGAAAATTAATACGATAATTATTGTCTTATTTTGGAAATTTCATTAAGGGGAACGGCATTCAAGAAATTAATATGTTTACGAGGTATAAGCGTCATCATTCCCTCGCCTTTGCAAAAGACGCTATCGATATTGTTGAGGAGGGGGAACGCGCCATTTAGTTCGAGGCGTGTTTATTCTGATCTTCAGAGATAATCAGACGTATTGTCTAATTCGAGGCTAGACATGGTCCTGAGGAAGAATAGCTGACGGGGATTGCAGCGGCATCAACGGCGAACTACAAATATTAGCACAGTTTTGAACTTGTATTATTTCAAGTGTGACAAAGCGACCAGTAGTTCGATTCCAGAACCAAAAACTTTTTTTCTGTGTGAATTGTTAATGAAAATTGCGTGACATCGCCGAACTATGTAATTCGAGTTCATATTAGATTAATAATTCGAACTTGAGGAAAGTGATCCAGACAAGCACTCTACGAAAAAACAATAATTTCTTCGAAGAGGGATTTTCAAAAACAAAACAAAAAACAGAAATATTTCAACGCCAACAGTTTCATTATTCATGAACCAGAATTATTTCTACGATATTGCATACGCTTTTGCAACGTTGCTGTGAAATATTATTAACTACTCACAACTAAAATGCATAATAATTAAGAACTTCAATAACATCATTAGGTCAGCGCTAAGGAGAGAAGAAGAAGATGTCAGAACTAGGGCAAACCCAGTTCTATTCCAGAACTAGGGACAACGCAGTTAGAGACCAGTTCGAGACAAGAACGAGTACGAATTTGGAGATCCAGAGGTGCAGTTCAAATGCACGGAGAAAACGAGGTCATACCGCCAGAAGACATCAAAAGGCGAAACAGTATAATACGGTACATGCTTGTACAAATTTTAATCCACTTGCATCTAATTTATTGAAATAGATTTCAAAACCACAACATGGCGATATTTTAAAATATTGCTTTTATTTCTTGTGTCCTAATCATGCGATTGAAGTATGAATAATACACATAGTACATACCTCTAAGGCCTACAATTATAAAAATCCAACATGGCGACCATCCGGAATATTTAGACGGTTGTCAATATCTACGATTCTATTACAGCAATCAAACTGAAATTTCGTATGTTGGTAGAAGCAATTAACATAAGTAGGATGAATGAAAATAGGCTATTTAGTTATTCACGGAACTACTTTTTAGCCTATTTTCATTTTATGAAAAAAAAAGCTTATGAGATCACCTTTTGTCCGTGTGTGTGTGCGTGTGTGTGTGTGTGAGAGAGTGATGGTGTGTGCCCCCCCCCCTAATAACTTCTAAACGGCTGGAGCAATTTCAATGAAACTCGGTAAGATCATAGCACCATTCTGGCTAACCCCGACCGTGCCCTTCAAATTTTATTGTGTCTCACCAATCTAACATTGGTGTCTGTGCGTAATTTTTCACCAGCATTCAGTATCTCCGAAACTATTACAGATATTACCCTGAAATTATGTACGGTGATAAAGGGCACTACTGGAAGTTCACCTATGAGACTTTCAAAACACTGGTAACTACAAAACCAACATGGCTGCCAAGCAAAGTTGAAACTTTTAAATAGACTTTTCTCGCGATTTAACCATCCAAACGTAATGAAACTAGGTACAGCAAATGTTCATACTCATTTTAATTCACTGGCGTCTAATTTAGTTCAATAGTTTACATACCTTCAAAATGCCGGCTGTGCGAAATATTTCACTGGCATTCTATATCTCAGAAACTATTGCAGATATCACCATGAAATTGTGTATGGTGATAAAGGGCGCTGCTACAGGTTTATCTATGTAACTTTCAAACACCTGTAGAGTACAAAACTAATATGGCGGCCAAGCGAAGTTGAAACATTTGAATAGACTTTTCTCTTGATTTAACTCTCTGAGCGCAGTGAAATGTGGTACAGTAAATGATTATACATATTGTAATGCACTGGCATCTAATTTAGTTCAATTGTTTACATAACCTCAAGATGGAGACGGTGCGAAATTTTAAAATTAAGTTTATATTTCTTGTGTCGTAAGCATGCGATCGAAGTGAAAGTTTGAATAATGAAGCTACGCAATAATCTTCCTTTAAAGGTACATAACTCTATGGCCTATACATATAACATTCCAATATGGCGAGCATCTCAATATCTACGAATCTTTTTCAGCAATCAAACTGATATTTTTTTTATGTTCATAGAGTCTATAAACATAAGTTCACCTACAGGACTTTCAGTAACCTGGTGAGCACAAATCCAACATGGCGATGACGCGAATTATAAATATTTAAATGGACGTTTCTCGGGATTTAACCAACTGAGTTCAGTGAAACATTGCACGTTAAATGCTTATACAAATGTTAATCCACTGCCATCTAATTTATTTCAATTGTTTCCATAACCACAAGATGGCAGCTTTGCGAAATTTTAAAATCTCGTTTTTACTTCTTGTGTCCTAATCATGCGATTGATGTTTGAATACCATACGTACACAATAATCTTCATGTAATAGTACATAAATAAAAATCCAACCTGACGACCATCTGAAATATTTAGACGGTTCTCAATATCTACGAATCTATCACAACAATCAAACTGAAATTGTGTATGTTGATAGAGGCAATTAACATGAGTAGGATATATGAAAATAGGCTGTATAGTTCTTCACGGAACTACTTGTTTTATTATATGACCTACATTCTACGAATGGACGATTTATGAACATTTGAGTTATTAGCTAGGACAGATACACAATTTTGAGACAACATTTGCTTTGCTGTGATAAGTTGGATAACGTGAGACGTAGTTGTCACTACGCTGTTTCCATCCTAATTCACCCACATCCAGATGGCAATTGGGCACCAATATTGCCTAATCTGCGTAGGCAGATGCACAAAGTGTGTGAAAAACAGGTGTGTCATTTTCTTGTGTACTTATTTGTTATAGACTGTGTGTAATAGTTATGCATTTTTCTTTGTTAGCTCAAAGTTGTGCTATATTAGTTTTTATTGGTGTAGAAGCTTCTCATCTACAATTTTAACGTCAAATAGGATTTATCTAATGGAATATGGTAAAATTAAATGTTGGAATACATACCACCGTAGTTAAGGTATTTTATTGGTGCTATTAAATGTAATTAAAATACTTTTCCATTGTATACGTTGGAATTCATTTGCTTTCCTTTTAAGGGTGCGATTATTATTATTATTATTATTATTATTATTATTATTATTATTATTATTATTATTATTATTATTATTATTATTATTCATAAATTATTTTACCGCGTACTGAAGTATTTCGTGTCACATTCTTAGCTTGATTTCTGATTTCTTATTTTTGTTAACAGTACATCGAGAGGGGTTGAAATGAATTAAGTTGTGGGATTTGATTGTTTCTTTATGAGATTTTCGAAAAGCCAATTTTTACCCTCCGAAGTAGGCTAGGGATTTGTGATTTTTACAATAAATTCTAGTGTAATTTTACTTATGCCTGGACTATTTATTGTTAGATTTTCTTTTTAGGGGTGTGTTCCTTGGGCTTGTACATAACCAATTACCTCTCACCAACCCGATACTACCTGCGATTAACTGTTCCGTGCGAGCTAGTCGGAGAACGCATCCTATCCTCTCATTGTGTGGTTTCGATGGATGGAGGTGTCGAGAAGGCTGTCAGCTGTCGATGGTCCCCCAATATCCATGTCTAACGGGCACAATACGATGTTGTATGAGACTAGCTGGTTTTCCCATCCTTCCCAGAGGTACAATTAACTTGTGTAGTATCTTACGCGCCAAACAATTGTATTGTTACAACCTGTGTTAATAAACTCAGACTAGGAAGAGGAAATTTAACAGTGAGAAGTGAGGACAAGGGTGAATATATGCAACCTAAAAAACACATTTGTGAAAGTACCTCAGTACTACAAAGGGTTAACAATTGTGCTTATCAATTACGTGATAACCGACTGAAGGACATTTCTGTATTTTACAGATGGCTACAAGAGCTACGGCACGAGTAGTAATTACTTCTTGAACACCACTGGTTACGGTACCACTTGGCACATTGCTCGCCAGGTCTGCGCCAATGACAATGGTCATCTGCTGATCATCAACTCAGAATGAGAATGGAATATAGCGACAGCTTTGCTTGCACAAAACAACGCTTATGAAGCGCACATAGGGTTCAACGACCTGGTGTCTGAAGGGCAGTATTACACCGTCTCAGGTAAGTCACTTAGAGTCGATTTCACCAACTCTTTACAAACGAATGGTTAGTTAATTCCTATTTAACTTCATTACGAGGGTTACTTAAATACACTTAAATACACTTAACGGCTTTCGCCTGTTCTTACTGACGTTACGATCATCGAATGAAACATGCCTAAATGCAGACACTCAGCCATTCTCACAGCAGAATCACTACACGATGCTGGATTTAACATGAACAACTCATGGGAACAACAGTGGGTAGAAAGTTGCCCCACGCAATGCACAACTCGACCATGCTTGACAAGAAAACCTCCAGGATTCGATCAACCACGCTCAGTTTGGTCCACTTTGTATCGCATCCGTACGAGCCATGGTAGATGTGCTTATGCCCTCTTCAAATGAGGGAAAGTGCAATCCCCAAGATGCGACTGTGGAGCTGAAATCCAATCTGTTTGTTGGCATATAGTGTTGGAGTGCACGAAGAGAGCCTATATTGGAGAATTCCACGACTTCTTGAACGTCACCAGAAGCTCTTAATTACAAAAGTCATATTGAATTATCTTTGTAGTACTTTGTTTTCTATTTATATGTTACTGATGTGTATAATGCCATAATATGTGTTTATGTCATAATACGGCTTTCACGCATGCATTGAGAGTAGCGGTGCATGACGTATATAACTTCTCTAAAGTACAAAAACTAACCAAAATACCTATAGTAATGGTCAGGGAAAAATCTGGAGATGCATTAATAGATATTTACTCCTCCGCTGTCTATAACCCACCCGCCTCCCAAATAGGATCGCGACTTATATAGATGAAATTCTAGCTGTGTCCTCCATTTTCGCCATTATTTATGCACTAGTCAGTAATGCCAACCCCGCACTTACGGTACTAATTTGTATGTTCCCGGTACCGTGAAACAAAATAGCGCCGAGTTCACAGTGCGCTGAGTTTGGACCAGTTTGAAATGATTTATGTAAGCTGTCTTATTACTTCTGAATCGGTGTTTCTTGTTTTGTTTTCTCCATATTGAAAGTGTGTTCCTTTGTTGTTATATTTCCACTGTAATAATTCGTGTTCATTCAATAATAATTTTTATCCAAACTAATACTGTTCTTCTTATCGGCGTGCCGATACGGATTTTTTTTTACAAATTGCTTGTAGTGCAATCAGTAATTTCGTCTAACCAAGATGCAACCAATGGTTTAGTCCAGCCACCAATTTTAATTCATCATTATCTTTAATCCCGACCGTCGCCAAACCTCTCTACTGGGGATTGCGGTAAAGTGAAGTTGGCACCATTGCCTAATTGAAGCATTATTTACAAATACAATTAATACACATTTCTCTTCTCACATAATTACAACGTACGTATATCGTCTGGTGTATTTTGTATCGGAGATGTTAGCAATTACTAACGTCAATGTGTGCGCCTCAATGTGGGCGCTCGCTGCGGCAGTTTCACATACTAAATACGCTGAAGAACATGTCTGCGGTTCTTAAATAAACAATCAATAAAAACTAGTACATTATGCATCGAGCCTATAATGGCAATAATTAAGACACGAGTATGTTTATAATTTCCATACGAGTGTCTTAATTACCATTATTGGCGAGTTGCATACGACTGTTTATGTTCGACGATAATTATAACTTTAATATATGTTTTAATGTAAATATTCATAAATATATGTGGGATTCAGTAACTTCAGTTCGCGAGTTAATTTTGTCGCTTAACAGTCTTCTTTAGTGATGTACTAAGAAGTTGTTGCTACTGCTGTTAAGTCAGTAGGTCTCGTGGTTCTTACTTCTGATGAGTAGTATCTGATGTCTATGAATGAGAACTCGTTGGTTAGTTTGTAGATGTATTTATTAATCTTTGACAATCCAATATATACAAGTTAACACCAGACAGTCAACCTGTTTAGTTGCTGCTGTAACTGGAAGAGGTCTTTGCTTCTAAGCTCAGGTCTTTTTATACAAAATCCCTTCATAACAATGTGCGTCACAGTAGAGGGGCGCACTCGATAACAAGTATGTGGAAATATATATCTTACAGGATATGGACTCATGCCTTTGATAATAGTTCTGTGAATTTGATCACTCACAGCTGTTGCTGTCTGAAATAACAGATTGAATAATCATATGAGGAAATGTACAGGGCCATTTCCTTAGTCCTTCTAGGAAGTATTTGATAAATAATAATCTACAGATAGTAAAGCAAATGTGTTGAAGATAACATGTTTGTGAAGGAAGCATTTCCTTGTTTCCAAGAATGAGCATTGTTCCAGTAAACACGTTGATAATAGCATATTGAGGAATACATTGGGCAATGGTGTTCCTTCTTTAGGAAGAATGACCATAACCTCTAGTTTAGAATGGAGTCTGGGGTTCTACCATGGACGGGATACATAACTCCTCCACCCTTTGTTGCTCGTTATCGTCCTCGATAACAATTTTCTTAAATCTATTCTTTGCAGATTTTATACCTTGATATATTCTTGTTCTAAATATTAACATAATAACACAGAAAATAAGTATTATAATACTTGTGTTCACAGACACAAAAGTTTTCATTTAAGTATTGTATTCTGGAATGGGTTTTAAATCTAACTTCATTCCTTTCACATCGAGGTGGGATGAATGGAAATTTAATTCGGTTTTCACTTATGGATCATTTGGAGTTGACAGGAGTGGAAACAGGTGCACATAATTTGTAGGTTGCTGTTGCAAAGTTATGCCCATACTTGTAAAAGGGCAAGACTCATTTGAGTAGATAACATATGATCCTGCTAATTTTATAGTTTTCTGAGATTCTGGGCAGGTTTGCAAGATTATTTGAGGATTTTTACTAGGGAAAAGGCTATGCTTCTTATTTAGTGGTTGAAATAGTTGTACCTCGTTTTTGACACTGGCAAATTGACATCTGGTAGTGTCCGTTAAATTACGAAGTTATTCTAGTATTAAAGAGTATACATGCGTAATATTGAGTAATTGTTATACAAGGTGCGTTAGACCATCTCAAGGTAGGTCCTTGCAAGTAATATTTTTCCTGAGGGATTAATATTAGATTATTGCTAGGTACAGGAGAAATTTTATACAAAGTATAAGTTTTAGCAACAGTAATTGGCATATATAATATTACAACCATTTCTTCGTTCATCATGAGAACTTGCGTTTTTGACAGTTTAAGGTTCTGAAATTGATGATACTGGTCAGTATGAATTATAGTTTTTGTTGGGTAGAATAGTTGTAAATGTTTTACAACATTTGTTAAATCCTTTTGGGAGAACATCTTGATATTTGTCATTTCATTAAATGACAAGCTAATAGTATCTTGCATCACTTGTATGATTTTATCTAATTTGTTCGTACACAAGAGCACATATTGTTGATGATCCAGAAGGTTAATCTTGAAGTCTTCTTCTTGTAAAATACCTTTAATTACCTTCATATTATAGTTTACATGGTTCATTTCATTATAGAACTTTTGAGCAATGGAGTTACTGAATGATACTAATTTATTAATATGTTTAATTTCTTTGGCGTTACTTTGTTTTAATGATTTTAATTGTTCTTGTAGATTGTCTAGATCATCTTGGTCTAGATTATCTGATATGAATTTAATTATACTACCTAAACCATTTATAAGACCTCTCTTACTTCCAGGTGTAGCAGGTAGCAACTTACTTAATTCCTTTTTTGTTTCTTTAATTGATTCTCTTAATTCTGATATTAGATAAGGAAAAGTATTATTGCTTCGTGATACGAGACTTGAGATAGTCTTGAATATTATTATAAGATTATTTTAAAATCGTTAAATTGAAATGGAACATGAACCGGTGTTAATCGTTAATTATTAAGGCTGGTCCTAATGAGTCGGCATAGAATCCTTGTGTCTGGATGGGCTGTGTGATGATGGTGCCATATCCGGGGAGGAATCTAGAATAAGAAATTTTCTTTTTGGTTTAATGTCCCGAAAATTCCTTACATGAGTTTTACCGTTTCTCATTTTACAGTATACCCTGTTTTCTTCAATTTTGGTAATGATACCTTCGTTGTACAGGTTTTTTGATTTCTTGTTTCTGGTGAGGGGATCTAATACGTAGACAGTTTCATTAATTTGGTAATTATGATTGAAAGTGTCGGTGTTAGGTTTATTATGCCTCTCTTCTACAATTTTCAACTGATTTCCTTGTCTTTCAATGTATTCATTGATTTTGGCACATGGCGAGAAGACGTGGTCTAGAGCCTTATATTATGGTCCATATAGAACGCTGAAAGGAGGTTGTTTAGTAGTGGAATGGATTGAAGAATTGTAATTCGTGATTATGGTGGTCACGAGCTCTGAGAGCGGAGTGAACTTATCGTGATCTCTGGAGATACGAAGTTTCTCTAGAAGGGTAGAATTCAGTCTTTCTACTGGAGAATTAGATGAAGAATTCAAAGGGGGTAGTAACGTGATATTCGATGTTCGTGGCTTTACAATATTCTTTTATGACATTGTTTTCGAACTCGCCTCCTTGGTCGTGTGTGATTTTCCTTAAGAATCAATGGTGGGAAAAGTAAACTTGTAATTGGCTTAGTCTGGCCAGACCTGTACCATTTGGTAAAATGTAGGCTTGTCCATACTTTGAGAAAATGTCAATTATAGTTAATATGCGACTTTGCTCGAAGTGAAACGTGTCGATGTGAATTTGAGAGAAAGGGTGATCGGCGGTGATGGGACCTTGGTTCGATACCTCGTCAGGGTGTCTCTCGTATTTGTTTCTTTGACAGAGGTTACATTGATTGATGATTGTCCTAATTTGTTCTCTTAAATGAAGCCAGTAGTATTTGGTCTTAAGATGTTCGTAAGTTTCTACTATACCATTGTGGTTTTCAGAATGATAGTGCGAAATCTGCTGTCTCTGAGTTTCGGGGCTTTCAATGTCTTCCAAGAATTTGGATGACCTGATAATGATTAGTTCAGAAGTAAATAGCTTCTGGCAAGCCCTGATGAATGGGAACTCGAGAGTGATATCGTCAAAATAAGTAGCGTACTTGTTTGAGGTTACTATTATTTTGAGGAGGTGATTTGCTAAATCTTCCTGAAGATTCTTCTTTGTGACAATCATTATGTGTCAGGTACATTTTTTAAACAGGTTTTGTTTAAGTACCTTGGGATAATTACCATATTTTACAATAATCTGATTGCGGTTTTGGTTTAAGTTCCGTTCAGATATTTTCAATGTGAATATGGGGTCTGCTTGGTTTGAATTGACAGTTTCATTATCCATATCATTTTGGTAGGTGTCATCTCCGGGGATGGCAATGTTTGAAGCTGTTTCATCAGCCTTGTTAATCTCTACTCGAGAGAGTGCGTCTGTGACATAGTTAGTTTTGTCTTTGACGTAAACAGACTCTCCTAGTTTTGTGTGGGGATATCCTTGAATGTTACCGTATGTAATGGAATTTGTTTCCAGTGGCTCAACTAAAATGGGTTCCTTAAACTCGTGTTTTAATTGTCTCTCTGTGGGCTGTATGGCTTGGTGAGTTTTGGCATCTAAGAGATACATTTCACCATATTTTAAATGAGTGTCGTACTCTTGTGGGTAGTTTTGTATTTTGTACTCATCTATTCAGAACATAGTCATCTTCCTTTTCGATGTTGACGGGAATTGCAGTGTTAGCTGTATCTACTGTGGGTTGAAGATGATTCACTTGCTTATGTGAAGAATGAAAGTGAAACGGTATGTCCGTGCTGTTGACAGTGACTAGGTTCGAGGCGTAGTCAATCATTGCGTCTATTTGAGCGAAATCTGCGCTACCTAAATTATTTAAGTCTTCGATTTTGATGGCCGGGCAAGCGAAAATCCTGAGACTGTTCCTCTTCATCGTACTCATATTCATAGTACTGAGCTCTGATTGGCTGGAGAAACTGTTTCATAATGATGAAGAGTTCTGTAATGACCTTCATTATGAGACAGTTTTCTGACATATAATATTTACATTTCGTCATCGTCGAACATAAACATATTTACGTGATTTAGCGCATATATCCGGTACAGACGGTGCAGAAGTGATCAAGGTTTGTAGGTACAAAAGATAATGTCCCCTCTCCCCCCCCCCCCCAAAAAAAAAAATGAAATAAGGTATGAAAATGATATATTGTCGAAATGAAAGCGAAAAGGAAGAGAGAGATACGAGGTGCACAATTATTGCTTGCAGTCTGTTTCACCCTGGAGAAACATGGCGGACAGAACAAGTAGCGTCTAGCACTGATCGTTGTTTGTGATGCTTCTTTGAGATTTTCTGGAACATAATTATTAAGGAATGGAAATACAGAAGACGTTACTCATGGCAGAACTTATAATGATAATGAATAACGTATTTGGGAGCACTGGCAGTTGTGTGTATACATTGTTTACTTAGAAGGGAAGTATCAGCTAAAACAGTTCGAAACCTATCTTGAAGCTTTTTGGACGCAATCGTTGTACTATAAGAGGACAACGTGCGGAAAATCAGCTGCCAGATTGAAGTGAAAGGCTCTGAAATCGTATCCGACATCCTGGTACACA
Organism: Meconema thalassinum; assembly: GCA_946902985.2. Classification (NCBI taxonomy): domain Eukaryota; kingdom Metazoa; phylum Arthropoda; class Insecta; order Orthoptera; family Tettigoniidae; genus Meconema; species Meconema thalassinum. Next base: position 322,073,130 of record OX336388.2, on the reverse strand, counting down.
GACATGACGGCTGGTGGAGCTGGACATCCCTGTGGCACTCGGAGTAGTCACGTGGCAGGGCGTATATGCTGACTGGAGAGTGAGGCTCCTTCCTACCGGCCTTGAGTGCTTGGGTGGTCAGGGCTGTCCTTTCCAAAAGGTACGGTACTCGCTACCTCCCATTGATTTATATGAGAGTAACGCCACATTATTTCCGAGCCTTGCAGTTCAATCTTGCGGCTGATTTCCCGCACGTTGTCCTCTTATAATACAACGATTGCGTCCACTAAGTTTCAAGATAGGTTTCGACCTGTCTTACCTGACACTTCCCTTGTTAGCTAAATAGGACACGAACTCCCCGATGTTTTCATAGCGTGAGTGCTTGTGAAGCAGACTTTTTGCAAAGCTGGAAGGGGTTCGAATCCAACTTCGGATAAGTATTCTTTTAAGGGAACCGGGACGTGTGAATCGATAGAAAAATGTAGTTTCCGATGTTAGGTAACTGTATATATCTGAGAAACTACAATAGATATCTCCTTGAATGTTCTTTTGGTATATTCAGAGTACATTCATCATTATTTGGGTAGAATTTGAAGCTCCTATATTGAATATTGTGTGTCAGAGACAGCATTACAAAAACAATGTTAAAACAATATATTGTTGAAAACTCTTTAAACTCATGTCCCTTTTTCTGAGCAAATACTCAAACCAGAACCATCAAACATTGCTTGCATAATATTGCAACCATTTTTGAGCTACTGAAGAAAAAGTATTGCCCTATCGTTTACAGGAGCTGGGTTATCTTTTTTTTTTACATCCTTTTCGAAAACTGACATTTTCTGTAAAATTGTCAGTGCATTTCAAGCTGGGCTCCATGAACTAATCAAGATACCTGAATAAATTTACTTCCACTAGTAGATCTATGCAGGTTCTTAGAGTCTACCAAGTTTAAAATACAGTGGTCACATAGTTTCTGAGAAAATGTTACATGAAATTTCCAAACATATGACTTACGGTAAGCACGAAAAGAATGTTTGGCTATTAGCTACAATATAGCCTTAAAACATTATGTATAAACCTAATTTTATTGCATCAAATATCGATTCAGCTCAATAATTGATGCACCAAATTCTTCAAGAAAGATGGGTGATTTTTTTAAGCTCAAAAATAGGAATTGACATTTTAGAGCCTATCAAACGTCCTGGTTCCTTTTTCCGCAATCTATTTTCTTGGTGTTAGCAACATGTCACCAATGTCCATGTAAGGGGCACCCTTGGTGTAGCTCCGACCCCTGACAAGATGCTGGAAGCTCGCCTGCGTTGGTACATACATGTACTACGGAGTTGCGAGGACACAGTGGCAAAAAGAGCACAGTAGGCAAGCCACCACAAGGAAGGCCCAAGAAGCGGTGGCTTGACCAAATAAATGACGACATGAGAGCAGCCAATGTTGAGGAGAAAGACGCTGCAGACCGTGCAAGATGGAGGCAATTGTGCAGAAGAGCCGACCCTGCTCTGCGGGACAAAGGCTAGAAGAAGAAGAAGAAGTAGTATGATCATTTATTATTTCATTATCATAATAGTACATTATACAACGAGCCTATAAAGGCAATAATTAAGACACGAGTATGTTTATAAAACGAGCGCATGCGAGTTTTATAATTTCCATACGAGTGTCTTAATTACCATTATAGGCGAGGTGCATACGACTGTTTATGTTCGACAATAATTATAACTATTTGATGTTCGAACATAAATATTCATAAATATCTGTCGAGATTTTGCCAGTTTTATGTACTGAACAGAGCGCATGGGACGCAGAGAATACCTTGTACTTGACCATGGCCTCCTGCAATACCTGACTCTGACACTCGCCATGCAGTGAAATTTAATATAGGGGGCCATGAAGTGAGCGCAGGTGCGATGCTATCCTCACCTAATTGGTTACACAACTGTTTCTTGAGCTCTGATTGGTGAGAGAAACTGTATCTTAATGCAAACTTGTATTATAATGAGCCTCATAATAGTACAGTTTTCTGATATATAGTATTTACATTTCGCCAGGGTCGAACATAAACATAGCGCTGCCTTGGGATTTTGTGGGTATCTACCCACATAACCTAACGGCGGTGCCTCTTGAGGATCCAACCAGCCTTCGGGCTGACTACCTAACAGACATATTCATATGGATGAAAGTTCGTGTGAAACTCAGAAACAAACCAATTGTCCCGCATAGCAAGGTGTGAGAGCTAGAGTTCAACTGTTTCCCTCCTTTTTTAACGATGTTTTAGAGAGTTGAGAGGTCAGATTTGGCCATTTAACGTAATTGCTTGTTAACGAGTGATTCTTATGAAATGGTCGTTCAAAGCTAAATGACCATTAATGATGAATTAGAGGTAATAATGTCAATTATTGACAATGGTGAAGGTACACCTTCGTGGCTGCTCTGTTCTGACTGAGCCATGTCCTCCACCATGTGCATTATTGGCCGTCTCCGCGGAGTTTCTGGTTGGATTCCCGACTCTTCTCTTCTTCATTTCCCGTTTCCAGTTTCCTGGGTCGGGTTGCGAATCAAGGACCTCCACAGTTGTCTATCCCTCCACCATTCATTTCATTCTTCTTTTCTTTTACTCCTCTTTTCTCTATGGTGTCCTTAACCGTATCTATCCACCGCTTTCTGGGTCTTCCTCGTGGTCTTCTTCCTGGTATTTTCTCCATATATATTATTTTTGGTACTCTATATTCTTCCATTCTCATAATATGTCCGTACCACTTCAGCTTACTCGTTTCTATCTTGTCTTGCAGTTTTGGAAACCCAGTTCTCTCCCTAATGTCCACATTTCTCATTTTATCCCTCCGTATCTTCCCAATTACTCCTCTAAGGAACTTCATCTCGGCTGCTAGGATTCGGCTTTCATCGCGTTTTGTTGTGGTCCAAGTACCTGCTGCAGATGTCAAAATTGGTGTGTAATACATTGAGAATAGAACTTTCTTGCATTTCTCTGGGACTTGCTGGTTCCATACTAAACCTCTCACACACTGGTAAAACCCATTAGCTTGTTGGATTCTCTTTCCAATTTCTTTATTTATTGTACCATCTTCTGTGAGTATGCTCCCCAAATACTTAAAGCTTTTTACCATTTCCAAAGGATTTCCATTGATTTCAATATTCTGTCTTCCTACTCTCTTGTTTCTTGTCATCACTACAGTTTTACTCTTCTTCACACTTATTTTCTTGATTCCATACAGTGACTTGTTCTGGCACCTCTATATCATTTTCTTCACGTATTACTATGTCGTCTGCAAAGTCTGCCTTAGTCTCCTTCCTTCCCATTCTTCGTTTTAGACTCTTGTGGATTTCATCCATGACAGTTATAAACATTATAGGGTACTCTGACAAGAAATTTAATTATGGGCTGAGGGTTGGAGCGGGGATCACTGGGCGTCCAGAGACAGAATTGCGGAAACTTGGATCCGAATCACACCTTCCTCAGTCATCCCAAAAGTGTATTTTCGTTGTGTCCCACTTCCACTCAGAGTAAAGGCCAGGATGGTACCTAAATTAGGGACACGACTAACTCCTTCACAATCCTGACCCCAATTTAAAAAGAATATCCCGATGAGCACGATGGAAGGTAGATTCTACACGGCAAAGAAGATTATTTCCAATTCACTAAAGTTATCACCCATACTTTTCTTTCTTTACATTGAACAAGCAATGGAGGAAATTGTAGAGAAATTTTAAGTGGGAGTGAAGATTCAAGGAGAAATAATTTCAACTCTGAGATTTGCCGATGACATAGTGATCTTGGCCGACACGCCTGAGGATTTGAATGAGTTTTTGAATGGTATGGACTCCGTCTTGAGGATTGAATTCATGATGGAAATTAATAAATGTAGAACAAAAATATTGGAATGGAGCCGAAATTAATCAGAATCCTCTATGGACATCAAATTGGCAGGTGAAAAACTAAACGAAGTAGGAGACTTCTGTTACTTAGGAAGCAAAATAACCAGTGATGGAAGAAGAAAGGAGGATAAAAAGTAGGGTAGCTCAGGCAAGGAAAGCATTTATACAGAAATTGAATCTGTTGACATCGAATATAGATTTGGGTTTTAGGAAGCCATTTTTGAAGCCCTTTGTCTTGAGCTTGGCACTCTATGGAAGTCGAACTTGGACTGTTGGTGCAGCAGAAAAGAGGAGAATTGAATATGTGGTGTTACAGGAGAATGATGAGGATCAGATGGGTTGATCGGGTTACAAATGAAGAGGTATTAAGACTAGTGGGAGAGGAGAGATGTTTCTGGTGACTGCTAATGAAGAGAAGAGATAGGTTGGTAGGACACATACTATGACATGCAGGAATAGCAAGCTTAGTTATGGAAGGAAGGGTCGAGGAAAAGAATTGTAGGGATAAACCAAGATTAGAATATGTTAAACAGATTGCCTCAGACGTGGGGTGTGGTAGCTATGAAGAGATGAAAAGATTAGCTCAGGAGAGGGAGGCATGGAGAGCTGCATCAAACCAGTCAAAAGCCTGAAACTCAAACAACACTTAAGTGGCCTATTGTTGTATACTTACACAAGTTCCACATGTTGAGCATACGAAAAGACCCATCTTCTCATAATTCCGAAATTATTCTGCTCATCACAAGGTAGATGATATCAGAAATTATTTCAGACAAACCTCAATTTCTCCCATCCCTCTTGTCGATGGTTGGGGCTATAAAATTAAATCTTTACTAAGATAAGTTTTTAGCCATTATCCGAAGATTAATGTGAACTTTGAATGGATTCATTTTTTCCAGATTAAGAAAGTAATAGCGATATATCAATTTTTCAAAAAAGCTCCCCCCCCCCCCCCCTGGTCTGATTTTGCCCATTAAGGAAGTCGCCAAGATCGTGAATAGTTATATTTTATTAGCAGAAGTACCCATGCTTCGAACGGTCTTCGCTATTAATAACCAGACGTTATCAATTGAGCTACTGTTGCAATGGTTAGGGGCTTGAAACCTATTTGTAGACAAAGAAAAATGATTAGTAAAAATGTTCTCTCAAACTAAATTTACCTAACGTGTTCTTCCTGACGTGAAAATAAAAGTGAAAACCTCGTAGACGAATCGCAATACACGTCACATACAAACTGACCCTCACCGTTGTGTCAAGTCCCCAACCACAGGAAGGCCCCTTTTATAAATTATAAAGGCTTGTGGTGCATGAAATTTCAAGTTCTTTAGCCCCCAATGACCCAAATTCCTAAAAGCTGCAAAAAATACTATTTCAAATCAGGAGTTTTTGAAAATAATGTTGCTGTTTGGAGATATAATAGACCTTCTGTACGACATATCGCATGTATAAGTCGTGTGAAAAAAATTATCGGGTACTTCTGGATCCCGTTAAGCGCATTGATGAATTTTACAGTTTTAGTTGGTTCCGTTATAACCTTCCAGCCATTTGCAAACTTTCACAGAAATGTAATAAATGGAGTGGCATTACTTCTTGCAGAAATAGATGGAAAGTTGGATGTCACCTCTTGAGATACTGTGGTCATGGTCACTGGCTTGCATTCCTTCATTAGTTTTCTGGGAATATATAAGAAACTGTTGGTTTTAGAGCCTTAAAATATAGTTTTCGAGGACCCGAGGTTTGTTTCTGACACAAGGGGCTGAAAATGAACTTTGTCTCGTCGTTGTACGCCATAATATAATAATAATAATAATACTAATAACAATAATAATAATATCGTATGGCCTCGGATGCCGGGTGTAAGCTTTGTAATTTGACACCCAGAGGGTAGCTTGCATGTCGAATTTTGTTGTTCCTTGAATCACTATGAAAATATAAAATAATAATAATGTTATTGGTTTTACGTCCCTTTTAACAACTGTGGCTTTTAGAGACGCCGGGGTGCCGGAATTTTGCCCCGAAGGGGATCTTTAACGTGCCAGTAAATCTACGGACACGGCTCCCTCGCATTTGCGCACCCTCAAATGCCATCAGACTGCGCCAGGATACGAACCTGCACCCTCTCACTATGAAAATCAAGGAGGTTAGATATCTAAGCTCCTTGAACACTATAGCGCTTTCTAGTATAGAAATGAGGAACTTTGTGTAGGCGGAAACTCCCGAGAGTAATTTTGCCATTATGAACAGGGCCTACTGAATTCAAATGGGTTCTTTCACATGCCAACATCGTATGATATGCGTGTCGTATTTTGGCCGCCTTTCAAAAAACACTTACCACGGCCAGGAGCGAACCTGCAATCTTGGGGTTAGTAAACCGTCACGCTATCCACTCACCCACCGTGGCAAGCTAAATAAGTATAATAGGTTAATAATATAACAATATAGGGATAGAATATAATAGACCTTCTGTACCATACCCGCACGTGTAAATCGCGTGAAAACATTCTAGAGGTTCCCTTGACCCCCTTAATCGCATTATATGTATTGATGAATTTTACAGATTAATTTGGATCCGTTGTAACCTTATAGCCGTTTGCGAACCTTCACAGTGATGTAATAAATGGAATTGCGTTGTATGGACCTCTGAGATTTTGTTGGCATGGTTACTGGCTTGCATTCTTTCAGTAGGTTAATAAATGAAATTAGTTTTCTGGGAATATCTCAAAAACTGTTGGTTTTAGGACCTTAAAATGTGGTTTTCGGGGGCCCTTTCGAGTTCCGTTTCTCACATTAAGGGGCTGAAAATAAGCTTTGTCTCGCCCTTCTACGCCTTTTTAAGCATGTATTTTAAGGGGGTGGGTCCCCTTTTATGAGAGGTATGGAGAAGAGTTACATCAATTATTAGTGTGGTGCCTCTGATGGATATCTGTATCAAATTTTACGTTGATCTACACAGCCGTTCTCGAGTTATAACGTCACGAAATTGTCCACAGACAAACAAATAGACGTACAGACAGACAGACAGACCAAAAATTTATTTTTGCACGCATCCATCATAAAACAGTCTGAAACGCGCAAATAACGCAAATTTCCGTGGAAATTCAGAAAAAAAAAAACTTTCATTTTTATATATAGAGAGATGTGTAAATGTGAAAGTTATTGATACAAAATAACGGTAGGTATTGTGTCCACAAGAAAGTGATATATACGTATATACAGGGTGATTCAGCTACCTGTATGTGGGCCACCTCAAAACAGAACCGTTTAAGATATCGTCATTCTGTTTTCAAATTCTTAAATTGTATTAAGGGGCTCATACAACATGGTTCATTTTGCCCCCAGCACATACGTGTTTACCAAGAAACCGACAGCAAATTTGGTTTTGTAAATAGAACTATACTAATTTCACCGTCTGGAACAACTAGGAATCAAGTGACAAGTTCAGTGATGTGTTTAATTAGCAAATCCGACGAGTACTTTTTGAGATATTTTTTGCAAAAATCGAAAGTAGGCTAAAAACATGAACATTGTGTACTTTGTCCGATATGTATTATGTTACTTTGTAGACATCAGCGTTTGTTTCATTAACGCAATATATATTTTGTACAACCCTAATTATCCTACTCTTGTATAATTGCAGGAGAGCCACTGTCCAAGACGTACGTTAGATGGTCGGTAGGACAGCCTGACAATGCTGGAAACAACGAGGACTGTGGATCACTTAGAGGGACCCTGAATGCACCAGGAATGAATGATGTAGACTGTGAAAAGCAACTTTATTTTATCTGTGAAATCTCCGGAGAAAGCTATTAAGATTATTTATTTGGAGGCCACAGGGCAAAATGATCTGGATCATACAAAGCAAATTATTCAGGAGAGCAATTTGTAAGTTCGAAGTCCCACATCGAATTTAGAATTTAGGTTTTAATAATAACAGAGAATCCTGTTTGGAGTAATCATGCTCAATATTTTGACTAATCTTTCAGTAAATATTATCATTCAATGAACGCTGATCACTTTCCCCCGGAATTAAATCAAGGAAATGTTGATGGTATTATTGTGGGACGAAATAATTTATTGTTTATACTAAAAACATGTTATTTACATAATAAATCATTAGAAAATGATTGTTGTTGTTGTTATTGATGTTTGAGACTTTTACATGGTTTGATGCAGCTCCCGATGCCTCCCTATCCCAAGTTAATTGTTTAATCTCCGCATAGCTACCACACCCTACGTCCAAGACAGATAAACATATTCTACCCTTGGTCAACACGTACAGTTATTGCCCTCGACTCTTCCTTCCTTAACTAACTTTGCTCATCCTATCTCTTTAATTCATTAGCAATCTCTCTTCGGCCAATCGTCTTAATACCTCTTCATTTCTTACTCTATCTACCCATCAGATCTTTATCATTCTCCTGTAACACCACATTTCAAATGCTTCTATTCTCCTCTTTTCTGCTGCGTAAACAGTCCAAGTTTCACTTCCATAGAGCCCACGCTCAAGACAATCAAATATGACTTCCTAATACCTAAATCTATATTTGATGTAAACAGATTTCATTTCTGTAGAATTGATTTCCTCGCCTGTGTGAACCTACATTTTGCACTCTCTTTGTTTCGTCCATCAGTTTTTTTTCTTCCTAAGTATCAGATGTCTCCTACTTCCTGTAGCTTTTTACCTCCCAATTTGACGTCAATAAGGGATTCTGATTACTTTTGGCTGCATTCCATCTTTTTTATTTTACATTCATTGATAATAATAATGATCGTGTGGCCTCCGGAGAGGCCGAGTGCAGGTATTTCTAGTTGACGCCCGTGGGCGACCTGCGCGTCGTAATGAGGATGAAGTGATGATGAAGACGGCACATACACCCAGTCCCCGGGCCACGGGAATTAACCCCAGGAGATTAAAATCCCTGATGGCTCGGCCGGGAATAGAACCAGGGGCACTTCGGGCCAAAGCCTAGCGCGCTAACCATTTAGCCATGGAGCCGGTTAAATTCATTGATTTTCAATATCAATTCTTTCCTCACGAGGGAGTCCATACCATCCTCTGGTGAATCTTTTTTATTTTACATCCATTGATAATAATAATGATCGTGTGGCCTCAGGAGAGGCCGAGTGCAGGTCTTTCTAGTTGACGCCCGTGGGCGACCTGCGCGTCGTAATGAGGATGAAGTGATGATGAAGACGGCACATACACCCAGGACAATGTTGGCAGAAAAACTCATCACTTAAAGTATTTCTCCTTAAAAATTTAATCCTACTTTAAACGTTTCTCTAATTTCCTTCATTGCCTGTTCAATGTATAGATTGAAATGTATGGGTGATAAGTTGCACCCTTGCCTTACACCTTTTTGAATACTAGCTTCTCTCTCGCATGTTCTTGGGCTCGAAAAACTGCCGATTGGTTTGTGTTAGCGAACAGTAAAATGCTTAGTTAACAATAAAATATTTAGTTAATAATAATGTTAATGGTTGAATGTCTCTTTGAACTACTGCGGCTTGTAGAGACGCCGGGTTGCGAGAATTTTGTGCCGAAGGGGATCTTTAATATTTCCAGTAAATCTACTGACACGGCACCCTCGCATTTGTAAACCCTCAAAGCCCAGCTGACTGAGCCAGGATTCGATCCTGCAACCTCGGGTCATGCAGGCGAGAACGTTACCGCGTTAGCGTTAAACTGTTTTGCTAATTATTAGATGTTTAGTTAACAATAAAATGCTTACCTAACAATGAAATGCACTAAAATTCAATAAATACATCAACAATGCTTTATGCTGAACTCCATCGTTTCCCTGATATTTCCCATGTTATAGCAATTTTTCCTACTTCTCTTTAAAGTCGATGGTAAACCTTCAGATACAAAATATAACTCAATCAACTCTTTGGGACTTTAATTAGTTTTTCTATGAAACGTTAAAAGTATTTGTTGAGTTTGCCCAGAATGAATATGAAATAATACGTTTAATTAATTATAATAATGTGTAAATATCATATCCCCAATTTACAAGTACACACACAATAGTACAGCCATCACAATCACACAGGTTATCACAAAAATCCCACCAACCCCCATAAATACAAGTGGTTATATGACCGCGATATCGCAATTCCTAAAATAAACCACAACACATACACACGGATATTTTCCCGTGTAAATCGTGAAGAGTTATTTAATTTTTTGCAGAAATCGAAAGTTGGTTAAGAAATGAATATTGTGTCAGTCTCAGGAATCCTAAATACATTCCTTCTTTCTCAAATGCTTGCCAACCTCATCCTAATGAAAACCGATCAGAAGTCACCTGGGTCCAGGCACCTGCACATATCTCTGATCTAGCATCACAAGACACGGTCAGGTGAATGGGTAAGATGATTTATTTTTTCAGGAGTCCAAGCTAAAAGACAGACTCGGATAAACGTAAATTTTAACACTACTTACAGTAAATACTTCTACCGACCACGATGGTTAACCCGCCTCGAATCGTTACCCTTTGGCTAATTCCTGCAAAGATTAGGAGTGACCTTGAGAAAAAGCTGAAACTAGGTAGTTGCAATTATATAATGACCCGTTTCTTACCTATTCGAGACTTTTGAAAACGTTTAACATCTAGCATCAAAATTAAGTTATCTGAGAGATTTAGGGTATCTGAGGATAATTTCATTTGTTCCAAAATATATTTCTCCTCTTCGTACTCCTCCTCTCACAGGAAAGAACCAAAATGGTTAAGAAAGGAAACAAGCAAGGAAGTAAAAGAGCAAAGAAGAGAGGAAGGAAGCAAGGAAAGGAAGAGAGGAAGTAAGGATGGAAGGAAGCCAGGAAGGAAGCGAGGAAGAGAGGAAGAAAGCAAGGGAAGGAAGAGAGCAAGTAAGGAAGGAAGGAAGAGAGGAAAGAAGCAAGGAAGAGAGGAAGAAAGCAAGGGAAGGAAGAGAGGAAGTAAGGAAGAGAGGAAGAAAGGAAGCAAGGGAAGGAAGAGAGGAAGAAAGGAAGAAAGGAAGGGAAAGCAAGGTAGGAAGCAAGGAAAGGAAGAAGAGAAGGGAGGGAGCAAGGAAGAGAGGATGGAAGGAAGGAAGCCAGGGAAGGATCGAGGCCATAATTTCTGGAAGTAGATTAGAAGCACTCCAGTTATACTACTCACACCTTATCCTATAAGCAATTCAAGATTCATGAAAATCAACTGTATGGTTCCTGAGATATCAAACCCTGCATTGTGGTAGCTATCTGTTATTTAGTCTCAATATGCAGTGGATAAAGAGATAAGAGCGTCTCGAAGTCGTCGGATATTTTAAGAGCGTTAACAATCCTTCAGTATGCCTTCCTTTAGATGGGAAGTAGAACCGGCGGTCTCAAGTCATGAATTTATGGCATGTGAAAGAACCTTCCACTAACTACAATTGTGTGAAGCTAACTTTCTAGGTTAGATTTCATTAACACTCTATTAGTTCCAACGTTCGCCACCAGGTGCTGGATGCGGTGGCATCGAGTAACTACTTGAAATTGATCGTCTGCAGTCTTTACCTGAATTACAGATAACACACACTAATACAGCCATCACAATTGACACCAGTTAACAGACAGATTCTACACACATTCAAAGTACACGGGGCTACATGACCGCGTTGTTGCAGCCCCTAAATTGAGGAACCAACCAGTTAAATGTCTAAGAGTCTTAAATAGGCGGCAAGTAAGAAGTAGGGAGAGAGAAACATTACAATTGGTCGCCCGCCGTGGGAGTGGGTTTGTTATTGTAGCATTACAAATGGCTTCACAACGACTGGCTAGCTTGTGTACTTTGAGGGTTATACGCTGCATAAGACACCCACGAATACCAAACTTAGTTATGGAAGGAAAAGTCGAGGATAAGAAATTTAGGGGTAGACCCGGGTTAGAATTTGTTAAACATATTTAGATCTTAGGCTTTATTATGATTATTATTATTATTATTATTATTGTTATTATTTATTTACCATAAATCATACAAGAAGTAAGCCTCCGTGGCTTAGGCGGCAGCACGCCGGCCTCTCACCGCTGGGTCTGTGGTTCAAATCCCGGTCACTCCATGTGAGATCTGTGCTGGACAAAACGGAGGCAGACAGGTTTTTCTCCGGGTACTCCGGTTTTCCCTGTCAAAATTTCATTCCAGCAACACTCTCCACTATCACTTCATTTCATCTGTCATTCATTTAATCATTGCCCCAGAGGAGTGCGTCAGGCCTCGGCAGCCGGCACAGTTCATATCCTCGCCGCTAGATGAGGGCTTCATTCATTCCATTCCTGACCCGGTCGGAGACTGGAAGCAGGCTGTGGATTTTTTCTTACAAGAAGTATGGAAGGCCAAGTGAAAAGGGGCAAGCCCCACATACATATTTCATGCTTCACAGGCACAGTTTTCATCTACATTTGTTTTAACAATATTTACATGTTTTACAAAGATATTTGCAGTATTTACATATTTAGAATATTGACATAGTACATTTTTCCTGTTCACTCACTCTCTCACGCACGCACTTTCATAACCTCAAACACTCGATACATTCATTCATTCCATTCTGATACTCATTAATTCAGCGAGACAATCAATCACTCATACATACGTTTATTTATACAATGTACCTTTTTACGTACGGCTTGAATTTCCGAAGAGGCAAGATCTTGTCATCCCCTGGCAGCGCTTTCCATAACCGCGCAGAGCGGCCGTAGTAACCTGTCAGGTAAGCATTTCTACGTCCGAAGGGCGACACGCGAGTTACACCTCGTCCTCTTCGAACTGAGCAATATGTCAATGACAGTCGGCAAAAAGGGTCAATATTAATGGAACCTGTAAGGGATTTTTTGAGAAAAATTAGATCAATTTGTTTGGCTGTTGCCTCTATAGATGGAAATTTTGACAACTGGGAAGGGGAATAACGAGCTATTAGCCTCTCTGCGCGGCGCTGTACACGCTGGAGCTTGTTCATGTTTTCCGCTGTAGTGGGATGCCAATCAGGTAAGCCGTAAGTTAATATCGGACGGACCATGCATATGTAAGCCGCCCTGAAGGCTCTAGGTTTACAACCTGTCATGTTTCTGTACAAGAAACCCAGAACTTTGGTGGCCTTACATCTTGCCTCTTCACTTGGAATGTTCCAATTCAGGGTGTCGGAGATTGTTCGCGGCCGGTGTCTAGTTTACCATCTAGGATTACCCCCACTTGGCACATGAATAAATATTCCTGTGTATACCTCTATTGCACTGTCGCTAGTCGATAGTGAGTTTAAAAAAAAGTGGCATTTCCTAAAATCAAATATAATCTATTATAATAATGGCTGCAATACTACACAAAATCATGTAGATCGAGCACACTCGTGATTACTTTATTCACCTAAATGAAATCCCAACATTCATGCCGAAATATTGGTTTACCATTAAGTCCAGAATATTCACCCAACGAATTCGTAACCGATCGTTGCGATGCCATCTGAATACGGTGCTTTCCAACATATTTGAGCCCAATACGTTGGTTGCACCAAATCTAATATACCCGTTTAGTACTTACCAATACCTGTTGTTGAATCTCACGAAGACAACTGGATCGAAGAATATCTGAAAATGCCCTGCTAACGCCCCCCCCCCCCCCCCCAGATCCTACCAACAGGTGAAGGAAGCCCAAAGGGTGCATTAACTAATAAGATTGCGTGAAGAAAGACCAAAGTGCAAAACGCAAACAGAACTAGCTCAAATCAAACGGCACACGAGACTCAAATGAGATAAAAATATCTCAGAGCTGTGAACAAATTCAAGAAAACACCCACATTGGTCTTCTGGACATAACCTTTCATGACTGCTATGAATTATTACTCCCGAAAAAATTACTATAAAATTAATTTTATTTAGAAATAGGTGCATTAAATAAGGCATAAACAATCCCTCAAATTCACATATTAACAAAGATGTAGACATAGAAATGTCCAACGTGGCACCATGTCCTATTCAAACTGAACACTTACCGTGTTCAAATATCCGGCAGTTCATAATAATAATAATAAGTGGAAACAACGATATAATAATCGTTCCAAAGATTCGAATTCACATCACCATACTACATATCAAACTTTCCCTTAATTATAAAGTGCGTTCAAAAAGTAACGAGCCGGAGGCTGTAATGCGCAAACCGGTGACGACATCGGCTAATCGTGGCATGTGTAACGAGATGTGGTTCCGACCAGAGCGTGGATGGTCACAGCATGCATCAATCGTCCAACCAAGACCAAGGCAGTAGGCCATTCGACATGCTTCTTGGTGTGGTTGAAGACTGTGGGGCACCCATTGGGCACACACTTTCCGTAAGTGCAGTCGTTCCTTCATGATGGTGTGCACACTTCCGACGCTCAATCCGACCACGGCGGCTATGGCGTTCACTGTCACTCGGCGGTCCTGGCTAATGAGTGCATCAACCAGTTGGACGTTGTCATCGGTAATGCAGGAGGGTGCCCCAGACCGGGCATCGTCGGCTAACGACACCCGTCCTTCCCTGAAGCGCTTGTGCCACGCCTTGACACTTGCAAGGGACATGCAGTGTTCGCCGTACACTTGTGACAATCGGCGATGAATGTCCGTTCCTCCTACTCCTTTCGCTGTCAGAAACCGAACAACACCTCTTTGCTCTTCGTTTGACGCCTCCATGTCCCTGTTTGCAATGCGACTGGCAGCGTTGGACGATTGATGCATGCTACTGTTCGCTTTGTATCGTCACGCGACATGCACGCGTGCCCTCTACCGACGGGCTGTGACCTTCCACGCTCTGGTCGGAACCACACCTCGTTACACACGCCACGATTAGCCGATGTCGTCACTGGTTTGCGCATTACAGCCTCCAGCTCGTTACTTTTTGAACGCACCTTATATATACAACAGACAACGTTATATTTACACGACCTTTCAAAAAGTTTAATCCTGAAACACGATGTTCATCATCCATTCGACTTAATACACTGTCATATCATTTCATAAATCCACATCAGGTATATTTCAATCAAATGAATACGTTCAATTAAACGTAGTGTTCCAAATTATGACATACAATAATAAAGATGATTCAGCATAATTCGATTGGTTTTGATATCTGAAATTCTCATTAATAAGCCATGATTACCTTAAACTTTCTTAATATTGATCTTGATATCAACTCCGTCACCAATACAGATATATTTTACATTAAATTGCACGAAAATTCACCTAATACACGACGATGATGTCTCCCCAGACACAAATATTGTACTCAACTTACCCGAATATACTTTACTCAAGTATTTTAATACACCAGAAAAGTTATTATAAACTTCAGCTATACTCAGCTCATTTAAACGCGTACATCACCCTGTACTTCACTTCAAATACACCCTAAATCCGCTGAATGTCTGTCACTCACATAGTGATCAAAAGGCTTACTGAAACTCCAACTAATATTTCGTGTATGCATATTTTAACAATTCGTATCTTCACTTTCAGCTATATTTCAATATAGTTCAACAGCATGCATAGTTATTATAAGAAATCTAAATTACAATTCCACTAAAGAAAATACTGTCTCACAAATTAATAAAAATAATTTATATACTTGATTTTGTAAATATCGATAGTTCGAGAATAATGTCAATCTGAATTAAATTCCAATTCGCAGTAATTCCAACGTCTCGAAACAATGAATTCTCCAACGAGTAATTAGCTAAGACAAATCTAAACTAAAGCAAGTTGAAATGTAGAATTGAAATTGATCAAGAATAAGGAAAATTCACCTCTCCAGAGAAACTGAACAATCTATGAAATCCGCATTACCATGAATCATTCCCGGTTAACAGAGTTAATCACCTGTGAAACATCAGGGTCTTTCAAAGAATGAACCGTCTCAATCGAGAAATAAGATCCTCCAAAATGGAATGGTCACTACCTCATTCCTCAAAATTATCACAAATCCACTAATTAAAGTTCACATCAACGTTCACCAATCCTAAATCTGCTATAGAAAAGCTTGCTTGAAGTCGTAGATCAAAATTACGATGATCCAAAATTACAAAAAAATATTCCGAGGAATATAAAAGGGAAAATATTCAAAAAGGTGATAATGTTCATATAGTTCAATAACGTTGTAATAAATTCTTGGACTAACTGTATAATACCCGCATATCTTCCCCTAGCGATGATCTTCTGAAGAATCAAAAATATTAGAAATGCTGTATTAATTTCAAGATAAATGCAAAGTCGAAAAGTTTATCAAAATTCAAAAATTGATTCCAAAAATATATGCTCGTTATACGAACTAAAATCTAATTGAAGCTGAGGTCAAGAATGAAATAGCATCAGACTTAAACCTCATCATCAATTATACAAATAAAATGGCAACTGGAAACTACGCGATATTATTGTTCTACTTCCACTAAAAGATGATCGATTTCTACCTTGTGAAGATTCTCGATGCTGGCATAAGTTAGAATAAATGCACATGTTTCGTCCCAAAAATATACTGGAACACAGTATACAAGTTCTTCCCGCCTGGTCTCGAAAACGAAAAGTCCCTGCGAACTATTCCTCTCGGCCTGAGAATTGTACACCAAATCCAATACATCTTGTAGCTCGTACAGCACGATCGTAGACTGCATCTCTCTTGATAGACGACCTCATTTATGTAGAAGTATAATGATTCTAAATTGTTGCAGTGGTTTACCCACGCCTCCTTCATGATTTTGACTAAATCAGATCTCGTGTTAAGAATTTCCAAGGATCGTTCTGGAAACATTTCTGGTAGAAATAGTGGTAATGGGCATCACTATCACCTCACGAACTCATTGCACTACTCTGCGTATTATGTTATTGTATTCAAATTTTGGCCTCTGAGACTACAGATTCAGTAGAAACTAAAAATGTTCCTCCCGTCATCGATTTATAAAACATCTTCACGTAGTAGAAATACATCGTAAAGTACTCCAACGAAGCACTTATAATTTCAATGATCAATTCAAAGTATCAATCATGCTCAATATACGTGTAATGTTCACGTACAAGTCCGTTGTGCCACGTAGAAAAGACTACGTAATTCGAATTAGGCGTACCACATTGGCCTTTACTAACACTTCAAATCTTATGAAGTGCTATGCTCCCGCTATTGTATTATAAATCATTTCGTTGAAATATTACAAGTTCAAACTGTAGACACGACTGTGAAGAAATTTTCTAAATCTACTCGACAAAATAAACGTTTGTTCCAACACTCAAAGTATAACACGACACAATGATATGTTCCGCACTTCACACACGATTTCCGATAAGCTTGTGGCCAGGTTACTATCAGATCTCCCTTCCACAATCCAGTTAGCCGAGTGTCACTTGTCGTGATGACGTAATATGGCCTTGACCGTAGTTCCGATCGCCGCTTGGCGCATCACGTGATATTCCTTTGGTCATTTGTCAATCTCTCCTGCAGTTTAAAATAAAACACAACGTCCTAATATCACGAACTCAGCGGCTCTGCGTGATGTCGCTATATACATATATATGTAAATCTCAGCTACAAAATACTGCCACAGTACCATCCCGGCATTTGCCCGAAGACGAAGTGGGAAACCACGGAAAAGCACTTCGAGGATGGCTGAGGTGGGAATCGAACCCCCTATACTCATTTGGACCACCCCAGGCTCAGTAGACCCCGTTCTAGTCCTCAAATCACTTTTCAAATTTCGTGGCAGAGCCGGGAATCGAACCCAGGACCTCCCGGGTGGCAGCTAATCACGTTGACCACTACGCAACGGAGTTGACGATAGTTATTTATAAGAATTATAAAGGAGGGGAACATTGTTTATGATGTTTCCACGATATATACTGGAATAGAATTATAAAAGACGGGAAATGTTGAAAAACCTAAAGTCACAGTTGAGTGTGTATGTTGTCCCTAGCTTAAAATTACGTTCCTTTGTCAGTGAGTTGGTAGCTTAGCTGGTAGCGTCCATGACTCTTAATTTATGCATCATTCAATGGAAAGTGTTTGAATCCCACCTCCGACAAGTTTATTTTTAGCCTACTTTCGATTTTTGCAAAAAATGTGTATGTGTATGTGTGTGTGTGAGTCTGTGTGTGTGTGTGTGTACTCTGAATGTCTGTCCCCCCCTATCAATTCGAACACGGTGAGCACAAATTGAACGAAATTTGGTACAAAGGTAGCACTAGCAAAGGGCACCTCAGTGTCATGTTTTATATCGCCACCATCTTGACGGAAACGTAATGGCGGCCACACAAATGTTCAAAGCTTAAATCAAATTACGACTAACCTAATCATCCGATCTCTACCAAATTTTGCAACAACATACCTTTATGGAGGGAGCATCTTTTGACAAATCTAATAGGTCATTAGCCTAATAGTTTGCGGATGGCGGCCATCTTTGTGTCAAAATCGATTACCCCTATTAATTCGAACAAGGTGAAACCGAATGGAATGAAATTTGGTACAGAGGTAGCACTAGCAAAGGACACCTCAGTGTGATGTTTTATATCACCGCCATCTTGACGGAAACGTAATGGCGGCCACACAAAGGTTCAAAGCTTAAATCAAATTACGACTAACCTAATCATCCGATCTCTACCAAATTTTGCAACAACATACCTTTATGGAGGAAGCATCCTTTGACAAATCTAATAGGTCATTAGCCTAATAGTTTGCGGATGGCGGCCATCTTTGTGTCAAAATCGATTACCCCTATTAATTCGAACAAGGTGAAACCGAATGGAATGAAATTTGGTACAGAGGTAGCACTAGCAAAGGACACCTCAGTGTGATGTTTTATATCACCGCCATCTTGACGGAAACGTAATGGCGGCCACACAAAGGTTCAAAGCTTAAATCAAATTACGACTAACCTAATCATCCGATCTCTACCAAATTTTGCAACAACATACCTTTATGGAGGAAGCATCCTTTGACAAATCTAATAGGTCATTAGCCTAATAGTTTGCGGATGGCGGCCATCTTTGTGTCAAAATCGATTACCCCTATTAATTCTAACACGGTGAAACCGAATGGAATGAAATTTGGTACAGAGGTAGCACTAGCAAAGGGCACCTCAGTGTCATGTTTTATATCGCCACCATCTTGACGGAAACGTAATGGCGGCCACACAAATATTCAAAGCTTAAATCAAATTACGATTAACCTAATCATCCGATCTCTACCAAATTTTGCATCAACATACCATTATGGAGGGAGCGTCCTTTGACCAAACTAGTAGGTCATTAGCCTAATGTTTTGTGGATGGCGGCCATCTTTGTGTGAAAATCGATTCCCACTATTAATTCGAACACGGTGAAACCGAATGGAACGAAATTTAGTACAGAGGTAGCACTAGAAAAGGCCACCTCAGTGTCATGTTTTATATCACCGCCATCTTGACGGAAACGTAATCGCGGCCACCCAAATGTTAAAGGCTAAAATGTAATTACGACCAACCTAATAATCTAGTCTCTACCAAATTTTGTAACAACAAATCTTTAAGTGGGAAACATATTCTGACCAAACTGCTAGATCATCAGCCCAATAGTTTGCAGATGGTGGCCAAGTATGTGTGCAAATCGTTTCCCCCTATCAATTCAAACACGGTAAACCGAATTGAACGAAATTTGGTACAGAGGTAGCACTAGCAAAAGGCAGCTCAGTGTCATGTTTTATATTGCCGCCATCTTGACGGAAACAGAATGACGGCCACCCAAATGTTAAAAGCTTAAATCAAATTTCGACCATCCTAATAATTTGATCTCTACCGGATTTTGCAACAACATGCCTTTTTGTGGAAAGCATCTTATGACTGACTACAAGTTCATCAGCCCCATAGTTTGCAAATAGCGGCCATGTATGTGTGCAAATCCATTCCCCGGATCAATTCAAACACGGTGAAATCGAATTGAATGTTGTTTTTTTTTATAGAGGTAGCACTAGCAAAGGGCACCTCATATTCATGTTTAATATCCCTATAGCACGTTGTATTTCAACAAGCTACTACAACCAACATTCAATTATACTCCTTGAAAAGGACAAAGAGTTATAACAATACCCATGCATTTAGGAGAAAGTAGGCTATATGTTCTTTACTGTACATCTTGTTTAATTTCCGTATTCTTCTTTTTTGCTATTGCTATTACATTGTCAAAACATATTTTACTCTTAGCATTTCCGTAAACTAAGGAATTCTGCACGATATACGTTTCCATATATGTTGTATTTAAAACACTAAGGAAACTAAAATATACACCAGCGTTATCAGATTAAATAATGAAGATATAAGCCGAGCTACTTCAATTTCCTACATAATTCTTGAATTTCTTGGAATTAAGTGAGTTGCCTCCACATATTCTTACTCTAAATGTTCGAGCCACAGTTATGCTCCTTAGGAATATGAACATTTTCCAAGGGCTCCTAAATGGTGCCAAATTAATTGTAAAAGTATGTATGAAAATCGCTTGGATTTGGAAAGAATAAGTGCAGATAATATTGGGCAGAGAGTTCTAATCCTTCGACTTGGTTTAACACCATCCGATAAAACACTTCCATTTTTTTAAGGCTTGCCACGGTGGGTGAGTGGTTATAGTGTCGGACTACCAACCCCAAGATTGCAGGTTCGCCCCTGGCCATGGTAAGTGATTTTTGAAGGCAACAAAAATCACGACACTCATGTCATACGTTGTTGGCATGTTAAAGAACCCATTCGAATTCAGTAGGCCGTGTTCAATGGCAAAATTAATCTCGGGATTTTCCGCCAACACAAAGTTCCTCCATTCTCTACTTTAAAGCGCTGTAGTGTCAAGGAGTTTAGATATCTAACCTCCTTGACTTTCATAGCGTTCAAAGGAACGACGAAATTCGACGTGCAAGCTACCCTCTGGGTGTCAATTAACAAAGCTTGCACCAGGCAACCGAGGCTATACGATATTATTATTATTATTATTAAGGCACCAATTTCCAATCGCTTGCCATTCTCTATCACAATCAATAAAGCTCAAGGGGAAACTCTGGAACGTGTAGGTCACTATTTGCCTCATCAAGTTTTCAGTCATTGCCAGTTATATGTTGCAAAGTCGACATATCTCTGTAATCTTAAAAAGAATGCATATAAGAAAATCCTTCAGTAAATATTATCCCAATGACCTTCATGTTTTGGCGGATTTCAACTAGTTTATTTTTAGCCTACTTTTCACATTTTGCAAAAATGAGGAAAGAGTAGACTTATGAGATCGATCCGGGAAAATGTCTGTCTGTCCTTCTGTCTGTATGTGTGTCCACCCCTATCAACTCCTAAACGGCTGCAGCAAAAGAAACCAAATTTGGTATGAGTAATGACCTATACATGAATATCTCAAGGCAATATCTGAAAATTATGTCGGTGCTACCAACTGCTGAAAAACCAAAATTGCAATTTGAGCTCCATGTTGGATATCTTGGAAGGTATGCATGGGAGCTATTCCAAAATTGGTACACATATAGATAATAATGGAAGCCTCCGTGGCTTAGGCGGCAGCACGCCGGCCTCTCACCGCTGGGTCCGTGGTTCAAATCCCGGTCACTCCATGTGAGATCTGTGCTGGACAAAACGGAGGCAGACAAGTTTTTCTCCGGGTACTCCGGTTTTCCCTGTCAACATTTCATTCCAGCAACACTCTCCACTATCATTTAATTTCATCTGTCATTCATTTAATCATTGCCCCAGAGGAGTGCGTCAGGCCTCGGCAGCCGGCACAGTTCATATTCTCGCCGCTAGATGGGGGCTTCATTCATTCCATTCCTGACCCGGTCGGAGACTGGAAGCAGGCTGTGGATTTTCATTTTTTTTTCATAGATAATAATATATCAGTTTAATTTTCAGGAGGTCATACATGACAGTGTTACCAAAATGATTCTAAGCCTGCTGATAGGTTCAATATTTAAATGCATATAACTTCTACACTATCAATTAGATTTCAACAAAAGTTCGTATGTACTATGTGTACTTCAACAGATATGACTGAGCGTATTCTTAATAGCCACGATGGCTGGCAACTGTTCATAAATGCTGTCTCTATTTTTTTAATCCAAATACCAATATATCAGGAAGTATGCAAGTCGACAGATTTAAACTATGCACACGTATAGTACCTGACATTGTAGATTAATTTAGAGTAACTTATGTACGTCAGTGCTACCAACATGATTCTAAGCCTGCTGATAGGACCAATTTCTAAATACATGTAACTCCTATACTATCAATTGGATTTCAACCAAGTTTCGTATCTGATGTGTGTACCATAACATATATGACTATGCCTATTCTTAAGAGCAACCAGGGCTGCCAACTGTTAATAAACGCTGTCTCTATTTTTTGACCCCATTATCAATATATCAGATCGTATGCAAGCCCACAGCTGTAACCTTTGCACAGGTATATAACCTGACATTCTAGATTATTTTGGAGTATCTAATATACGTCAGTCCTGCCAACATGATTCTAAGCCTGCTGATAGGACCAATTTTAAAATACAGGTAACTTCTATACTAGCAAATGGATTTCATCAAAAATTGGCACAGCAATAGAACATAATATTTCAGATTATTTCTGACCAATACATGCATGGCATTGTTGACAACATGGTTTTACGCGCGCTGATAGATCCTATGTCTAACTGCACGTAACGCCCATGCTATCCATTGGACTTCAACCAAATTTTGTATTCTGTACCTTAAGAATATATTCAGTCACCAGGGCTGCCTACTGTAGTGCTCTATTAGGCTACACTATGCCAGGTATATTTCGAACTAATTAGAAATTTCAATATTACCAACTGACTTTTGTCAATATTCTAGATAGGTCCATATAGATTAATCATTGGCATGAATCTTAAAATTTAAGAAAAGTAGGCTCTTGAGTTCTTCACGGAACTTCTTGTTAATTTATGTTCTTATAGATTTATTTTTGATATTTTTTAGCCTATTTTCATTTTATGAAAGAAATAGGCATATGAGATCACCTTTTGTCCGTGTGTGTGTGCGTGTGTGTGTGATGGTGTGTGTGTTTGTCCCCCTAATAACTTCTAAACGGCTCGAGCGATTTCAATGAAACACGACCGTGCCCTTCAAATTGTATTGCGTCTCACGAATCCAACATGGCAACTGTGCGAAATATTTCACCAGCATCCAGTATCTCCTATACCATTACAGATATCACCCTGAAATTGTGTACTGTGATAAAGGGTAATGCTAGAATTTCATCTATGAGACTTTCAAAAACCTGGTAACTACAAAACCTCATGGCGGCCAAGCGAAGTTGAGACTTTTAAATAGACTTTTCTCGCGATTTAACCATTCAAACGTAATGAAACTTGGCGCAGCAAATGTATATACCGTACAAATTGTAATGCACTGGCGTCTAATTTAGTTCAATTGTTTACATAATCTCAAAAAGGCGACTGTGCGAAATATTACACCGGCATTCAATATCTTCGAAACTATTACAGATATCACCCTGCAATCTTGTACGGTGATAAAGGGTACTGATACAAGTTTATCTATGTACTTTTCATAAACCTCTAAAGAACAAAACGAACATGGCGGCTAAGCGAATTTGAAATGTTTTAATAGACTTTTCTCGTGATTTAACTCTCTGAGCGCAGTGAAATGTGGTACATTAAATGCTTATACATATTGTAATGCAATGACATCTAATTTAGTTTAATTGTTTACATAACCTCAAGATGGCGGCTGTGCGAAATTTTAAAATTAAGTTTTGATTTCTTGTGTCGTAATCATGCAATCGAAGTGAAAGTTTGAATAATGAACCTACGCAATAATTTACCTTTAACGGTTCATAACTCTATGGCCTATACATATAACAATCCAATCGCGAGAAAGATCTATTTAAAATTTTCAATTTCGCTTGGCCGACATATTCGTTTTGTAGTTAACCGGTTTTTGAACGTCTTATAGATGAACTTTCAGTAGGGCCCTTGATCTCCGTACATAATGTCAGTATGATACCGCTAATAATTTCAGAGATATAGAGTGCCGGTGAAATATTTCGGACAGCCGACATCCTGAGGTTATGTAAACAATTCAACGAAGTTAGATGTCAGTGTATTACAATGTGTATAAACATATACTGCACCATTTTTTATTGCGTTTGGTTGGTTAAAACGCGAGAAACGTCTATTTAAAAGTCACAACTTCGCTTGGCCGCCATGTTGGCTCTGTAGTTACCTGGTTTCCAAAAGTCACATAGGTGAACTTCTAGAAGTTCCCTTTATCACCGTAACATATTCCAGGGTGATATCGGTAATAGTTTCGAAGATATTGAATGCTGGTTAAATATTTCACACAGCCGCAATGTTGGATTGGTGAGACGTAACAAAATTTGTAGGGCACGGTTTCATTGAAATCGCTCTAGCCGTTTAGATTTTATTAGGGAGGGACACACACCATCACACACACACGCATACACACACGGACAAAAGGTGATCTCATAAACCTCCTTTTTTTCATGAATGAAAATAGGCTTAAAAGTAGGTTGGCTCAGGCAAGGAAAGCATTTCTACAGAAATGGAATCTGTTGATATCGAATATAGATTTAGGTGTTAGGAAGTCATTTTTGAAAGCCATTGTCTGGACCGTGGCGCTGTATGGACGTGAAACTTGGAGTATTGGTGCAGCAGAAAAAGGAGAATTGAAGCGTTTGAAATGTGGTGTTACAGGAGAATGATGAAGATCAGATGGGAAATAGAGTAACAAATGAAGAGATATTACGACGAGTGGGAGAGGAGCGATATTTCTGGCGACTGCTAATGAAGAGAAGAGATAGGTTGGTAGGTCACATACAGTACTAAGACACCCAGGAATAGCAAGCTTAGTTATGGAAGGAAGGGTCGAGGACATGAACTGTACGGGTAGACCAAGGTTTGAATTCTTTTAACCCTCGGACACTCGCGCTAGTAATAGATACAGCGTTACTCGCGCGGGCTACATATGTAGCCCAAACAGTTATTTGATCTGATGGACTCGCACACGTTATTTTCGGTGTTCAGTTTCAATAATATGATAAATTGTAGTGTATACAAGTATTCTAAGCTAAATCTCAAGATTTTATGTGGGCATTTATCTTCATATGGAGAGAAAATACAAAGTTAAGAAGAAGATTAAATTTTATCGTACGTCTTTGGTGAGACTGCAACAAAAATAAAACTAATGGAACTAGAACTGTTAAATTATTTTTTATGTACACCTAAATACTTATCGTACATTAGTGCATATTTGGATTGGAATTAAACAAAAATGAAACTAGGTTAGATAATTTCCTTAGAAAATCAGCACTTATTATGAACAATTTCAATATTTTGATTTATTTATTCTCGAAGTTTTGAATTTCTTTTTGCCCTTTTGGCTACAATCTATAGCCCAGGAAATCCATAAGCATGCTCACACTAATTTGTCACCCAAGCATTCAGTGCAAATGGACACAATGATCCGAGAAGATCTTCATTGCACTTTGCGCATCTGTTCCTTGTTGATTTATCCCTCCCTCGTCCACACAAGAAGCAACAGCCTACTTTATTTCCACTACACTCAACCTATCATTACTTTCATCAAACCACTGACTGATTTGGAAGTCATATACATGACCACCTCCTGTGAGGCAACGTTTCCTTTGCACAGTCAATAAATATAATTCTGAAACAGCGATGCTCGCACGGGCTACTATTGTAGCCCAGACGACTTCTAATGCATCTGGTGTCAGTTTGGCGCAATTGGTTCAGTAGCAATCACACCCTTCTGTTAAATACAGCATCAATAGGCAGCTACAGAGATCGGATGGTTGGTTCCTTAGTATAGGGGCTGCGACAACGCGGTCATGTTGCCCCGTGTACTTTGGGTGTGTGTAGAATCTGTCTGATAACCGGTGTTAATTGTGATGACTGTATTAGTGTGAATTTCTGTTTCTTAATTCCAGTAAAGACTGCATACTTTGAATTTTTCAATTAGTTCCTACTTTTGCCGCCAAACGCCACCGTCAACAATTATTAGTTTAGAACTTGGCTACTAGACGCCACCGCAGTCAGCTCCTGGTGACGAACGTAGGAACCTGAGCGTTGTTTATATTTTTAACCAAATTTTGATTCACACAGGAGTAATTAGTTGAAGGTTCTTTAACATGCCATAACTGTATGACATGGGACCGCTGGCTTTATTTCCCCTCCGAAAGAAGGCACACTGAGGGATTTATAACGCTCTTAAAAAATCCGACGACTTCGGCAGGGTTTGAACCCGCGGTAGCTACAGAGATTCTCAATATTCCTTGCAAAGAATATACTCTGCGCTACAACCAAATAAATCACTGGGCTACATCTGTAGCCCGCACGACTATCCGAGGTTTAAACAGATTGCTTCGGATATCGGTTGCGGTAGCTATGTAGAGGTGAAACGATTAGCTCATGACAGGGAGGCATGGAAAGCTGCATCAAACCAGGCAAAAGACTGAAGACTCAAACAACAAAAACATTAATAATCTCATGTAAATTGTTTCAAGATTAGGGCACCACCTATTACAATTGGTACAATCATGTTGACTGACTGAAAAACATTAATTTCGATTACGAAGGCAACACTGAAAAGTGGCTCCAACAAGATAACAATAACACAGGTTATCGGTCAAATCCCCCCCACAAAACACACCCAAGTACATGGGGCTACATGACCACGATGTCACAAAGCCCCTAAATGAATCAAAAACAACAACATCCCTTCTCAGTTCTGCCCCATGAAGCTGAAGGAACTGTGGATTAGGAGATTCAATTCAGCCCTGAGCCAGGTTACTCAAATGTGTTAAATGAGGTACTTTGGCTGGAATGTTGTCTTCACCACTCTAAAGAAACTAAGAGAGAAGTCTTCATATGAGCTGTGGAATCTTACGTCCTTGCAGTTATTAGATCGTGATGATGCAAATAAATTAAGAATATTTGAATGGAAGATTATCTGGAGAATATATGGCCCAGTCCAAGAATATGTTGGATGATGAATAAGGACAAATGCTGAAATACAAAACATATTAAATCAAGAGGATATAGTTAGATTTATTAAGGGAACTGGGACGTGTGATCGGCTCAAACCTGCCAATTTGTTTTTAACTTAAAAAAATATTCTCTCTTTCCTGAAGAATTTGGTGTGCTGAAGTGATATTTGATGGAATAAAATTAGGTTTAAAAATAATACTTTTAAGGCTATACTGTAGCTACAACCCACACATTCTTTTTGTGTTTTCCGTAAGTCATATTTTTTGAAACTTCATGTACCATTTTCTCAAAAACTATCTGATCAATGTATTTGAAACTTGGTAAGACACTATATAGATCTGCTAGTGGAAGTAAGTGTATTCAGGTAACTTGATTAGTTTATGGAGCCCAACTTGAAAAGCACTGATAATTTTACCGAATATTCCAGTTTTCAACTAGGATGTAAGAAAAAAGAAAAACTCAACTCCTGTAAACAATAGGACAATACTTTTACTTCAGTAGCTCAAAAATGGTTTTAATATTATGCATGCAAAGTTTGTTGGGTCTGGTTTGAGTATTTGCTCAGGAAAAGGGACATGAGTTAAGAGAAATATTAACAATATATTTTTTAAGATATTTTTTTTGTAATGCTCCCATTGACACTACATATTCAACATAGAAGCCCAAAATTCTACCCAAATAATGATGAATGTACTCTGAATATACCAAAAGAATATTTAAGGAAATATCTATTGTAGTTTCTGAGATATGTAACTAAACATCGGAAGGTACATTTTTCTATTGATTCACATGTAGCGGGTCCCTAGAGCATTGATTGAGATGGTATGGACATGTTGATAGGGTGGAGGAGAACCGAATGCCGAGGAAAGTAGCCAAGTCAAGAATAGAAAGAAGACGGCGACAGGGAAGGCCCCGTAACAGATGGAATGATGAAGACAGTGGAAGCTGACCTGAGGATAATGAACATTCTTCCGTGGAGACCAGCAGTTCAGGACCGAAGCAGATGGCGGAAGATTGGAGAAGAGGCCAAGGCCCAACCAGGGCTGTAACGCCAGATAAGAAAGAAGAAAGTTATTAGATCGAGGGCGGAGCTGTGTATGTCCCCTTCATTAATATCCCCGTGCTATTCTCTCGCTCGCATGTGCTACTGACTGTTTGGAAATCTTGAGATGCGCCCTCCTACTGTGGATCTTATTATTTTCAAGTTTACACTGCCCTATACAGAGTCTTCTATTACCTCCTTCTCATGACATACCACAATGGCTCGCGTGCTTCTGACGTTCATAAGAGAGAGACGCATATTTTCATTCTCAGTGAGCTGAAGGAGGCAGCGCAATTCTCACGGTAGGATGTTCTGTACGGAGCAAGGCTCTTAGGAAATTGATGATCAAATACACTGACCGGCAAAAGAAAAACGATCTCTTGACAAATTCAACATTACTTTATATGAGTCGTCGAGTTGCAAAACTCGTTTAATCCACTTGTGAATAAGAATCAATTTCTTGAAAATCGTTTCTCTGGACTTTACCTCACGTATCTTTTGTGTTTGTTGTTTTCTACTTTTTGCTTTGTGTTTTTGGTTTTTGGTTTTGTGTTTGCTTTGTGCTTTTGCATTTGAATTTTATTTTTGCTCTTTTCTTTTCTTGGTTTTGGTTTTGTGTTCGTTTTCTGCTTTTGCTTTATTTGAATTTTTCTTTTTGCTTTGTGTTCCTTGATTTTTGTTTTCACCTTTGGCTTTTGTTTTTGAATTTTGCTTTTTGCTTCAATTTTTTTGTTTTGTTTTTGTTTTCTGAAAAATCAAAATAAAGCAAAACAAAATCAAAATAAACAAAACAAAATCAAAGTAAAAGCAAAATAAAATAAAACAAAATAAACAAAACAAAATAAAAACAAAAATAATTAAAACAAAACAAAACAAAACAAAAACAATACAAAAAATAAACAAAACAATTTAAAATAAAACAAAACAAAATCAAAAAACAAAACAAAAATAAATTAAAATATACAAATAAAATAAAATAATTAAATAATAGTACATTATGCAACGAGCCTATAATGGTAATAATTAAGACACGAGTATGTTTATAAAACGAGCGTGAACGAGTTTTATAATTCCCATACGAGTGTCTTAATTACCATTATAGGCGAGTTGCATACGACTGTTTATGTTCGACGATAATTATAACTTTATTATATGTTTTAAAATAAATATTCATAAATATCTGTGGGATTCAGTTAATTCAGTTAGTGAACAGGGCACGCTGGCTTTGCGGATTGAACAGAGCGCATGCGTGGGTCAAGGCTCTCCGAAAGCCGAGACCATTCACTTTGCTTGCCAACACAGAAATATATTCGATATTGAGCGCATGCACGAGGGTACTCTTACCTAATTGGTCACACAACTGTTTCCTGAGCTCTGATTGGTGGGAGAAACTGTTTCATGATGAAAAATAGTGATGTAACGAGCCTCATTATGATACAGTTTTCTGACACATAATGTTTACATTTCGACATCGTTGAACATAAATAATTTTACGACATGTTCCTTATTCACGAGTGGATTAAACGAGTTTTGCAACTGGACGACTCAAATATGAACGGTATAGGCCTAGTACAGTACATACTGTAGTTATAGCTTGGAAGTAAGGTTAATTGGTTTCCTGGATGCATTACCATTCTTCATGTCAATGTTTCACTTAACAATAGCGATTCTTTGACATGATGCTGTTTCCCGCGGAAAGATGTGCGCGCCATCGCTATCGTCAACAATGCAAGTTTTCTTTTGCCACTTGTTGGCACAGGAAAAGATCAATACAGCCACATCCTCAGTTGTTATTGTGCAATTCAGAAACGAATATGCTCTTGAGGCCTGAAGATGTTGCCAGGGCAGAGGCTCTGATCGAAAATGGTGGTGCACACATCTTTCCGCGGGAACAGCAACATGCCAATGAATCGCTATTGTTAAGTGAAACAATGACATGAAGAATGGTAATAGGCCTACATCCAGGATAACAATTGACCTTACTTCCATGCTATAAACAGTTATGTCTAGGCCTAAAGCGTTCATATTTATGATTTAAATGAAAGTAATTTATAATTTTTGAAGTGTTCGGTTTTCTCTGCCGGTCAGATTCAGTCATGTAGATGAATGTAGATGAATGAGTAGCTAAGTCTCTGCATTCAAGTGTTTTGCGTTAACAATGAACAATCTTACATGTTACTAACATATTTCTTGATAATTTTAAGAAATGTACCTGATCTTACGACCTGATAAACAGCTGTGAAACGAAACCACCGCAGAATAATGACATGAACTATGTCACGTGAGACAGATGAGCAGTTTCATTGGTTCTTGTGGACTTGGCGATTATTGCTTGAAACTGCAAATTTCTACATGCATTTGTAACATAAAATGGCGAGTTTTGCTTATCTTTTTTTTAAGCGTGTGGCTTTTAGTGCAGGGAGCGTCCGAGGACATGTTCGGCTCGCCAGTTTTTGTGGCTGCTTCTATGCGGACACCCATGGGGTGAGCTACAAGTACCGTCGCGTGTGGAGTGTTGTCTGGGGAGGAACGTTTGAATGTAAGGACGAGGAGTTGGAAGGTAGCGGCTGTGGCCTATAATCAGGGACCAACCCCGGCATTTGCCTGGAAGGATGATGGGAAACCACAGAAGACCATCTTCAAGGTTGCCGGCAGGGGGATTCGAACCTCCTCGCCCCCCGGATGTGAGCGACTGCCAGCAGCCACGTCGTAACGACCACGGCTAACTCACCCGTTTGCTTATCTATTATACGTAAGTTAGGTATACCTAATGAATGTTTGTTCGTCTTTTATGCGTTCTTATAGGCTACCATTCATCCGATGCGATCACATTTTGGTATATTGTTGTTCCCACTTCCGCAAAGGATTCAAACTATGAAAATCCATTTTTCAATAGGTTACGAACGAGTAGATTGAACAAATGGGTGACGGCACGCGAATTGTTTCAACAAAGTCCCGTATGTGTTCATATACCATCCATACAATTGCGATGCAACTTTGATAAGTTGTTGCATATACTCCCGTGAAGGTTTAAGGTTTAGTAAACCATTTCACGAGTAGATTCAACAAATGGGCGACGGCACGCGAATCGTTTCAACCAAGTCCCGTATGCGGTCATAAACCATTCATACAATTGCGATGAATTTTTGGTGTGTTATTGTGTACACCCCTGTGAAGGTTTCTGACTTAATTCATATTACAATAGCTACACACGAGAACTTTCAACAAATGAGTGACGGTGCGCGAATTGTTTCAATAATGTCCCGTAGGCGTTCATATACCATTCAACCGATTGCGATGAACTTTTGTGAGTTGTTGTGCACGCTCCCACAATTGTTTATGAATTAGTAAATCCATTCAACCGATTGCGATGAAACGTTGGTGAGTTGTTGTGTATACTCCCGTGAAGGTTTCTGACTTACTGTAGTAAATTCATTTTACAATTGGTAGCACACGAATAGATTCAACAAATGATTGATGGCGTGCGAATCGTATCAAGATAGTCCCGTATGCGTTCATATACCATTCATCCGATTGCGATGAACTTTGCTGAGTTGTTGTGCACGCTCCCACGATTGTTTCTGAATTAGTAAATCCATTTTACAATTGTTTAGAGGTATTTAACGGAAAATGAAGAAAAATATTCTGTATCCAAAAGCACTTAACAAACAAAGTTTCAATGCCAACACTTTTAATTTGATTGGCATTGCCGGGTACAGCTAGTGGCTAATAAAATATAACCAAAGCATTCTTCATAGCGCACATAATGGCGTATGGAAATGAAAATCCACAGCCTACTTCCAGTCGACTGGGTCAGGGAATGGACTGAAGCCCCCATCTAGCGGCGTGGACATGAACTGTGCCGGCTGCCGAAGCCTGTCGCACTCCCCTGGGGCAATGACTAAATGAATGACAGATGAAATGAAATGATAGTGGAGAGTGTAGCTGGAATGAAATTGTGACCGGGAAAACCGGAGTACAAATCTCACATGGAGTGACCGGGAATTGAACCACGAACCCAGCGGTGAGAGGCCGGCGTGCTGCCACCTAAGCCACGGAGGCTCGCACATAATGGCATATACAGCTTACAAATGTCAGAAACTTTTTGGCGGCTTTTGCATAAAAGATCCTCAAATAGACTTTCACTAATGGAAGCTTTCAGTTATTGGTCATGAAAAGGACAGGAAGTAGCCCTAGAACCTATTTGGATGGGACGCAGAGAATTGAAGTATCTGACCCATCTGAGACTCGATCCCTCGGCCGCTGGGTTTGTATGCTGTTAGTTTCACCACTGTGCTAATAGAGCAGACATTTCGTGCGAATCTCGACCTCGCAGCATTGTGACCAGCATTCTTTGTTGTCTGAGGATAGCAACGGTTTACTCAGCCCCGAGAGGCAAAACTGAGAACAGGCGGGTTCGATTCTTACTTCATCCATCTTACTCCAGGAAAATGCCGGGATAGTACCTAATTTAAGGCCACGGCCACCTCCTACCCAAATCCTACCTCAATTATAAATGGCTGACTGCCTGGCTCAGCAGTAACTCAGGATCTGAAAACTTTACACAGGATATTAACTCATCCAAATACTAACTTAAATTCTTGAAGAATCATTATCATCATAGTTGTCTACCTAAGTACAGTATATAATAACCCTTGGCACTACAGCACATAAAGGGTAACCGCTGCCCAGCCATTTGGCTTGCATATATTGGGGTGTCGCGTGGAGTCCCCTCGGCCGTTAATTTTGGTTTTCGTGACCGGGGCGCTGCCTCACTGTAAGACAGCTACTCAATTGTCCTCACGAGGCTGAGTGCATCACGTTCCAGCCCTCACGTCAGTTTCTACAATCTCTGTCGGAGCCGGGAATCAAACCTGGGGCCGGCACCTTGGTACCTTCTTCTACTTCTACGCGATCAGGCCCAGTGGACCGCGCGCTGCTACAAGTTTCCTTTTCCATTGTCTCCAATCTATAGCTGCCATTCCTATCGTCCACACGTATCGCTGCTTGTTGCAGATCTCCATGGAGTCCATCACTCCTCCGCTTCCTTGGTCTCCCTGGTGGTCTTCTTCCTGTGGGGATGAAATCCAGTAGCTGCCGTGGCCATCGGTGGTCTTCCATCCGGGCTACATGTCCAGCCCACTGCAGTCTTCTGGTTTTGATGGTTCTAGCTATGTTGGCATCATGGTACTGGTCTTCTACTCCATTCACCCATGTGTACATCCCTCACCGGTCCGAAGATCTTCCGAACAACTTTTCTCTCAAATACGAGTAGTTTATGAAAGCCCTGTTTTCGGATAACTAGGTATTCAATGCCAACATAATTCCGATATTTCTAACTCCTCAAACTTGAATAATCGTTTGGTCTGTAGCCATAATAACCAACAATCTTGTCAATACTAAGTAAAATAAAATAAGTAGCATGTACACTGAAATAGAACACGATCAACGACGTATTTAGAGGGTCATGGGGTTCAATTACCCTCCAACAATTACTCCAAGCCTTAAAAATCAGTTGTAGGCTACTGAAAGTTAGAGCCATGAACATCCGCTTCACAAACATTGATTGCATGTGACATAATCTACGTGAAGAAATGTAATTCAAATCTAATGATACACCGAAGCTTTGTGCAACCCTTGACATTTATGGCTATGCAGATGTTAGTTCGACACCCAACCCCCATTCCGTATGTGTCAAGGGCGTCTGATTAATGATTGATGTTTGTGTCGGATGACATAGTGGCCCCAGGTCGATCATTTGGTGATAACCCCTAGTGGACTGCATATACTACGGACATATCAGAGGAGTAAGGAGCACCAAACCATACTCAGCGCTGGTACCAGAATCACCTTTCTGTGGCTTCCAAAGCCACATGGGAATTTCGGGAAAAGATCTGGCGGATCAAGCTGCAAAAGAGGCGGTATCACTACTACCTCGGCCAATGGAGGTACCCGCTAAAGATATTCACTTTCACTTACACCGACAAGTACTGGCATTCTGAGAAAATCAGTAGCTTCCCTAATAAATGGAGAGCGATTAAGGCAACTACTAACGTGTGGCGAAGCTCTTGAGATCATGAGCCACGGGACCTCCTTTTTACGAGGAATCCGAATCACAGGACATGCCATAATACTTCAAAATTCTCACATGCATCGGCCGGGATTCTAACCCGGTCCACCTTGGTGAGAGGCAAACCCCAATATCTTGAGGTGGTCAGGAAGATCCAAAGTGTCGAATGCTGGCGACGTGATTCGGCTCCCTGGTTGTGCAAGGATCACTAATCAGGCATCCTGAGCTGGAGTTTACGTGTGGTAGGGTGGCCAGTTCCTTTCCACTGCTCCTCCTGCTACAGCATCCGGCAGGTTCCCATTTAGCATCAAGAGGCTAGTAGTCCACTTACTACACCATACCATGACATTAAAATTATCGACAGAATCGGGAATCGAAACCGGGACCTTTTGGGGTGGCAGCCAACAATGCTAGCCACTGTGCTATGAGTTTGATGATCCTGCCAGGTAGCCAATACGCTGAAGCTAAGGAGACACGTCATACTGGTTGTACCATTGCCTGTGTATGAGCTTGTTGTCTCTACTTAGTATAAAACAAAGTCCCCGATTTGTGTTTGTTACGGGTAAACTCGAGAATCACTGGATGGATTTTGATGCAGTTTCCACCATTCTGTAAAGGATATCTCGAGGATTATTTCTGGAGAAAATAATTTATTAATGATCAAAGGAAGCCAAGTAGCCTAATAACGATTTCAGTGGAAAAGTCGAAAAAAACTGGCGTCTGAGAGCTTTGTAAGCTTACGCTGGGCAAACCGTTAAAAATATCTCAATAACTTACTATGAGTGTAAGAATTGTTCAGCATGAAAAGTTCTATAAAAAAGTCTGCGAGAGCATAGGTCAATCTTCAATACATTGCCCACTATAAGTGTTTTTACGTTTTAATTTCTTCCAAAAATGTCTATTCAACTACTGAGGCGACAGAGTACGAGCTAGCTAAGGGCGAGTCTATCATGTCTGTTACAGCCTAGCTAGCCGGCGAACCTATTACCCCAGATACAGCGAGCAGCAAACCGTCCAGTCGTGTTGAGTTAATGCCCGTAAGAAGAGCGGTTGTGTTTGGAGTTTCCCTGGAAGTGCAACTCAGGTTTTCGTCATTTCGCCTGTGAACTTTTCGTTCCGCAAAATTCAC
The DNA here is from genome assembly GCA_946902985.2 of Meconema thalassinum. Classification (NCBI taxonomy): domain Eukaryota; kingdom Metazoa; phylum Arthropoda; class Insecta; order Orthoptera; family Tettigoniidae; genus Meconema; species Meconema thalassinum. The sequence goes on along the minus strand of OX336388.2, from coordinate 322,037,954 downwards.
AGTTAAGTTAAGATAGGACGGAAGGGGGATTTGTGTTTTATGCGCGTCGCCATTCTTAAATTACGTCTGACAAGAATTTTTTGCACATGCATCTCCATTATAATATAACTAATAGTCCAGTCAGTAATTTTAATCCATCATGCCGAGACGTAAAACGGATATTGGTTGTTGTTCATTGACACTGGAGAGAAAAAAAAGCACTTATCACGTAATGCATTCTCCCGGGCGAAGCCGGGTCGGGTTGCTAGTTTATATATATAACGTGGTGATGTAGCTCCGTATACTTCGGTATGTTTTGAATCTGTATGATAACCTACATCATTGTGATGGCTGTACCAGTGTGTGGATTGGCAATGTGAATTTTGATTTGAATAGGACCAACGTGGCGTGAATTTAGAGTGCTAGTCACTACTCCACAAGATGGACTTGTGATGTAGAGCTGTTGTCTAAGTCCAGCCACACCAAGGATCTTGTCTGACTACGTGGATCTGTGGTAACGTTCTCGCCTGCTTTACCGAAGGTTGCAGGATCAAATCCTGGCGCAGTCAGCTGGCATTTGAGGGTTGCACAAATGCCAGGGAGCCGTGTCAGTAGATTTACGTTTAAGATCCCCTGGGGTGAAATTTTGGCTTTCCGTCGTCTCCAAAAGCCACAGTAATTAAAGGAATAAGAAGTTTGTAGTTTGTAGATCATGAGCCACGGGACCTCCTTTTTTATGTGGAATCCGACAAGACACGGCATTTCACTTTGAAAATCACACATACATTGACCGGGAATCGAACCCGTCGTGGTGAGATGACTATGATGATGATAATTGTTGGTTTAAGGGGAAGAACATCTAGGTTATCGGTCCCTAGTCGTTTGGGTGAGAGTGATGATGATGATGATGTAATGTAAACTATAACTAAAACTAACTACACACTAGAAGAAGAAGTCGAGAACATAAGAAGAATGTGGTAAATAAACGAGAGGATAAAAAGAAAAGCCCTCAACCCTCGAGTGGAAAAAAGGGAAAACCGGACCCAGCTCAGGAAACCCTTGGGGTCGTCAAATCCCGAACTCACCAGCCGTGAGCACTTGAGGGTGCAGCACTATCCAGGGTGCACCATAAGTGGTGGAGTTAAACACACCCTGCCTCCTTGAGGGCCTTAACCTGAAGGCGGGAGATATCATGAAAAAAAAAAAAAAAAGAAGAAAGAAGGCTTGACCCATAGAAGAACGAGGGTATCAGGAAAGATGAGACACGGGTCAACTAAGGCGGGAAATTGATTCACTCCCTAGGGTCAGCATACCCTAATACCGTCAGGGTCGGAAGAGGACAAGTGTTGACCAAGAGAGGTCGATAGGAAGGAAGACGGAGAGGAGCCCGGCACAAGTAAGTGGAAGCAATGCCGGACTCAGCTGGGGTCCCGTAGTCGCTAACACACGTCCCACTAGATGTGAGCCCCTGGGGGGAGGGTCCGTGGTGAGAGGTCAACAGCTTGAACGCTGCGCCCCCACAACCCCGCAGTAGTTCAAAGGGACGTAAAACCAGTAACATTTATTATTATTACCAAGTATTATCTTAAGTCTGTAGTATCCAGACCGAGTCCAAGACAACAAGTATAATGCGCCCTCATTTCATTTCTTAGATATTACTTCATGAATTCTAATGTTCATTCCGGCGTCCTACTTGGCGCTGTTTAGTGTCCTCTTTCTGAAGACTGTTAGCAGTAAACAATCTTATATTGCATATCGTACCAGTTTACATCCTGGTTATTGACACTACGTCTCAAATAATAATAATAATAAAAGATATGAGCCTTACAGTAGTGGCATATGATTTGTAACATTTGACATGTTATCTTACTATGAAATTGAGATGAAATGTATGTGAAGTCATCTGACATGTCATCCCACTCTTATACTACACAGCTTGGACATTCCTAAAATGTTAATTTACACTCCGTTTTCATACTGGTACTATGATGAATGTATAGATTGAATTGGAGATATGCTACTGTCACACTTGTTTGAACAAACATCACATATTATATTGTAAATTAAGAGGAGGTATGAAACCTTATTCTCTAGCATATATATAGACTACTAGAAAGGCGGCTTCAGTGGCGTAGTCGGTAGCATGCTGAGCTTCTATGCCCAAGATAGCGGGTTCAAACCCGGCCAAAGCCGTCGGATTTTATAAGAGCGTTAAAATCCCTCAATATGCCTTCCTTCGGAGGGCAAGTAAAGCCGGCGGTTCCATGTCATAGATTTATGGCATATTAAAGAACCTTTCACTAATTTCACCTGTGTGAAGCTAAATTGGATAGGTTAAGAATGTAAACAACGCTCTTAGGTCTCTACGTTCGTTGCCAAGAGCCGACTGTGGTGGCGTCTGGTAGCTAAGTTCTGAACTTGGCCTAGTAGTCGTTGACGGTGGCACTTGGCGGCAAAAGTAGGAACTATTTGAAAAATTCTAAGTTGCAGTACTTAAATTTAAAACAAGTAGTTCCGTGAAGAATTATACAGCCTATTTTCATATATCCTGCTCATGTTAATTGCCTCTATCAACATACAAAATTTCAGTTTAATTGCTGTAACAGATTCGTAGATATTGAGAACCGTCAAAATATTTCAGATGGTCGCCAGGTTGGATTTTTATTTTTGTACTATTATATTAGGATTATTGTGTACGTGTGGTATTCAAACTTCAATCGCATGATTAGAACACAAGAAGTCAAAACGAGATTTTAAAATTACGCACAGCAGCCATCTTGTAATTATGCAAACAATTGAAATAAATTAGATGCCAGTGGATCAACATTTGTATAAGCATTTAACGTGCAGCGTTTCATGGCACTCGGATAGTTAATTCGCGAGAAACGTCCATTAAAATATTTATACTTTGCGTCGCCACCTTGTTGGATTTGTGCTCACCAGGTTACTGAAGTCCTATAGGTGAACATATGTTCATAGTCTCTATGAACATTAAAAAAAATCAGTTTGGTTGCTGTAAAAGATTCATAGATATTGAGAACCGTCTAAATATTTCGGAACCTCGCCAATTAGGATTGTTATATGTATAGGCCATAGAGTTATGTACCATTCAAGGACAATTATTGCCTAGCTTCATTATTCAAACTTTCACTTCGATCGCATGATTACGACACAAGAAATAAAAACTTAATTTTAAAATTTCGCACAGCTGCCATCTTGAGGTTATGTAAACAATTGAATTAAATTAGATGGCAGTGCATTACAATCTGCAAAATCATTTACTGTACCACATTTCACTGCGCTCAGAGAGTTAACTCACGAGAAGAGTCTATTAAAATATTTCAAATTCGCTTGGTCGCCATGTTCGTTTTGTACTTGACAGGTTTATGAAACATTCATAGGTAAACTTGTATCAGTACCCTTTATCACCGTATAAAATTGCAGGGTGATATCTGTAACAGTTTCGGAGATATAGAATGTCAGTGAAATATTTCGCACAGCCGCCATTTTGAGGTTATGTAAACAATTGAACTAAATTAGACTCCAGTGCATTGCAATGTGTATAAATATTTTCTGTACCAAGTTTCATTACGTTTGGATATTTAAATCGCGAGATGAGTCTATTTAAAAGTCTCAACTTCGCATTGCCGCCATGTTGGTTTTGTAGTCACCAGGTATTTGAAATTCTCATAGGTGAACTTCTAGAAGTGTCCTTTATCATCGGTAATTGTTTCGGAGATATTGAATGCTAGTGAAATATTTCGCACAGCCGCCATCTTGTGATTATGTAAGCAATTGAACGAAGTTAGATGCCGGTGCATTACAATGTGTATAAGCATATACTGTACCAAGTTTTATTGCGTTTGGTTGGTTAAATCGCGAGAAACATCTATTTAAATGTCGCGAATTCGCGTGGCCGCCATGTTGGTTTTGTAGTTACTAGTTTTTCAAAAGTCACATAGGTGAACTTCTAGTAGTTCCCTTTATCACTGTAAAAGAATCCAGGGTGATATCGGGAATAGTTTCGGAGATATCGAATGCTGGTGAAATATTTCGCACAGCCGCCATGTTGGATTGGTGAGACGTAACAAAATTTAAAGGGCACGGTCGGGGTCGCCCGGAACAGTGCTATGAACTTACCGAGTTTCATTGAAATCGCTCCAGCCGTTTAGAATTTATTAGGGGGACACACACACACACCTCTCTCTCACACACACACACACGCACACACACACGGACAAAAGGTGATCTCATAAGCCTATTTTTTCAAAATTGAAAATAGGCTAAAAAACAGATAACACACACTAATACAGTCATCACAATTAACACTGGTTATCAGACAGATTCTACACACACCCAAAGTACACGGGGCTACATGACCGCGTTGTCGCAGCCCCTAAACTTAAGAACCAACCAACCAGACTACTAGAAATATCTTCTATCTTCTATATATATAAAGCACAATGTTTGTCTGTCTGTCTGTCTGTCTGTCTGTTATGTATACAAATCTACACCGTTTCACCGATCTGAAACAAAATTTGTATACATACCCTTTGGAACCCTGCGGGTAACCCTGTCAACTTTAAATTTCGGACAGACCAACCCATTCCCTGCATTTAGGCCCTTTTGCACAAATCTACACCGTTTCACCGATCTGCACCAAAATTTGTATACCTACCCTTTGGAACACTGCGAGTAACACTGTCTACTTAAAATTTCGGACAGACCACCCCATTCCCTGCATTTAGGCCCTTTGGTCCAATTCTACACCGTTTCACCGATTTGAACCAAAATTTGTATACTTACCCTTTGGAACCCTGCGAGTAACACTGTCTGCTTGAAATTGCGGACAGACCATTCCATTCCCTGCATTTAGGCCCTTTGTCCCAAATCTAAACCGTTTCACCGATCTCAACAAAAAATTGTATATTTACCCTTCGGAACACTGCGACTAACACTGTCTGCTTTAAATTGCGGAGAGGCTAATCCATCCCCTGCATTTTGGCCCTTTGGCACAAATCTACAACGTTTCATCGATCTGAACCAAAATTTGTATACTTACCCTTTGGAACCCTGCGAGTAACACTGTCCACTTAAAATTTCAGACAGACCACCCCATTTCCTGCATTCAGGCCCTTTGGTCCAAATCTACACCGTTTCACCGATCAGAACCAAAATTCGTATTCTTACCCTTTGGTACCCTGCGAGAAACACTGTCTGCTTGAAATTGCGGACAGACCACTCCATTCCCTGCATTTAGGCCCTTTGGAACAAATCTACACCGTTTCACCGATCTGCACCAAAATGTCTATACCTACCCTTTGGAACACTGCGAGTAACACTGTCTACTTAAAATTTCGGACAGACCACCCCATTCCCTGCATTTAGGCCCTTTGGTCCAAATCTACACCGTTTCACCGATTTGAACCAAAATTTGTATACTTACCCTTTGGAACCCTGCGAGTAACACTGTCTGCTTGAAATTGCGGACAGACCATTCCATTCCCTGCATTTAGGCCCTTTGTCCCAAATCTAAACCGTTTCACCGATCTCAACAAAAAATTGTATATTTACCCTTCGGAACACTGCGACTAACACTGTCTGCTTTAAATTGCGGAGAGGCTAATCCATCCCCTGCATTTAGGCCCTTTGGCACAAATCTACACCGTTTCATCGATCTGAACCAAAATTTGTATACTTACCCTTTGGAACCCTGCGAGTAACACTGTCCACTTAAAATTTCAGACAGACCACCCCATTTCCTGCATTCAGGCCCTTTGGTCCAAATCTACACCGTTTCACCGATCAGAACCAAAATTCGTATTCTTACCCTTTGGTACCCTGCGAGAAACACTGTCTGCTTGAAATTGCGGACAGACCACTCCATTCCCTGCATTTAGGCCCTTTGGAACAAATCTACACCGTTTCACCGATCAAACCAAAATGTGTATACTTCCCCCTTGAAACCCTGCGAGTAACACTGTCTGCTTGAAATTGCGGACAGACCACTCCATTCCCAGCATTCTAACACTGTCTGCTTTAAATTGCGGAGAGGCTACTCCATCCCCTGCATTTAGGCCCTTTGGCACAAATCTACACCGTTTCATCGATCTGAACCAAAATTTGTATACTTACCCTTTGGAACCGTGCGAGTAACTCTGTCCACTTAAAATTTCGGACAGACCACCCCATTCTCTGCATTTAGGTCCTTTGTTCCAAAACAACACCGTTTCACCGATCAGTACCAAAATTCGGATTCTTACCCTTTGGTACTCTGCGAGAAACACTGTATGCTTGAAATTCCGGACAGACCACCCCATTTCCTGCATTCAGGCCCTTTGGTCCAAATCTACACCGTTTCACCGATCAGAACCAAAATTCGTATTCTTACCCTTTGGTACCCTGCGAGAAACACTGTCTGCTTGAAATTGCGGAAAGACCACTCCATTCCCTGCATTTAGGCCCTTTGGAACAAATCTACTCCGTTTCACCGATCTGAACCAAAATTTGTATACTTACCCTTCGGAGCCCTGCGAGTAACACTGTCCACTTAAAATTTCGGACAGACCACCCCATTCCCTGCATTTAGGTCCTTTGGCACAAATCTACACCGTTTCACCGATCAGAACCAACATTCGGATCCTTATCCTTTGGTACCCTGCGAGTAATACTGTCAGCTTGAAATTGCGGACAAACCACTCCATTCCCTGCATTTAGGCCCTTTGGCACAAATCTACACCGTTTCACCGATCAGAACCAGAATCTGTATACTTACCCTTTGGAATCCTGCGTGTAACACTGTCTGCTTGAAATTGCGGAGAGAACACTCCATTCCCTGCATTTAGGCCCTTTGGCCCAAATCTACACTGTTTCACCGATCTCAACCACAATTTGTATATTTACCTTTTGGAACACTGCGACGAACACAGTCTGCTTGGAATTACGGAGAGGCCACTCCAACCCCTGCATTTAGGCCGTTTGGCACAAATCCACACCGTTTCACCAATCTGACCCAAATTTTACATACTTTGGAACCCGACAAGTAACACTGTTCACTTTAAATTTCGGACAGACCACACTATTCCCTGCTTTTTGGCCCTTTGGCACAAAACTACACCGTTTCACCGATCTCAAATAATTACCCTTTGCAACTCGACGAGTAACACTGTCCACTCGAAATTTCGGACAGACCACTCCATTCCCCGCATTTAGTCCCTTAGGCACAAATCTACATCGTTCACCGATCGAAAACAAAACGTGTATACTCACCCTTTGGAACCCGATGAGTAACACTGTCCACTTGGAATTTCAGACAGACCACTCCATTCCCTGTTAGGCCCTTTTGCACATATCTACATCGTTTCACCGATCTGAACCTAAATTTGTATACTTACCCTTTGGAACCCGACGAGTAACACTGTCCACTTAAAACTTTGGACATACAACTCAATTTCCTGCATTTAGGCCCTTTGGCAAAATCTACCCTGTTTCACCGATCTGAGCCAAATTTTACATACTCACCCTTTGGAACCCGACGTGTAACACTTTCTACATGAAATTTCAGATAGACCATTCCATTTACCGCATTTAGGCTCTTTGGCAAAAATCTACATAGTTTCACCCATCTCAACCAATCTTTATGTAAGTTACTTACCCTTTGTAACCCGACGAGTAACACTGTCTGCTTGAATTTTCGTACAGAGCACTCCATTCCCTGTATTTAGACCCTTTGTCACAAATCTATATCGTTTCACCAATCTGGATAAAAATTTGTATACTTACTGTACTCTTTGGAACCCAACGAGTATCACTGTCCACTTTAAATTTCTGACATACCTCTCCATTCCCTGCATTTAGCTCAGGAATTCCTCGGGGTTGCCAGCTTCCTAACTCACCCGCCATGAGCCCTTGAGGGTGTACCAGAAATGGTGGGGCTACACACAACCTGCCTCTTTGAGGGCCTTGAGCAGAAGACAGGAGATATAATGAAACGGAATAGAAAGCAGACCCCTCGAAGAATGAGGGCATCAGGAAAGATGAGACAACGGCCAATTAAGCGGGAAATTGGAAGACTCCCTAGCCCATTGGATGCCCTAATACAGTCGGGGTCGGAAGAGAACAAGAGTTGACCAAGGGAGGCCGACAGGAAAGAGAACTGAAAGGAGCCTGGCACCAGGAAGTAGAAGCGATGCCAGACTCAGCTGGGGTCCGGTGGTCGCCAACCCACGTCCCACAAGTTGTGAGACTCTGGGGGCGGGGGGGGGGGGGGGTGGCGTTGTGAGAATAGCTTGCTGATTCATCGCGAGGTGACATGAGAGGACTTTCCAGAGCTGTCTATACTGATGCCAGCACAGGGCCGTTGTTCAGGCCACTGTGGTGTTGCGAAAGAGTGAGTGATTCCCCGGCCAATCTAAATACGACGGGGAACCCCGAAAGTGTGTCATCGTATTTCGTCATCATCTACGATCATCTCAGGTTCGTGCAGCTTGGACCCATTTTCTTTGCCGAGCAGTACGCCATAAGCTCTTTCACTAGACGCATCGAGTACAGGCCTAAGCCAGAAAATAAGGTTGACACTTTGGAAGACATCGAAGCTAGACATCTGAATAACCTATATCAGTTGTAAATTACACCATGTTCGTTTAGTAGTCATTTTTTCATTACCTTATTATTATCATCATCATCAGTGCAATTGACCTAGATGTTACGCGCATCATACCACTAATCATCGCCGCATAAAGTCTTTCTCGACTGTGATTTTTAAAATATTTATTTTTATTACAGTACATTGTGTACATTATAAGTTGAAGTGTCAATTCAATACAGGTATTAGTTCCCCTCATCATCCTCATCATAAGGGCAAATGACCTAGATGTTACGCCCATTACACCATTAATCACCACACACAATAAGTCTTCCTCGCCTGTGAATTTTGAAATATGTATTTCTATTCCGGTAGTTTGTAAGTTTGACGTGTCAATTCAACTGTAGTTTTCATTATCATCCTTATCAAAAGGGCAAATGACCTAGATATTACGCCCTCATTGTCTTTGGGGGGGGGTAATGACCTAGATTTTATGTCCATTATATTTCTAAGTAGACTTTGATACATTATCATCATTCCACCGGGCGAAGCCGGGTACTACTGCTAGTTGTTCAATAAAATCAAATGTTCCAACTCCTGCAAACTATTGTAATTAAATTAGATAAATCGTAATGTCATGTAGATTCTGTTAAAATGACGCATAATGTTTTGATATGCAACGTTTAAATCGATAATCTGGTAGCAAAATCATTTGCCGGGACTGGGATTCGAACCTGAGACCTCATGATTCGCAGACCAAATTGCTATCCACGCAGACGTTACAACTACAGAAATTTAGAGTAAAAGACATGTACTCATTTTCACGTGCCAGTGTTAATATGGAAGTATTGTTATGCTCCATTAATACTTTTTTTTTTCGATAATGTTCCTTCGTGGAATTGAGTTTTAAATTAGTATTGAATACGCCTATTTGACAGTAAAGGGAATTCCTATAGTGGTCCATGAAAGGCTTGCCCAGTTCCCGTATAAAAACATCGAGATATATTACATTGATCACTGCATTGCCGCAGTGTGGGTTAATATCTGAATAGCCATTGTACATAAATATAATACCGGTTTTGTTGACTATTTACAATGTCTCATATTAAAGCCATATCATCATTTAAATACCGATACGAACACGTTTAACATGTGGTTTTTGTTTCAATCAGTTGACACCAGAGTTCACATGAGCGTTTACCGTTCAGTATGAAAGTGTTGAGCAAAGTTACTCTGGGAGCGGGTGCCCATCACTTTTATCCAGAGATTGAAAACAGATTCTTAATAAATCAAAATTGTTTTCAGCAAATATGATTTAATGAATATTTTTACAGCAAAGAACTACAACTTGAAGATGATTCGTTGTAGAAATATCTGTAATGGCGCCTCCAAACCTTTAAGTAATCTGCATGAGATATACATTCCACATGGTACCACTGCCAGCTGGATCGCATTGACAACGCGGTCATGTAGCACCGTGAACGTTCGGTGTGTGCAGAATCTGTCTGATAACCGGTGTTAATTGTGATGACTGTATTAGTGTATGTTATCTGTTAGGGGAAAGATACCAGCATTTAAAATGATAGCAGCTCACGACCATGCTAAATATGGAATTGCTACTTACATTAAAAATAACATTTGCATCTACAGTCCCTTACCAGCAAGCGATCATCCAACTTATTTCTCCTCCTCGGTACAAATAGGAGACATTGTGGTAACGTATATTTACAAGCCACCTAATGAAACATGGCTTGATCCCATTCCCATAATACCCTCACAAAATAACATCGTCCTTGGAGATTTCAACAGCCACCACACATCTTGGGGCTATACACAAGACGATGATAATGGAACTAAGGTCACTGAATGGGCTAAAGACATTGACCCTAAAGACATTGGAACGTTTCACTCTGGCCGTTGGAAATGCGACTACACTCCAGGCCTTTGTTTTGTCTCGCACAGTTTTATGACACCATCTTGCCGTGTTAGCAGACAAGTGCTCAATAACTTCCCTCACAGCCGGCATAGTCCCATAATTTACCAAAAAGGAATGCAGATCCCAGTTATACAATCTACACCGAAACCACGCTGGAACTTTCAGAAAGCAGACTGGGATTCTTATGCCAAGTCTACTGATGCCAGCATCAGATGGATTAAACCTGTCCCAGAGAACTACATGACGTTTGTGGCCTTTATAAAATCAGCAGCAAAACCATATATTCCTAGAGGGTTTCGTAATGATTATATACCGGGTTGGAGTGAGGAGTTCAGCAGACTGAGTAAGGAATTCGAGGAAATTAGCAGCCACGAGAAAGCAACAGATTTACTACAGTCACTTGATCTTGCTAGAAAAGAGAAGTGGGTGAAAACTGTACAAGACACGAATTTCACCCATTCTAGCAGAAAAGCATGGTCACTTATTCGGAAATTAGATTCCACATCCATACCCCCGAAGCAACATTCTCCAATCAAGGTAGAAGCAATAGCAAATCACCTCGTTTCTATCTCTAAAACAAGAAGGTATAAACTGACCACGAAAGGGGTTAAAACTGTGCTTAAACAGGCAAAACGAGAAACCCAACCGCACGCCACCTATTCACAACCTTTCACATCGCAAGAGATCGACGACGGATTAAAATCACTCCGAAATGGCAAAGTTGCAGGGCTAGATGGGATATACCCAGAACTCCAAAAAAGCTGTGGTCCAGCTACGAAAAGATGGCTCGTTGCATTCTTCAGCTCCATACTTCAGTCAGGAAGACTCCCCCCAATCTTCAAGAAGTCAAAAATTATCGCCCTTCTGAAACCAGGAAAGGATCCAACTCTCCCACAAAACTATCGACCTATTGCTCTACTGTGCGTCACCTACAAGTTATTAAAAAGACTGATACTGAACCGAATAGCACCGGCCATCGAAGCGATCCTTCCAGTTGAGCAGGCAGGGTTCCGACCCAGTCGTGACTGCAGTGACCAAGACTGTCCTTGTCCACGTATTTGGAGGTTGGTTTTGAGATGAAATTGAAAAACGTCTCTCTCTTCTTAGATCTTACAGCTGCTTATGACACAGTTTGGAGGGAAGGTCTTATGCTTAAACTGATTAAAGCTGTTCCTTGCAAAAAAAATATTGCAACATTAATTGACAGAATGTTAAACAACCGGCTATTTCAAGTTCACTCAGAACACAACAGAAGCAAATTCCACAAAGTCAATAATGGTCTGCCACAGAGGTCGGTTCTATCTCCTGCACTTTTCAACTTATATATCCACGACCTGCCTGAAACAGTGTCCCGAAAGTTCATATATGCGGACGATATTTGCCTTACAATTCAGCGACCCAACTTCGCAGAAGCTGAAATAGTTCTTAATCGAGACCTCGAACTGTTGGATGACTATTTTCAAAGATGGTATCTACATCCTAACCCACAGAAGACAGTGACACCTACATTTCATCTAAACAACGCAGAAGCGAACTACCATCCAAGGCTATTCCTCAAGGGTTATGAAACAAAATATTGTGCCAATCCCAGTTATTTAGGAGTAACATTGGATAGGTCTCTTACGTACAAACATCATCTGCAGAAAACCGCCAACAAACTAAAACGTCGTAATAACATTCTCCAACGACTGGCTGGAACTTCTTGGGGAGCGGATGGAAACACTTTACGGACAACATCTTTGGCCTTGGTCTATTCTGCAGCAGAATACTGCTCTGGTATCTGGCTTAATAGTGCTCACACTCAGCTAGTAGATTCACAACTTCGGCAAACCATGCGGATCATAACTGGTACACTTCGCGCTACACCGATCAAATGGTTACCGGTACTCAGCAATATAGTACCTCCACATATCAGGAGACAGAAGGCCCTTTTTCAGCTGTGGACAAGAATGTTGAAGAATGAGCATCTACCTGTTCATGAGGATATCAGACAGAAATGCACACGCCTTAAGTCTCGTCAGTCTGCTTGGAAGACGGCTGTGAAGTTAACAGCCATCTCCTTCAACTCCACTTCTATGTGGTCAACAAAGTGGTCTTTATCCCCACCTCATGCAATAGTGGACATTAATCCATCTACAAAACTGGCAGGCTTCGATCTTCCACGCTGCACCTGGAGTAGACTAAAACGCATGAGATGTGGAGCAGGTAGAACAGATCTACTTTACACACATGGGGATGGTCAGTTCCCCACCCATTGTGACTGTGGGGAGGTTCGCCAAACAATGAAACATGTAGTGCAGCAATGCCCACTCCGTGCTTTCTCTGGCACCATGGAAGACCTCAACTCAGCAACACCGGAAGCAGTGAAGTGGGTAGCGGAATTGGACATTCACATTTAGTGAGATGTACATCCCTCACACTCAATGTTTACAATTGAACTGTCGAAGTTGTCAGGTAGATAGTGATGTATAAATATATTGTTAAATTCCTCTTATTTTTTTTCTCTCAAGCTTCGTAAATTGCTTTGTATATACACGATAATTTGTATTTACTCTCTGCTTATCTTCCACTGGATATGTAAATAGTTTATAGGTTGTTTTCAACATACGCTAAATAAATAAATTATTATTATTATTATTATTATTATTATTATTATTATTATTATTATTTTGCCTATTCATAGGTAAACAAGAAGTTCCGTTAAGAACTATACAGCCTACTTTTCATGCCAATGATTATTCTACAGAATATGAACCTATCTAGAATAATGACGAAATTAAGTTGCTAATATCGAAATTTCCAATTAGTTCGAAATACTGTATACCTGGCATAATGTAGCCTAATAGAGCACTATAGTTGGCAGCCCTGATGACTGAATATATTCGCAGTTCCATCTCTTAAGGTACAAAATACAAAATTTGGTTGAAGTCCAATGAATCGCATAGACGTTACATGCAGTTAAACATTGGATCTAACAGCGCGCGTAAAATCATGTTGGCAACAATGTCATGCATGTATTGGTCAGAAATAATCTGAAATAATATGATCTATTGTTGTGCTAATTTTGAATGAAATCCATTAGTTAGTATAGAAGTTACATGCATTTTAAAATTGGACCTATCAGCAGGCTTAGAATCATGTTGGCAGCACTGACGTATATTAGTTACTCCAAATTCGTCTAGAATGCTAGGTACTATACGTGTGCAAATTTTAGAGCTATTGGCTTGCATACTTTCTGATATATTGATATTAGGGTAACAAAAATAGGGACAGCACATATTAACAGTTGGCAGCCCTGGTTGCTCCATATAATACGCATAGTCATATCTGTTATGATACACATAACACATACGAAATTTGGTTGAAATCCAAATGATAGTATGGAAGTTGCATGTATTTAAAGTTGGACCTGTCAGCAGGCTTAGAATCATGTTGGTAGGACTGACGTATATAAGTTACTCCAAATTAATATAGAATGTCAGGTACTATACGTGTGCATAGTTTAAAGCTGTCGTCTTGCATACTTTCTGATATATTGGTATTTGGATAAAATAAATTAGGAGCATTTATTAACAGTTGGCAGCCCTGGTAGGTCTTAAGAATACGCTCAGTAATATCTGGTTATGTACACATACAACATACGAAATTTGGTTGAATTCCAATTGATAGTGTAGAAGTTATATGCATTTAAAAATTAGACCTATCAGGAGGCTTATAATCATTTTGGCAACACTGCCATGTTTGGCCTCCAGGAAATTAAACTGAAATATTATGATCTGTACGTGTGCCAATTTTGAAATAGCTCTCATTCATACTTTCCATGATATCCAACATGGAGCTCAAATTTCAATTGCGAATTTTTAGCAGTTGGTAGCACTGACATCATTTTCAAATATGGCCGTGAGATATTCAGGTGTAGATCTTTACTCCTACCAAATTTTGTTTCGATTGCTGCAGCCGTTAAGAGTTGATAGGGGGGGACACACACACAGCCAGACAGACAGACAGACAGAAGGACAGACAGACAGACAGACAGACAGACAGACACACATTTGCCCGATCTCATAAGTCTACTTTTTCCTCATTTTTGCAAAATGCGAAAAGTAGGCTAAAAATAATAATTTATACGTCAATTTGGACAAATTCTATGGGGCATGCTCCATTTCATATCCGTACATAGAATTCATCGGCCTAGATGACGAACACTTGTTGTCATGGTAACCACCGGGTATCCGCTAACCACAGGTTAACCGCTCAAAAACGTATCCATGTTTAAAATAATCCTGTAGACGCACCTGAACAGTGCAGAAATTCGTTACTTGGAAAACGTGCAAAATATCCATCTTTCAAAAATGTTCGCAAGTGCGAGATATGATCGTGATGAATATTGACTCTTGTTAATGCTACTGTACCCTTTAAATTTTGCATCTTCAATTCAAATGTCAAGTCAATATTGCTCCATGGGTGTGAAACTTGGAAGACCAACAAACAAGTGATTAACAGACTCCAAATATTTGTGAATAGATGCTTGAGGAATATCCTGAGGATATGGTGGCCACACGTTATCTCCAATGAAGAGCTATGGAGAAGAACACAGCTAACACCCATTTATATTGAGATGCGTCGTAGGAAATGGAAATGGATTGGAGATATAAGGTGCGTTTAAAAAGTAACGGGCCGGAGGCATAATTACCGAAACCAGTACCTGTATGTTATAAGTATTGGCCCTGGCTGTTGAGGCACTTGTCCCACTGTGACACGAGGCGGTGAATGGCTGTCTCATAAAATTCCCTGGGCTGCGATGTGAACCAGTTCCGTACGTACAGCTGGACGTCGGCGTCCGAGGTGAAGCGTTGACCTTACAGAGCCCAAACATGGCGTAATCACAGGGAGAGAGGTCAGGACTGTATGGGGTGCCGCGTCTGTGTTGGCCGTATGAGGTCGTACATTATCGTGGAGCGACCACGGCGGCTATGGCGTTCACTGTCACTCGGCGGTCCTGAGCAATGAGTGCATCAACCAGCTGGACGTTGACATCGGTAATGCCCCAGACCGGGCATCATCGGCTAACGACACCCGTCCTTCCCTGAAGCGCTTGTGCCACGCCTTGACCTTTGCAAGGGACTTGCAGTGTTCGTCGTACACTTGTGACATTCGGCGATGAATGTTCGTTCCCCCTACTCCTTCCGCTCTCAGAAACCGAACAACACCTCTTTGCTCTTCGGTTGACACCTCCATGTCACTGTTTGCAATGCGACTGGCAGCGTTGGACGATTGATGCATGCTACTGCTCGCTTTGTATCGTCACGTGATGTGCACGCGTGCCCTCTAGCGACGGGCTGTGACCTTCCACGCTCTGGTCGGAACCACACCTCGTTACACACGCCACGATTAGCCGATGTCGTCACCGGTTTGCGCATTCCAGCCTCCGGCTCGTTACTTTTAGAACGTACCTTATACATTACGACGAGATGAAGACAACATACTGTAGCTAGACAAGCCTTGGAATGAAATCCACAACGTAGTAGGTGAATAGGCAGACCAAGGAACACTTGGAGGAGGAGTGTAATAACAGAAGAAATGGAAAAAGGAGGGAAGACCTGGAACGTGATTAGGAGGATGGCACAGAACAGAGTCCGATGGCGGAAATTCATCGATGTCCTATGCTCCACTTAGGAGATAAAGGAAATAAGTTGAGTAAGTCATATTTTAAAATACTGGATGCAATATATACGGCAGCATACAACATATCTTACATGACCACCACGTCTATTGTGTGCATGCAAATATGAAGGCGGTAGTCCAAGAAAAAAGACTAGCGATAACGAACTTCCATTAGCCGAATCACGACTATGAACTGGATGGGAGAATCTGGATCCTAGCCAATGTTGCAAGCCGGGAAACTGAGAGACGATACTCTCTTGCTTTGGAGGGAAATATGGGACGCAAATACTCATCTATACGAACACTTCGGAGATACATTGACCTATAAGGTGCGCTCAAAAAGTAACGAGTCGGAGGCTGGAATGCACAAACCGGTGACGACACCGGGTAATCGTGGCGTATGTAATGAGGTGTGGTTCCGACCAGAGCGTGGAAGGTCACAGCCCGTCGCTAGAGGGCACGTGTACACGTCACGCGAAAATAAAAAGCGAGCAGCAGCATGCATCAATAGTCCAACGCTGCCAGTTGCATTGCAAACAGTGACATGGAGGCGTCAAACGAAGAGCAAAGAGGTGTTGTGCGGTTTCTGACAGCGGAAGGAGTAGGGCGAACGGACATTCATCGCCGAATGTCACAAGTGAACGGTGAACACTGCATGTCCCTTGCAAGGGTCAAGGCGTGGCACAAGCGCTTCAGTGAAGGACGGATATCGTTAGCCTATGATTCTGGTCTGGGGCACCCCCCTGCATTACCAATGACAACGTCCAGCTGGTTGATGCACTCAATACCCATGACCGCCGAGTGACAGTGAACGCCAGTGGTCGCTCCACGACAATGCACGACCTCATACGGCCAACACAGTCGCGGCACTCCTGCAGAAATTCAAATGGGAGGTTCTCGGCCATCCTCCATACAGTCCAGACCTCTCTCCCTGTGATTACGCCATGTTTGGTCCCCAGAAAAGGGCTCTGCGGGGCCAACGATTCACCTAGGACGCCGACGTCCAGCTGTACTTGCGGAACTGGTTCACATCGCAGCCCAGGGAATTTTTATGAGACAGCCATTCACCGCCTCGTGTCACAGTGGGACAAGTGCCTCAACAGCCAGCGCCAATACTTCTAACATACAGGTACTGGTTTCTGTAATTATGCCTCCAGCTCGTTACTTTTTGAAGGGACCTTATACATAAGGAACTTTCACTTCCTCAGCAGAAGTGAGTTTATAGAAATTATAGAATACATTGCGTTATACTTACCAGGGGACCACGCTTACTCGTCAGCACTGATTTCGTCCAAATTTGTGGTAAATGCAGGGCTTGACCATAAATTATAGTGATAGAAGTGGGAGCTCCAGACGTTTAAGCGTTTAGAAAAAATATAGCATTTCTGGGGCGTAGTTGGTAGCATGCTGAACTGCTGTGCCCAAGATAGCGGGTTCGAACCCAGCCGAAGTCGTCGGATTTTTAAGACCGTTATAATCCTTCAGTTTGCCTTTCTTCGGAGGGGAAGTAGAGCCGGCGGTTTATGGCATGTAAATGATCCTTCCACAGACTAAACTTGTATGAAGCTAAACTTCTTGGTTAGATTTCGTTGGAACACTCTATCAAAGTTCCAACGTTCACCACTAGGTATCAGTGACATCTGGTAGCGAAAGTTGGAACTACTTGAACTTGTAGCTCACCCTATGGGTGTGCGCTTGAAGCATCTGCAGCCTCTGGCGAGCCGAACATGTCTTCGGACACTCCCGGCACTAAAAGCCATACGGTAAATAAATAAAATAAATAAATCATCATCATCGTTTATTGTATTAACAGACAATAAGAGCATAAAACGAACAAAAAAGATACGAGGCTTACAGTAGTCGCATATGACGTGTAACATCTGACATGTTATCCTACTCGTATACTACACAGCTTGGACATTATTAAAATATTAATTTACATTCCATTTTCATACTGGTACTATGATGAATGTATAGATTGAATTGGAGATATGCTACTGTCACATTTGTGGCGCAGCGGTCAAGCTGTTAGGCTCTAACCAAGGTAGACCGGGATTGATTCCTAGTCAATACATGTGAGATTTTCGAATTGAAATGCCATGTCCTGTGGTTCGCATTCCACGTAAAGGGAGGTACCGTGGGGAGAGAAGTTCTGCCCTAAAACTTCCCCATACGGGAGAACGCATCAGGCGAGAGCCTGGACAAAATAACTACAATTGGTCAAGAAAATTAGACTGAAGCGGTGCGGGGTAGTGGGCATGAAATACATCACTAAAGAACCAATGTAGGTAACCATACATTAACAATGTTTATTTCTAATAATAAATTTATAACCAATAAACAAATTGCACTTAAGTGCTTATCACAGAAATGAATAATTATAAATGGAACAAAGTGTGAGGGCCTGATGACAGAAACCCAGACTAAGGAAATGCCAATGAAACAAGTTTGCTTAATTCGAGAGAAGTAGAGCTTAACATAGAAAAAATGCACCTTATAAAAAGAGAGAACCATAAAACTGATTAAGAGTGTAAGATAACTAGTATGATTTAAATTCTTCATAAAATTGAACTTATCTTCTCAAAGGGGTTGAAGAGCCAGCTCCTTAAAAGTTCCAGCTAGCATAAGCGTTGATTAAGAAGTCCTCACAGTTTCTTCTGAAGGAGGCGTACATGGCCTAGAGATAAGTACACAATTGATAAAAAGGTAAACTCTCTCTTCTTCTCTTCCCGTGGCTCATGATCTCGAGATTAACGGTCACGTTAAACTACAAGCTTTTTTTTCTCTTCTTCTCTTGCGAGGGAATGACACTTATAGCGTCCAAGTGGTGATCCAGTAGCATTTTGAAAATTCGTTGGCGGCCGAAAGGACTGCAGCTACTTCGAAAGACGAATCAAAGTACCCCTTCTAAGGTATGGCTTGAAGAGTACGACAGCTGGCAATTATTCTTGCCATCTTGAGCAATACGTCAGGGTGCAGATCTCGTGACGTAACTGCTAGGTAGCGTAGAGACTAGCGATGGTGTCATGAGATGCAGTAGCGGTGACCAGCAGGTTGAAGTGATCAGAAGTGATGATTGATCAGAAGTGATGAAGAACGCCAGCAAGTGGCGTCTTAAATAGTGATCATGGAACAATCTCGAAGCTGGAGATTGCCCGACCAGACAAAGACCTGCGATTGGTCGAACGAAAGTCAGGGTGACGTCAGTTGACACTGCTCAGCAGACAGCAGATCAACCAGTAGATGCACTGTATGTCGGGAGTGAGGAGGCTTGAGGTAGCGAGCGACTGGAACACTTCAAGGTGAGTACTATAATATCTATGGATAGGTGATTGATAACAAGATTATGCATATGGTTGAAGCAATTAATACATTTACAAAGAAATAATTACCATTCGGGGATCTCGGTAACAAGAAATAAAATTTGACCGACAAATGGGCCAAGCTAAACATTGCAAGTATCACGAAAGTGATCATTCTCCGAGAACTCCGAATGAAAACAAACAAAATAATCAGTCAAAGCAAAACAGGGATAACAGACGAGGAGAAACTAAGACTCGAAAGGCAAAACAGATATAGCAGAAATGGGTCTAGTATAAAGACCTTTACTAGTTAAAACATCAACAACTCTGACGCGTTTATCACGGCCAAAGTGGCAGTGAATAACTCTGCCTAGGATCCACACGAGAGGCGGAGATGGGTCTCGAAGAAGAACCATGTCCCCCACTCGTACATCTGGTTGAGGAAGCCGCCATTTCTCACGCCTATTTAGCAAGCTGAGATATTCTAACTTCCATCGGCGCCAAAAAGAACAGCGCAAAGATTCTACTTTTCTCCAAAAGATAGGTAGGTTAGGATCACAGCGTCGAACCAGCAAAGGCGGAGTAGCAGCAAGCGAACAGCCAATCAGGAAGTGACTGGGTGTTAAAGGTACAAGATCCTTAGGATCGTTTGAAAGAGGAGTCAGAGGTCTGGAATTTACAATACCTTCGACTTGAATAATTAAAGAGTTGAATTCCTCATAAGAAAGTATGGTAGGACCAAGAGTTTTCTTAAGCTGTCTTTTAGTAAGTTTGATGCAGGACTCCCATCGGCCCCCATGATGGGGAGCATAAGGCGGGGTGAAATGCCATTTGAAACCTTTAGAATAGGAAAAGTTGGAAATTTTTTCTTTAGCAGAAGGGGAGCTTAAGACTTTTTTCCAGAGATCAGAAGCACTTACAAAAATTTTTGCATTATCTGAAAAGACTTCAGATGGGACACCCCTTCTAGCAGCAAATCTAGAAAAGGCGGCCAAAAAATAAAATACAGAAGCGTTTGTAACCAACTCAAAGTGGATAGCTGCCGTCACCATACATACAAATAACGAGATGTAAAGTTTACCTAAGATTTTGCGCTTAGATGAAGAGGGATTGGTCTGATATACGTAAGGACCAGCGTAATCGATCCCAGTAAGAGCGAAGGGCTTACTAGGTTCTGAACGAAATGGAGGTAAATTACCCATAATCTGCGTGGCGGGCCGTGGTTTAACCTTAAAGCAAGGTATACACTTTTTGACAACAGAAGAAACCTCATGAACGCCATTAATGATCCAGTAGAGTTCACGAATTAGACAGAGCAAGGTGCGAGTGCCAGCATGAAGGTGTTTATAATGAAACTTTTTTATTATAAGGGTAGTGATAGGATGCTTTGAAGGAAGGATGATGGGATGCTTTTTCCCATCCTCACAACTAGACATAGCTAATCTTCCACCCACACGTATTATGCCGTCCTGGTCAAGAAAAGGAGTGAGTGGTGAAAGCCTGCTAGACTTGGGTAAATATTTACCACTTATAAGAGCTTGCTTTTCAGGAGCAAATACTTCCTGCTGAACAAGTAACAAAACCTTGCAAGTAGCAAATTCTAACTCTACTCTGGTGAGAAAGGGTTGAGGCTTCAATTGTTGATCAATTACTAAATATTTCCATCGGAAGATATAAGACACTACACGAATCAATTTATCAAATGAAGAGTATCTATGAAAAAGGCTAGTAGAAGTAGAAGTAAGATGCGACGTGACAGGGTCATTACGGGCATCAGGTATTTATTCTGCAAATTGATTAGCTAAGCGAGGCCAGCAAGATGATTCCTGACTTAGCCAAGGAGGACCATTCCAGTACAGGTCTGAAGAAATCAATTTTTTTGGCGTGCAACCACGTGATATTATATCCGCGGGGTTTTCACGGCTAGGAACATGTCCCCATTGTTCAGAATGAGAGACTTCATGAATCTTAGAAACGCGATTTGCCACAAAGGTATTCCAATGAGAAGAAGGCTTGGAAATCCAAGCTAATACAATAGAAGAATCGCTCCAAAAAATGTGCGGGAAAATTTTAACTTTAAACTGACATTTAGTTTAGTAGCTAATTCTGTTGCCATTAAAGCAGAGCATAATTCTAATCTCGGCAATGATACCGTTTTAAGTGGAGCAACTTTTGATTTAGCGCACACTAAATTAGAAAATCCGGGGAAAGTGGCTGAGGAACGTCCTACTATGTATGCACAACAGCCATAAGCCCGTTCTGAACTATCAGAAAATACCTGCAGGTCATACTGCTGGTATAAGGGATTAGAAATTAAAAGGCGGGGTATAGAAACCTTGGAGAGATCCAGCAAACTGCTGCGATACTCTAACCATTCTTCTACAAGAGGAAGGGGGAGATTTTCATCCCAGTCTGATTTTAATGACCAAAGCTTTTGCAGGAACATTTTTGCAACAATAACTATAGGAGCAATATATTGCAAAGGATCAAAGATCTTTGCGATTTCTGACAGAACTTGTCTCTTAGTTACAGGGGGAGATTCTGACAAATGTACCTGATAAGAAAGGGTATCAGAAGGAGGACACCAAAAAACACCCAATGCTTTCACGGCTGCTTCATCAGTAGGAATAGCAACAAATTCATCAACTGGGACCTCTGATGAAAATTTTGATATAAATTCAGTAGAATTTGAAGTCCATTTATGGAGCGGAAAACCACATCCTAGGAGCAGGGATTTCAAATCTTCGCACACAAGGAGTGCTTCAGAAATATTAGGGAAAGAGCACAAGAAATCGTCAACATAAAATGCCGTTTTTAATGACTCAGAGGCCAAAGGATGATACAGATGACCATCTTGCTCGGCTAACATGTGGAGAGACCGAATCGCAAGAAAGGCTGAAGGCTTCAGGCCATATGTCACAGTCTTCAATCTAAATATATTTATGGGTTTGGAACTCTCATCGCGCCACAATATTCTTTGCAGATCTTGCTGCTCAGAATTTACGAGAATCTGCCGGTACATCTGCTTAATATCTGAGATTACAGCAATAGGAAACCGTCGAAAATTAAGCAAAACAGAAGTGAGATCTGTTTGAACCGCGGGACCACATTGCAAGGTATCATTTAAAGAGACTCCATTGGAATCTGGTGATGAGCCATTGAAAACTACTCTTATATTGTCTTGTGTTAAGGAATTTTTCCATACCGGGTAATGATTTAGATAAACTATTTCATTTAAAGGATGGTCAATTTCTTCTGATTTAGAAATTACCTCCATGTGATTGGATGATTCGTATTCCTCCATAAAGGAAGCATACTGAGTTTTAACAGAAGCATCTTGTTTGAACCGATTTTCAATAGCAAATAGTGCCCTAAGTGCTCTGGAATGCGAGCCCGTAATGGCGGGAGGATTAGGAATACATGGAAGAGTTACTATAAATCTGCCTTCAGCAGTACGGGCAGTGGTTTCCTTGTAAAACTTTTCACAAATTTCGTTAGAAGAAGAAGAAATAGCCTGAACATTCTCAAGATCCCAGAACTTTGTTAGCTCTTGACTCAAATCGGTACCAACGAAATAACAATTCGATACAGTTTGAATAGGATTACGGTATATTTGGCCAGTAGCGATCCAACCAAAATCAGTTTCGCGGAAGAAAACATTAGGAGCAATTTTTACTATATTGGAATGAAGACATTGCCAAAATACGCTTGAGCTGAAAAAAAGCTCTACGGGCGAAGCTCTGTTGAAATGAGGGTCAGCTAGCTGGACAAAATTCGGGATATTCCAACTTTGAATAGGATAAGAAGTGCCAGGAATATTGTTGCCTATAGACTTGATAACCAAACAGTCTAATTGCAACTGCGTACCAAGATTATTAGAGTCCTTTAGATCCACTATAGCAAAGCTTAAGGATTGCGATTTAGAGCAGTTTATTCCTGTAACCTCTATTGAGGTAGGATGGTTTGGGAGGCCTAACTTTTGTACCAAAGATTCATTAATAAAATTGTTGGTAGCGTCATTGTCTAATAATCCCCTGACAGATACCCATTTCCCGTGAGAATTTTTCAATAGAACCTGTATGGTAGATAATAAAACCTGGACTTGGCCAAGCGAGGTAGAACTTTGAGCATACGACTGTGCACTATTTTGAGAAGTCTCAGAATTAGACTTGGTATTGGAACTGCTTGGTCCTGATAACCGTGATCTTTCATGTCTGTGCAAAAGGGAATGGTGTCTAGCCTTACAATGAAAGCATAAACGTTGTGAACGGCAATTGTTTAACATATGCGTTCCTGACAAACAGTTGAAACAATGTTTATTGTTCGTAATGAACTTTCGTCTTTCATCTACTGATAAAGATTTAAATTCATCACAATTGTATAAATTATGCGATTGCTGACACAGACCGCACGTTTGCATTTGGTTAGGTGACCGAGCATCAACAGGAAGAGCCTGTGATCTTAAAATTCTTTGATTAGAACTGCTAACCTTATCTTTTGAGAAGGCTTTTGAATCTGAAATACTAGTTTTTTGATTAGCTATGGCGGAAAAGACTTGGCTTCTAGCCTTCAAAAAGTTAATAATCGCCTCATAAGTGCATTGCAAATTCTGGGAAAGTTCTGTTTCCCAGGCTTTTAATGTATTTGCATCCAATCTTGCAGAAATGAGGTGAACTAGAAATAAATCCCAGTGATTTACAGGTTGGTTTAAATTGGACAATGCTCTGACGTGTAGCTCTGCAGTGTCAATCAACTTACGAAGTGATAAGCTGTTATCTGCACGTTAGGTAACTCGAATAAGCTTTGTATATGGCGTTGAATAGATAAACGAATGTTCCCATATCTATCCTTAAGAAGATTCAGAGCAACTTCATAATTACCACTGATCAAAGAAAGTGCTTGAACTGCCAGACGCAAGTAGTGAAATTTTTGAATTACTGGTATAGAAGTATTCTCATGTACTAAAGAATTGAACAATTCAAAAAATGGCTCCCATTCTATGTCCTTACCAGTGAATTTGGGTATTTCTAATTTGGGTAATATAATGGGTGAAGAAGATGTAGAAGATGCTGCAGAAGTTTGATCTTCTTGTTTTTCTTTTAAAGTTAAAGCCCTAATAAGCTGTTTAGCTTCAGCAAATCCCTGATAGTATAATTTTTCCACTTCCAACCTATCACTTTGCTGGTCCGGATGCTGAGTTTCTATACTGCATTGTATCTCATCATATTTCTCAAAGGCTTGTTCATAATTCTTAAGCCTCTGCGAAATTATGTCAAGATTAAGAAAGTACGAAACCGTGTGAGCTTGCCCTTACATGAGGCTCTGGCATTGCTGAGTTTTTCATCAAGGTTTTTCATCAATATTGTGACTTCGAGTACTGGAAGCCAGAGGATGACAGCTTGCTAGGTAGTAAGGTTTAGTCTGATGCGGCAGAAACCGGCTTAGCTTACGTTTCTCTCCTCCTCTGCTGAACATGCGCCTCAGGCTGAAACTTACAATGTGAATTAGTGTTGAAACACACTGAACAAAAATTGTTAATGTGAAATCCAAGATATGAAACTTGTAACATTCCCAGGGTGCAACAGATATGTTTCCCGGGGGTGAGGCACCAAAAATATGGAGAGAAGTTCTGCCCTAAAACTTCCCCATACGGGAGAACGCATCAGGCGAGAGCCTGGACAAAATGACTACAATTGGTCAAGAAAATTAGACTGAAGCGGTGCGGGGTAGTGGGCATGAAATACATCACTAAAGAACCAATGTAGGTAACCATACATTAACAATGTTTATTTCTAATAATAAATTTATAACCAATAAACAAATTGCACTTAAGTGCTTATCACAGAAATGAATAATTATAAATGGAACAAAGTGTGAGGGCCTGATGACAGAAACCCAGACTAAGGAAATGCCAATGAAACAAGTTTGCTTAATTCGAGAGAAGTTGAGCTTAACATAGAAAAAATGCACCTTATAAAAAGAGAGAAACATAAAACTGATTAAGAGTGTAAGATAACTAGTATGATTTAAATTCTTCATAAAATTGAACTTATCTTCTCAAAGGGGTTGAAGAGCCAGCTCCTTAAAAGTTCCAGCTAGCATAAACGTTGATTAAGAAGTCCTCACAGTTTCTTCTGAAGGAGGCGTACATGGCCTAGAGATAAGTACACAATTGATAAAAAGGTTAACTAGAAAACTAACATGGCGGCCAAGCGAATTTGAAAGTTTTAAATAGACTTTTCTCGCGATTTAATGATCCAAACGCAATGAAACTTGGTACAGCCTGTGTTTATACACATTGTAATGCACTGGTATGTAATTTAGTTCAATTGTTTACATAACCTCAAGATGGCGGCTGTGCGAATTTTTAAATTAAGTTTTTGTTTCTTGTGTCGTAATCATGCGATCGAAGTGAAAGTTTAAATAATGAATCTACGCAATAACTTTTCTTTAAAGTACATGACTCTATGGTCTATACATATAACAATCCAACATGGCGACCATCCGGAATATTTACACGGTCCTAAATATCTACGAATCTACTACAGCAATCAAACTGATTGTTTTTATGTTGATAGGGGTTATGAACATAAGTCCACCTATAGGTCTTTTAATAACCTGGTGATCACAAATCCAACATGGTGGCGACGCGAAGTATAAATATTCACATGGTCGTTTCTCGCAATTTAACCATCCAAGTGCAGTGAAACTTGGTACAGTAATTCCTTGTAGAATAATGTTAATCCACTGGCATCTAATTTATTTCAATTGTTTCCATAACCACAAGATGGCAGCTGTGCGAAATTTTAAAATCTCGTTTTTACTTCTTGTGTCCTAATCATGTGATTGAAGTTTGAGTACTACACGTGCACAATAATCTTCATGTAACAGTACATAACTCTAAGACCTACATATATAAAAATCCAACATGGCGACCATCCGCAATATTTAATCGGTTTTCAATATCTACGAATCTATAACAGCAATCAAACTGAAATTTAGTATGTTGATAGAGGCAATTAATATTAGTAGTGAACCCTTCAGAATAGCAGTGTTTTATGCAAGAATCTTTGATCAAGGGGTCGCGTTCAGTTCATAGTGTGGTGTTTACGTCCGCCAAACTACGTGCTTTTCTGAGGCAAGAGTTATAGGATGAAAACTATAACTAAGAAAGAAAGGAGACAAAACGTAGGATAATAACAAGATTTAATAACTAATTTGTGCATAAAAGAATAAAACAAACAATAATAAACAAAATCCTCCCTGAATTTTTCCCTGACAGGAATATTTATCACTTTGAGGAGTCAGACAGATCTCCCCCTTTCTAATAAAATGTGGATCCAAGTTCCACTATCTTGCATGTGAATTTATGTTCGCGTGATGACTCCCTACGAGAAATGAGTACTTGGATGATCATTCGTTCACAACGGGTTAACAGCCACGGTGCTCACGAACAATCACCTCGTAAATCAACTTTTGTGGCTATGGGCATAACATTAATAAAAATCCTTAAATCTAACTCTGACACACATATTACAACTCTACTATTTACAGGCATCTCTCTGAGACCCTTATTAGTGTGGTGACACACTTAACAAATGAGCTGCCACAATGGACGGATGCTCAACAACAAGGGAACACAGCGCCGCACGTGACTCACGGGTCACTGACATGTACAATAAACAAAGAATAAACCAACAACAACAAACAACCTGAGTGGTTAAGATTACTTTATATTAACAAAACTGCATGTGAAGGAAACGCTTCGAAGGTAATCGTGTTTCGTAGGCAACTCCCATTTATTTAAACAATTTTACCATTGATCAGTTTCTCACATTTATATTTATTTTCAAGTAATTGGGAGCCAAACGTGCACTCCACTTTAATGAGGTCTGCTTGCGAAACTCAGTCAGCCCTTGTGACAACAACTCACCCCTTTCCACAATACCAGTCATGTCCCCCATCCAGTGTATATAAATAGCCGACCAGCGGAACTGTTATCTCAAGGAATCAACAGCCGCTAATATCTCCTCCCACTCAACATATGGTCAGACAATAATCACATATCCATAATTGTCCTCGCAAGGATGCAATCTGAATCTGGTACCAAGCTGACAGAAATCAGTCTCTGCTGAAGTTCCCGCTTGTAATACCACAACAATATACTCACAGTACACACATCTGAGACTGACATAACGCCTTTTCACATGGGTCTGCTGAATTAAAGCTCGCAAACATTTAACACAATATTTAAAACCTACGATAGAGCTGAGTACTCTTCGTCACAAATTACATTGCTCCAAAGGCAATAATCACACTGAATCTGATCAATAATAATTCTCAACAAAATTTAATTACCCTCCAATCTACTATATAATTAGATTAATTCAGTCCTACTTCTGAAACACGACATATCTCCGAGAGACGTTTTTAACCGCACTTCGTAACCTAGGCGAACACGGCCGTTCACATAGATACGTTAGTTAACACAACACAAAGAAAAGAACCTTCCATTAACTACAATTGTGCGAGCTGCTTCCAAACAAAAGTGTGCCAGATCAAAACAAAATATACTACATTAAATCACACAAGCAAAGTATTTACAAAATATGTCCCATAAACCATAAGTTAATTTAATAAATAATAAAATATTATTTGTACTCATCTCGTGTTGTAGTCACCCGTCAAAGAACATCAGATGCCATTCCCCAACTGGATGCTCTTTATCTCATAGCAGCCATCTGGACGGACTGTTGAGAATTCCACACTTCCTCTGCATTCATTGATGTCATCCTTGCGCTGATACAAAAATTAGGTTATTATACACTTTATGCCTGACTACTAAATTCGCTTGTTCAGGTACTAAATTCCCTGTCACTGTTCATTGGCGAATTATCGACGCTACTGTCCCTATAACTATAGTACAATGACTATCTATCACTGATTTTACCACTTTTCAATGAATCTCCTGTGTCCTCGACACAAAAATACAAGTCTACGTTCGTAGACGCACAGAATAATAATAGTGTGTCCTCAACACACGGAATAAAAGTCAATGTCTTGGCTCTTCGACACACTTATAAATGAACTGGCCCTTGGGTCTAGATGGAGGGGGATTTTATGTAAAAATTTATCGAAATAATTGTGGTACAGGAATGAAATACATATCACTGTACTCGTAATATTGCACAGGTCAAGAATATGCCCATTAATCCTAGAATCGATCGTAGAGATTTTGTCTAGGCGATTTCCCGCGTGAATACTAGCCACCGCGTACCCCAGCCAGAGTTGGCGCGCAAGTAGGCATTCTCTTCTCATTGGTTCTCCATTTTCTGATAATTTGGCGGTTTCTAGTAGATCTTGGCGTCTTGGGAGTGTCTATTTTCTTCATCAGCCATTCACGTTACTGCATCATATTTCTTCTAGGCGCGAATATCACAATGAACATACCAGAACCATGTCTCACCGCGCGTCGCTTCTAAAATTGAGGTAGCCACACCTGTCCTTATGATACATCGCTCTGCTATTTCTTTTCATAGCTCAAGTACTTAGCCTTTTGTTAAACTGATGCAGGTATGTCCCTACTGTCTCCAACAAATGCTTGAGATTTCCTCATCACTGTCTGGCTACTTTCATGATGCTGGTTGAAATATTTATTAATTGAAGAAATAAAAAGTAGAATCATTTAACCAACATAGGGTAAAGGGTTCACAACTCTCCCACTCACAAGATTTCGAACTTAGGAATAAAGTCGACAATTTTACAATACTTCCGTAGGCCAATTTGTTTTATTTCCAGAATCACCCCTTTTTCTTACTTGGTCTAGGCGCTCCTGTCTTCAATGGCATTTACTCGTTTTCATTTCCTGCTTGTCTTTTCCCCTTCCAATCTTGCGTGACGCTCGATGCCTGCGGCAACACCTTACTTGCCTCGTTAATGTTTGTCAACAACAAGTCTACTTCCTCCTTCATCACGTGCCGTAGTCAACTGCTCCCCGTTGACTTTGTTGATAGTAGGACGTCCGTATATTCAAACAGCGTCATTATTTCGGCGCTACCATGGTTCACTTCGACGATATTTCTTTAGGTTGGCAGCGTTGTAAACTGACATTGTTCCTGTGCTCAATTCTTTCACTCTGTAAGCATTATTTCCAAGGTTTCTTACGATAGAATAGGGTCCTATGAATTTTTCGCAGAACTTACTAAAGATTTTCTTTTCTGGGTCCGATATAGCAGGTCGTTTTACCAAAACGAGCTGGTTGACTTCAAGATCGCCGTGGAACCTCTTATTTCTTACTCGCCGTAATCTGCGGTCTGCTTGTTTCCTCATGTATGCTCTCGTTCTTTCAATTCTCAGGTCTGGTGCTATCATGGGATCTTGTGGACAGTTAATGATGCTTTTCCACGTTCTTACTGGATACTCGTTCTTGTGTAGGACCATAGGGATTTGTCCTGTTGACTCGTGCCTGGTAGAATTCATGCATGTCTCTACGTCCTTAATTTTATCGACCCATTTGTGGTGTTCGTTCGGAATGAAGATTCTCAAATATGCAGTTACAGATTTAATTACTCTCTCGCTTGAATTCGCTTGGGCATGTCGGATACTGCTTAAAACATGTTTTATACCCATGTCTTCCATTCCTTTCTTGAATTCGGCGCTTGTGAAATAACTGCCGTGATCTGATAATATAAACTCTGGTTTTCCAAGGGTTGGAATAACTCTATTACGAATGCGACTGAGTACCTGCTTCGATGTTGTTTTCTGAATAGGGCATAGTACTACGAACTTAGAAAATACATCAATGCACACTAGCAAATGACGGCAACCTCTCCTTCCCTTCGGAATTGGACCAAGACAGTCCATCGCCAGTAGCTCACATGGTTTCTGAGGTAGCAATGGTCTAGGATATTGCCTCAGTAAATAATTATTTGGCTTTGTTCTCTGACACGGGTCACAAGTTGTAATGACGTCACATATAGTTGTTCTCATACGTGGCCATGTAAATGTCTCTCCTATTGTCGCTTCGCACTTGTCTAAGCCCACGTGACCGTAACTTTCGTGCGTATGCCATGTCAATCCTCGTTGTAACGATGCAGGTACTAATATGCGTAACTTGGTGTGGTCATTATCTACCCATTTGTGTAGCAAATTGTTGACATAAACATATCTTCCTTCTTTGGCTTTCGCTTCTCGAAATGCAGGTGTTCCTGTAGGTAGTTGCTTTTTGAAGTATTTAATTAATAGCATCATCCATGGTTCCGCTTCCTGTTCTCGCTGTATCTCACGTAACTCCTCCAAGAATTCCCGGTCCTTCGGTGTTAACTCCAAGTGTTGTACCATCGCTGTTTCTTCACTATCAGGCTCTGGGTTCCTGCTGAGTGCATCCGGTATCACGTTCATCTTCCCTGGACAATGTTCAATTTCAATGCTGAACTGCTGAATGTATATAGACCAACGTGTCACACGTTCGCTTGCCATTGACGTCTTAAACAAGAATGTTAGTGCCTTGTGGTCAGTTCTGACAACAATCGGGTAACCATAGATTATTCGTTTCCATTGTTGGAGCGCATGAAGGATGGCCAACAATTCTAGCTCGGTTACAGTATAATTGCGCTCGTGCTTACGCAATTTTCGGCTGATAAATGCCAAATATGTTTTGTGCTGCAGGTTAGCTGGATCCTCTTGGTAGAGCATAGCACCTATCCCAATTAGTGAAGCATCCGCTTGGATTATAAATTTGAGCTTGAAATCTGGATAGCCTAATTTAATGCAGTTTTCCAATAGCTGTTTTGTTGCTTGGAATGCCTTCTCACATTCCGCGTTCCATGACCATTTGTTATTTTTCTTTAAAATTTCTTGCATTGGAGCTACAGTCTCTGTATAACCTGGACAGTTTTCTTTAAAGAATCCCGTTACGCCTAAGAAAGCCCGAATGTGCTTGACTCTCGTTGGTGTAGGGAAATTCTTTATCGCTTCAATCTTGGCTGGATTAGGCTTCACTCCCTCCTTGTCAATGACGTGACCCAAATATAAGATCTCGCTCTTGAAGAAATGCGATTTCTTCAGGTTTACTTTGAAATTCGATGCTTTTAGGTTGCCCAATACTTTATCTAAATTTTCCATGTGAGTTTCAATGTTGTCGGATGCCAACAGAATGTCGTCAATGTATCGCACCGTCATCTCCTTTACTTCCTCGGTTAGGTTCCGGTCCAGTGCTCGGATTAAAGCACAGCCCGCTGTTTTGACCCCAAAAGGCATTCTGACGAAACAATATGTCTGGTTATCGAATAAGAAGCCAGTTAGAAGCTGTGACTTCTCATCCAACTCAAGATGATGGAACGAGCTCGTCAGATCGACTGATGAATAAATGCTCTTGTTTTTAAAGCCTTTTAATACGTCTCTGATAATTGGCGCTCTGTTATACTCAGGAAAAATGAGTCTCATGTTGAGATTTCTGGCATCTAAACAAAGTCTAATAGATCCATTTGGTTTTGTGACTGCCAAAATCGCATTTAGATAAGGTGTAGGTGTCTTCCTTATCACTCCAGCTTCTAACATCTCATCTATAATGATTTTAACTTGCCCACGATATTTTTCAGGAATTGGGTACAATCTGCTTTTGAAAGGTGACCAGTCCTCGACTTGCATAGAGTACTTGAAATTTAAAATTTTCCCAGGTACTGTATCAAATACTGATTTGTGCTTCCTCAAAATCTCTTCCAACTGTTTTCTGTGTTCACCCCCAAGTTGAATGTCATTGAGCCGCTCCTGTAGTAACTCTTCAAATTGTGCATCGCTGTTACTTCCTTCTGTCAATAAAGACCATATCTCCTGGGATTCTATCTCCTCATCTAGTTCCACAACAGCCCCTTCTACGATGTTATCTTCCGCCTTTCGTACCTCCTCTTCCGTCTCTTCTGATATTGCTTCCAATGCCCAAGAATTTACATCTCTTCCGGTAGTGATTTCATCCATATGCAATCCCACGTTTTTCAGCTGGTCATATTCTCTAAAACTGACTGTATTCTTGTGTAAATCTATCACTGCTTGATAGTCACAAATGAAATTTGCACCAAGAATTATATTGAAATTCATCTTTGCCATGATAATGAATGTTTGCCCAAAAGTGTGTTCCAATATGTTCAGCTCTAAGTATGCCTGACGTTTAGAAGTAACGGTGCGTTCCGGAATAACACCCCTCACTTTGAGCTGTGGTACCGGAATTACAGGAATATTCTGAGTCCGTCCCAACTCTCGAACCAAGGCCTCCGATACTAGACTGATCTGTGACCCTGTATCCAATAAACATCTTATATTAATTCCACCAATCCTTGCGTAAATAATGGGTAATTGCCTAATTTCATCGTTCCGTGGTTTCACCGTCTCCTCCAGGCAATCTTCTGGTAAAGCAATCCATTCTTGTATGTTTGCTACTATCCATCCATCTTCAACTTCCGACTGTTGTGTTTTGAGACTGTCTCCTTGATCCAAAATTAACATTTTTTTTTAGCTCCATTTCGACTCCCATCATCCTTCTGTCGCTCATGTCCTTGATATTCCTCTTGTCTCAGTAGACTTCCAGCTTCCTCAGTATGTGTATCTGGGTTCTTTCTGTTCCCAATGGCCTTTTCCCATCTTCCTAGCTCTCCACCTTGATTAGCGTGTAACTCCTCTAAGTAATTTTGTGATTGAGCGTGCCTATCATCCCAGTCATCTCGATAGTTACGTTGATCTCCTTGATTTTGATCTCTCCTTCCTTTCCATCGTTGATTGGCATTATAATCACCGTATCTTCCATAAGGCCTGTCATTCCTTCGATTATCACGCCATTGTTGATATCCTCTCTGTTGGTATCTATTGTTGCCCTGGTATCTATTGTTGTAGTAATTTTCGTTACGCTGATATGGTCTGTTTTCCCCTTCTTCCTGGTTTCGCCTAGGTGTGGAGGTGCTCGTATTAGTACCCTGCGTTTTAGTATTTCCCTGTTTTGTTTTTACGACCTCTGTAGTGTTGACTAATTCCAGTTGTCTTCCTCCTCTAAAATGACTATGAGATGTGGTCTCATCTATTTGCCGTAATATCTGCTCTGCATGTAGGGCCGTACTGACGTTTGCTGCTACTAGCACTTGCTGTACATTACCTGGCATTTGCCTTGCTATTGTCATCACCAAATCTGATTCGTTTAATGGGTAATCCAGATCGCGAAATTTTAGCATTTGCATGTTAAAGAAATCTGAGTATTTTGTCTGCTGGGTAGTTTGGTATTTTCTAGAGTAAAGCTCCATTATTAAACTCTGTTGTATGGCGGGAGACCAGTATTTGCGCAGAAACGCTAAATTAAAGTCTGACATGGTTCCAAATGTATATTTGAAACTTAAAAACCAGGTGAGAACATTCCCTGATAAAAATCTCTCCATCATTCTCAATCTACGTGCTTCAGGTACCCCAGTGTCATTAAAATGGTCTTCAATCTCTTTGATAAAGGCCTTAGGTGTAACCCCTGAATTTTCGGTGTATTTCTGCGGTTTGTAGTCATTTGAGCGAATTACTTGAATAAGTTGTGTGGGCTGATGACCGTCCTGTGGTGTCGAGCTTCTATCTACGTTCTTACGAAATCCTTCCGTGTTTGTTGTTAATGGGCTCTCTGCTTGATTCTGACTTCCTGCTATGCTGGGTTGGGAACTATGTGAGTCATCCTGCTTGTCTTTCAATGCTCCCGTTTTAAATATAGATGATTGTTCTAATGAGCGGAGTTCGGCTTTAATGATCCTGTCTGTCTGTTCTTTAAGTCTATTTTTTACCTCTTGCTCCAAAGCTTGAATACGCGTGTGGTTTTCGCCTACTGTTTTAATAATGGTGGATCTTTCCTCTCTAGAATCAATATTCATTTTCTTCCAATCTTTCCTGATCTGTTCTTTAATCGTGCTTATTTTTTCTTCAATCTGGCTCTTATTTTCATCCTGATTACTTTCTATCTGGCTTAGCCTTTCGTCTAATGTACTCTTAAATTGTTCTTGTTCCGTTTCTAGGCTTTTCCACTGTTCCGCTGATTTTATCTCTAGACGGTCCATATCTTTAGTTATGCCTGATATGTTCTCATCTACTGCTGATATTTGTTGTTGAATAACCCTGCCACTTTTCTCCATCTCCTTAAATCGTCCTTCCAACCTATCCTGAGCTATTTTGACCTCGCTTGTATTCATTGTGCATGCTATTTCAATCTGCTCTAATTTAGCTAACACCGTTTCATCGAGAATGCTAAGTTTTTTTTTATCGAAAATACTCTCCATTTGTTTAATCTGCTCTAATTGTTTCTCATTATTTTTGCTTACATCAAGGGCCAGTAATATCATCTGTTGGTTTGTGTGCTCTTTCATCTCTGCGGTTAACGAAGCTAATTGGTTCGTGTTTTTATTATTTTGCGCCTCTAACTGTGAATTTATAGTGTCATTAATTTCACTCTTTAATAACCTAGCTTGTTCCGCCTGATATTCATTTTGCTCAATTCTACTGTTATTTAACTGTGTCCGCAATGATTCACTTTGTTCTAACAGTTTAGCATTTAGCGATTCACTTTGTTCTGACATTTTCGTATTTAGCGATTCACTTTGCTCTAACATTCTAGTATTTATTTGTTCAGATAATTTTGTATTCAACGCTTCACTTTGCTCTACCATACTAGTGTTTATAGATTGACTCTGTTCTGCTAATTTAGTGTTTATTTGTTCGGATAACTTCGTGTTCAGCGATTCACTCTGTTCTAACATGCTAGTGTTTATAGATTGACTCTGTTCTGATAATCTAGTGTTCAACGCTTCACTTTGCTCTGCTAATTTAGTATCCAACAATTCCTGCGTTCTCCTCGCTGCACTTTCAATGATCTCCTGGATCTGCGCCACCGTTGCCATGTTTTACAATATATATGAGACATATGGGAAATGGCATACGCCAATGCCCTTTGACACGCACATAAATCCAATGCATATTTAATTTCTTTATCCTACTCAGTTCATTTATTTTTTTTACCTTTAACCCCATTAGTTGATTGCATCTCTGAGTAGTTCTAGTTTTACTCAATTTAATTTTAACCCCAAGCACATATTTAGTCATTAAACAGTTATCCTGATCTGATATTAACACTGACTAATTAACAAAGTATTAATTGTCATTTTAGGCTACAGCCTCCTAATATTTCCATGAGTTTGACTTTCTACACAAATCTAGTTTTAACTTTATCATTGGGCGCCCGGTATCACATCTTAATTTTACTTTAATTTAAAGGACAACAACGTGAACCGTATTTTACTTTGCCAACTCCTGATTTTAATTTATCTTTCACACATTTGGCGGTATCCACTTCGCCTCAACTACTTTTAATAAAATATCACTTCCCGGTGATTAAATACTGTCATATCTGCCTGCACTTGCGGCATGCCAGTTTTACTCAAATGCGCCACTATTGACATGTGTAATCTCCCCGTTACACCACAGTGAATAGCCCCACCGTTGGCCGCCAGTTTTCACCTATGAACCCTTCAGAATAGCAGTGTTTTATGCAAGAATCTTTGATCAAGGGGTCGCGTTCAGTTCATAGTGTGGTGTTTACGTCCGCCAAACTACGTGCTTTTCTGAGGCAAGGGTTATAGGATGAAAACTATAACTAAGAAAGAAAGGAGACA
The DNA here is from genome assembly GCA_946902985.2 of Meconema thalassinum. NCBI lineage: Eukaryota > Metazoa > Arthropoda > Insecta > Orthoptera > Tettigoniidae > Meconema > Meconema thalassinum. The sequence continues at coordinate 322,001,810 of OX336388.2, read as the reverse complement.
AAACGTAGGATAATAACAAGATTTAATAACTAATTTGTGCATAAAAGAATAAAACAAACAATAATAAACAAAATCCTCCCTGAATTTTTCCCTGACAGGAATATTTATCACTTTGAGGAGTCAGACAGATCTCCCCCTTTCTAATAAAATGTGGATCCAAGTTCCACTATCTTGCATGTGAATTTATGTTCGCGTGATGACTACCTACGAGAAATGAGTACTTGGATGATCATTCGTTCACAACGGGTTAACAGCCACGGTGCTCACGAACAATCACCTCGTAAATCAACTTTTATGGCTATGGGCATAACATTAATAAAAATCCTTAAATCTAACTCTGACACACATATTACAACTCTACTATTTACAGGCATCTCTCTGAGACCCTTATTAGTGTGGTGACACACTTAACAAATGAGCTGCCACAATGGACGGATGCTCAACAACAAGGAAACACAGCGCCGCACGTGACTCACGGGTCACTGACATGTACAATAAACAAAGAATAAACCAACAACAACAAACAACCTGAGTGGTTAAGATTACTTTATATTAACAAAACTGCATGTTAAGGAAACGCTTCGAAGGTAATCGTGTTTCGTAGGCAACTCCCATTTATTTAAACAATTTTACCATTGATCAGTTTCTCACATTTATATTTATTTTCAAGTAATTGGGAGCCAAATGTGCACTCCACTTTAATGAGCTCTGCTTGCGAAACTCAGTCAGCCCTTGTGACAACAACTCACCCCTTTCCACAATACCAGTCATGTCCCCCATCCAGTGTATATAAATAGCCGACCAGCGGAACTGTTATCTCAAGGAATCAACAGCCGCTAACATCTCCTCCCACTCAACATATGGTCAGACAATAATCACATATCCATAATTGTCCTCGCAAGGATGCAATCTGAATCTGGTACCAAGCTGACAGAAATCAGTCTCTGCTGAAGTTCCCGCTTGTAATACCACAACAATATACTCACAGTACACACATCTGGGACTGACATAACGCCTTTTCACATGGGTCTGCTGAATTAAAGCTCGCAAACATTTAACACAATATTTAAAACCTACGATAGAGCTGAGTACTCTTCGTCACAAATTACATTGCTCCAAAGGCAATAATCACACTGAATCTGATCAATAATAATTCTCAACAAAATTTAATTACCCTCCAATCTACTATATAATTAGATTAATTCAGTCCTACTTCTGAAACACGACATATCTCCGAGAGACGTTTTTAACCGCACTTCGTAACCTAGGCGAACACGGCCGTTCACATAGATACGTTAGTTAACACAACACAAAGAAAAGAACCTTCCATTAACTACAATTGTGCGAGCTGCTTCCAAACAAAAGTGTGTCAGATCAAAACAAAATATACTACATTAAATCACACAAGCAAAGTATTTACAAAATATGTCCCATAAACCATAAGTTAATTTAATAAATAATAAAATATTATTTGTACTCATCTCGTGTTGTAGTCACCCGTCAAAGAACATCAGATGCCATTCCCCAACTGGATGCTCTTTATCTCATAGCAGCCATCTGGACGGACTGTTGAGAATTCCACACTTCCTCTGCATTCATTGATGTCATCCTTGCGCTGATACAAAAATTAGGTTATTATACACTTTATGCCTGACTACTAAATTCGCTTGTTCAGGTACTAAATTCCCTGTCACTGTTCATTGGCGAATTATCGACGCTACTGTCCCTATAGCTATAGTACAATGACTATCTATCACTGATTTTACCACTTTTCAATGAATCTCCTGTGTCCTCGACACAAAAATACAAGTCTACGTTCGTAGACGCACAGAATAATAATAGTGTGTCCTCAACACACGGAATAAAAGTCAATGTCTTGGCTCTTCGACACACTTATAAATGAACTGGCCCTTGGGTCTAGATGGAGGGGGATTTTATGTAAAAATTTATCGAAATAATTGTGGTACAGGAATGAAATACATATCACTGAACTCGTAATATTGCACAGGTCAAGAATATGCCCATTAATCCTAGAATCGATCGTAGAGATTTTGTCTAGGCGATTTCCCGCGTGAATACTAGCCACCGCGTACCCCAGCCAGAGTTGGCGCGCAAGTAGGCATTCTCTTCTCATTGGTTCTCCATTTTCTGATAATTTGGCGGTTTCTAGTAGATCTTGGCGTCTTGGGAGTGTCTATTTTCTTCATCAGCCATTCACGTTACTGCATCATATTTCTTCTAGGCGCGAATATCACAATGAACATACCAGAACCATGTCTCACCGCGCGTCGCTTCTAAAATTGAGGTAGCCACACCTGTCCTTATGATACATCGCTCTGCTATTTCTTTTCATAGCTCAAGTACTTAGCCTTTTGTTAAACTGATGCAGGTATGTCCCTACTGTCTCCAACAAATGCTTGAGATTTCCTCATCACTGTCTGGCTACTTTCATGATGCTGGTTGAAATATTTATTAATTGAAGAAATAAAAAGTAGAATCATTTAACCAACATAGGGTAAAGGGTTCAGTAGGATATATGAAAATAGGCTGTATAGTTCTTCACGGAACTACTTGTTTTTTTTTACAGATTTTGCCGACTAACGTAAGTCGAAAATTGTCACGCGAGGACTGGCGCCATGGGTAAATCCGACCCGACCGTAAACAATATAGAAATAACTGGAGTGTTCAAAAAGGTATGGACATGTTTCTTTTGCAGGGTGAAGTTCGGGGCTAGGAAGGAAGGTACAGCAAGTGACAGGAAATAAGGGCTGACCAAAACGAAAATATAGAGTATTATTAAAGCATCGGGTCAAAAATACCCATGTGCCAATCCTCTCTCTTCCAGTAAAGCAAAATACTTTTGGGTGGCTATGATGAAAGTAAAATACCGATAACGTACAGAAGAGGACTACACATCTGAGAAACTGCTCACACTGACAGCTCCTATTGAAGCATACAAAGAAATGAAAAACATTCATAATCCAGGAAATTTAATTTAGCACGAACTGTGTATTTACTCGCAGACTTAATTTAAAGCAGGAGAGATCTGTCCGCTGCCTCGCTGGTGGGCAACGGCCATGAAATTCAAAAGAGAAAAAGAACACTCGTTTTAGCCTTAGCTGGCTTAATAAGCTGCTCTTGTGCGAAATGAAGGCCTGAATTCATATGTTGGATCACGCTCCTTTTATACACTTTCTAGAATTCTACATGCAAGAGCCCAAAACACGGCGTCTCTTTGATCATCTAATGTGCTGAAGATACTCCTGAAATGCTACTGTGTATCCGTCAGAATAGCTTTTAAATAAATAATCTGGAAACCATTGCCATGTATGTAGACATTCAACGCCTCCGACTTTGCAATTACTTTAAAAGCAGCCCGTACTGCTGTAAGGGCTGTATCCTACTCACATTTACAAACAGCGATTAATTAGGATCAGAGTTGAAGTAATGCTGCTAGTTGTTTTACGGGGTGGAACAGTGAGGTCAGCTGCCCCTAGTAAAACAGCTTCACAAATAAAAAGTTAATTATACTCCAGGCGGCTTCGGTGGCGTAGTTGGTAGCATGCTGAGCCTCTATGCCCAAGATCGCGGGTTCAAACCCGGCCGAAGTCTTCGGATTTTTAAGAGCGTTAAAAATCCCTCAGTATGCCTTCCTTCGGAGGGGAAGTAAAGCCGTCGGTCCCATGTCATAGATTTATGGCATGTAAAAGAACCTTACTATAATTACACTTGTGAGCAGCTAAATTATAGGTTAGATATGACTAACGCTCTTAGGTTCCAACGTTCGTCGCCAGGAGCCGACTGCAATGGCATCTAATAACCAAGATCAGAACTCGTTGACGGTGGCGTTTGGTACCAGAAGTTGGAATTACTTGCAGTCCTTACTTGAATTTAAAAAAAACAGATAACACAAACATATATAAAAAATAAGTCATGTTTTTTAACTTATCACGGGGGTGCAAGGCTTAAAATGTCTATATGATATGGGTCTTTATTAACCTAATTGCAAATTAAAAAACAATGCTGCGTTTGTATTCTTTTTCTATTTTGAGAAAAACAAAATTATGATGTTTATGCTCACGCCAGCATTTCCTAAAAACATCAGGTAGATAATTGATGTTGCTCCTTATTAGTACAAAATTGTATATTATTTTGAAATCAAAACCCAGCCAGAAGAAATTACGTGTTGTTCCGCCATGCTTGTTTATGACAGATGAACTCCAGCTGTAGAAGACAGACATCTACAGACTGCTATGTTAATTACTTCGAAAAGAAAAATACAATCTCAATACATAATGCCAAAAAGATAGCAGAACTTGCCAGAGATCGATTCGGCACTCGAAAGCAAATGGGAAATATTACAAGATGTTCAGTAAAGATCATATAGCCTACTTTCTCCTTTTCAAGGAGTATAATTGAATGTTGGTTGTAGTAGCTTGTTGAAAAACAGCGTGCTTATATATACACACAGTACTACAGCCATCACAGTAACACAGGTTATCAGAAAGAAATTCAACACTCACCCAAATAATGGGGCTAAATGACCATGATGGCCATGCATCTCAAATGAGACAACAACAACAGCTTCATACCAAATCCTTCCTCGTACAAAAGTACGCACACTAGTAAGCCTACAAACATCACAGTGACACAGGTTATCAAACAACTTCTACATGCACCCAAGTACACGGGGCTACAAGACAATGCTGCCACAAAACCCCTAAAAAAATCAGCAACAACACCTATAGACTCTTATATAAATAATTCATGCTTTTGGGCTAATGCCGTGTGTATTTAAATTTGAACAATACGTTTCGGAGAACCTTGCCTCCTTTTTCAATGGAAATAAACAATGTGGCCAAAAAAGTATATCAATGAGATTACAACAAATATAGATAAATTCCTCTGTTCGTCACCAGAGAGCAGCTGCCAGAAATTACTTTATGGACCATGCTAGAATGGCGGACAGAGTCGGGCTGTATATAGACAAAGAGCTAAGTTCCTTCGATTGTCCTCGAGACAAACAGCTCCTCGTGCGGTTCTTGATACTAGTAAAGTTGTAGTCAATCTTTCTAATACCCCTTTAGATGACTATCTAACAACTTTACTAAGCAGAGGTCTCAACTTTGCTCTCGCAGCCTCCAAAATTCCTACAGAGGAGTTGATCACATCCGTTGAGGCTGCCATCTACAATTTACCTCCAGATGAAGCTGAAGAAGTTAGACAAAAGAGTGTGAGGATATTAAGATCCTCTAAAGTACCCGCTCCCAATTTAACTCGGGGTGAAAGAAAAGCATTGAAGGAACTGAGAAATAATGACACCGTTTCTATTCTTCATACTGACAAGGGAAATGCGACAGTGGTGATGGATACCGTTGAATATAATAGTAAAATCTCGATTCTGTTATCTGATCCTGTCTACAGACTGTGCACTCGTGATCCAACCACTCGTGTATCCAATGACACTGCTAAGCTTGTTAACCTGTCATCAATTCCAAAAGAAGAGGGAAGATGTCTTATTCCGAGAGATGCTGTTCCTCCGAGATTGTATGGTTTTCCAAAAATCCATAAGCAAGACGTCCCTCTTCGACCAATTGTTAGCACAATAGGTTCTCCAACTTATGCTCTTGCGCAATATCTCAGCAAGTTGCTTCAGCCGCACTTGGGGCGCACACAGTCTTACATTAGGGATTCAACCCATTTCGTCCAAAAATTGTCAACCATCGCCGTTCAACCAAATGTTATTTTGGCGAGTTTTGATGTAGAGTCCTTGTTTACCAGAGTGTCGGTGGACTCGGTCATGTCCCTCATCATGGATTTGTTTCCTGAGGACATTGCCCGATTATTCCACCACTGCTTGTGTTCAAGTTATTTCTTGTGGGATGGTAAATATTACGAGCAGACTGATGGTGTGGCCATGGGAAGTCCACTGTCGTCTGTCGTGGCAATTTTTTTCATGGAACATTTTGAGGGGGAGGCTATATCTTCGGCGTCTTTCAAAACTGTGATTTGGTGGAGGTATGTGGATGATACGTTCGTGGTGTGGGAGGAGGGTTCTGAGAAACTGAACCACTTTCTGAACCACCTAAATCAGCTGCATCCTTCAATCCACTTCACAATGGAGCTAGAGTCGGGTGGATGTTTACCTTTTTTGGATGTTCTTGTGAGGAGGAAGGCGGATGGCTCCATGGGGCACAGCGTCTACCGTAAGCCAACTCACACTAACCGTTATTTACATGCGGACTCCCACCATCACCCAGCACAAAAACAAGGAATTATAACAACTCTAGCCAAAAGAGCGGAACGTATTTGTGAGGCATCAACTCTTCAGGAAGAGTTACATGCCTTACAAACCATGTTTAAAGGTAATGGCTATACTGAATCCACTATATTTGGTCCCTACATCCCAGAAGGAGGAATAGACAACCTTCTCAGAGCTCCGACGTGAGAGGAACTGCTTACCTCCCTTACATTCTCAACACCACTGACCGAGTTGCTAAGATTCTCCGCAAGCACAAGATAAAAAGAGTTTTCGGCACTATGACGAAAATTGGTCAACGTTTAGCATTAAAAAAGATAAATTGTCCCCAATACTACAACCTGGGGTGTATGAAGTCCCTTGTACTTGCGGAAAAGTCTACATTGGACAAACAAAACGGTCCATTGTAACTCGCATCAAAGAGCATCAAAGGAACATCCGTCTTAACCAACCTGACAAATCAGCTATAACTGAACATGCCCTGTCTTCAGGGCACGATGTATGTCTCAAGGATGCTCATGCGCTTGCCCTTGTTAAGCACAACTGGTCTAGAATTATAAGGGAGGCAGTTGAAATTCGTAAAAATCCCAATAATTTTAACAAAGACACTGGATATCAGCTAAGTGACACTTTGCTACCAGTTATTAAGGATCTAGGGAGATAGTTCCTCTCGGTCTCTCTGTTCTTCACCTATTTAAAATTGTACTTTTTCCCTCTATGGCTACAGAGCCTGGATTTGATCTCCTTTGTACGTCACTGGAGGAGTTTCCATCTGTTTTTTCGCCGCTGACTGTATGATGTTAGGTATCGTTCAGATACACTTCCGTTTTGTTTATGTTTCCTTATATCCATTTAACCCTCCCACCTCCCCCCCCCCTTTCTTTTGGACATTCTCATTCTTCGAGGAGTTTCTATATTTTCACCCCGCCCCCTTTACCTTCTCGTTACTTACTACTCTGTCCGCCGTTCTACCATGGTCCATAAAGTAATTTCTGGCAGCTGCTCTCTGGTGACGAACAGAGGAATTTATCTATTTTTTTTTGTAATCTCATTGATATACTTTCTTTGGCCACATTGTTTATTTCCATTGAAAAAGGAGGCAAGGTTTCTCCGAAACGTATGGTTCAAATTTAAATACACACGGCATTAGCCCAAAAGCATGAATTATTTATATAATAATCCGGGCCGTGAAAGCCTTAATATGCAAACCAATAGACTCTACTGCGTGTCATGGGCAACGAATTTTAATCGCTGTAGTCGAGTGTTGAAGTATGTGGTGTTATAAGTAAAAATACGAAGGCTGGAACTTAAGTAGTGGCAACTATTTATTATCAAGAGGTACAAAAGTGGTACATGTTAACAACCTTTAGAGTCCTTCAAAGTAGTCATCAGCGTGGTGTAGGACCAGTTGCCAGCGATGTGGAAGTCGTAGTATACCTATCGCTGAGCCCGTTCTGTCGATGGTGTGCATGGAGCGGTCTACAGCCTGTCGAATCTCTGCAACAGTCCGGAAGCGAGTGCCACGAATTGGTTCCTTCATCCTAGGGATTAAATCGAAGTCACAAAGACTTAAGTCAGGGAGTATGGTGGATGGTACAGTACTTCCCAGCCCTATCGACCGAACAAATCTGCCACAGCTCGCGCTGTATGAGCCCGAGAATTGTCGTGCAGCATGATGGGTGGTTGTCGCAGAAAGTGTGGCCGCTTCTTTCGCAATGCTGGGCGCAGGTGATGCTTCAAAAACGAACAGTAATACTGTGCATTGACGGTCTGCCGTGGAGAAACGTAATCACGAATGCCGGCATCATGGGTCACCCCGAAAGTCGAAAGTCCGTCAGCCCCCAGTGCGGTGAAGGTGATGGTGATCCTCGTGTACGAGATGAAGGAACCACTTCGTGGCACTCGTTTCCGGACTGTAGCAGAGATTCGACAGGCTGTAGACCGCACCATGCACACCATCGACAGAACGGGCTCGGCGAAAGGTATACTACGACTTCCACATCGCTGGCAACGGATTCTAAACCACGCTGGTGACTACTTTGAAGGACTCTAAAGGTTGCTAACATGTACCACTTTTGTTACTCTTGATAATAAATAGTTGCCACTACTTAAGTTCCAACCCTTGTATATCATTTTTGATTGCAAATACACAATATCTATGCTTAACATTAGAACGTGTGAGTAGTTATAAATCAATAAATAAATAAAAAACAAGTAATACAAAATTGAACCTGCTGGGATTTGATCCACGAATCTCCAGACTATGAGCCCAGGACGGCGATATACAACATGACACTGAGTTTCCCCTTGCTAGTGCTACCTCTGTACCAGAGGTGTTTCGATTTGGTTTCGTTGTGTTTGAATTGATAAGGGGAATCGATTTGCATACATACACGGCCGCCATCTGCAAACTATACGACTGATGACCTTGTAATTTGGCCAAAGGATGCTTCCTACATGAAGGTATGTTGTTGCAGTATTTGGTAAAGATCGGATGATTAGGTTAGTCGTAATATTATTTAAGCTTTGAACATTTGGGTGACAGCCATTACGTTTCCGTCAAGATGGCGGCGAAATAAAACATGAAACTGAGCCCTTTGCTAGTGCTACCTCTGTACCAAATTTCGCAATTCTGCCTCACCGTGTTTGAATTGATAAGGGGGGGGGGGCAGAAATAACAGATCCCACACACACACATACACACTCACACACAGACACCCTATTTTTGGCCCTGTGTAGATCTCATAAGTCTACATTCATTTTTTGCAAAAATCGAAAGTAGACTAAAAACAGAAATTCTCGTGCACCGTCTATAGACGCACGCTGCGCTCAACGTGTTAAATTGTAAGTCATATTCCATGAGACATGTAAAATTGTTAATTTTAAAATATCTGATAGTTGTTAAAATATCGAAATGGTTCTTTTAACTTGCACAAAATACAAGCGGGGTAGTAAACATCAACTTGAATTATGTTGTGAGGACGATGAACAAGTGTATTACTGTCATGATATTGGACGATAGACCTGTATAAACGAGCTCTTTTTATAACAAGCTAGCCTATATAACATATAATGTTTCTTGACCAAATTTATTTCGTAATTCCAAGAATTAATCAAACAAATCAATCGGCTAGGTGCAGACAGATATTTGAGGTTGGCTCTGAGCATGAAGCGAAACTCTTACAATTACTTAACTTGTCAAAGAAGTCTGTGCTCAAAAGTCAAACTGAGAAAAACACTTTTCCAACATCCTCTAAAAAAAAGAGTTGTTTTAACAAAAAATTTGTAATTGAGAATTTTTATGTTATAAAGGCTAAACAATATATTTTGTTTCTATTAATTCAATAATTTTGAATTAAGTTGTATTGCACCTGTTTAACTTAATCACCTTTCAATTTTATCATCGGGGAGGTGCTGAGGAAGTGTTAAAACTGATTGGGGGTGGTTCGTACATGATTGAACTTCAGGCTGATTGGTCCGCAGACTTCTGGGGGTTTCAAACTACTTATGCACATGAATGTCTGTCTGTTAGGTAGTCGGCCCGAAGGCTGGTTGGATCTTCAAAAAGTACCGCAGTTAGCTTATGTGTGTAGAATCCCACAAAAACCCAATGCAGACCTATATTGAGGCGTACTAGGCAAGATGAGGAGAGAGGTAGTTTGTCATTGCTTTCCTCACTGAGTCAGAACAGCAGTACTAACTCTATGAGGAGAACCTCTTACAGTATCCAAAGGCACTGACTGTGCCCTGAATGCCATTACTCAGCACCACTCGTAGTTCAGTAGCTTCCATATAATCACAGCCATGACAGATAGAAGAATAGATCTGAAGACTAAAGGAATGGTGTACAAGTCAGTAGTGAGATCTGCAATGATTTATGGAGCAGAGTCATGGGCACACCCCGCGTGGTGACCGGGGTTTAGAATTGTCCCACCGTAGCCCATGCGTGTCGTAAGAGGCGACGAAAATTGGTACCCGGTGCCTGGGGGTATAACTGGGCCACCCTGTCTCCTGGGGACATAAATAAGGAGGCTGGGAAGGCAACCCAACAAACCACTTCACATTGGGCTAATCACCCATGTGGGGGGTAGAAATGATTCAAAGCAACAACAGTAGCCTCGGATTGGACGGATCTACACGACGTCAACGACCGCAATGGAAACGGAATATAAGATTTGGTACATGGAATAAGAGATTGTGTGAAAATAGATCGAAGTGGCAGAGATGGACAGAACGAGGCTACCCCGACGCTTAAAGGCACAAGGGATACGAAGAAGAAGAAGAAGAAGACATGGGCACCGACTAAGGCACATTGTAAGGCAATGGATGTGGCTGAAATGAAAATGTTAAGAATGATTTGTGGCGTCACCAGAAAGGATAGAATCCGAAACGAGAGAATAAGAGGCAGTGCTAAAGTGACGGATATATCAAAGAAAGTTCAAGAGAGAAGACTACAGTCTACAGTGGTATGGACATGTCATGAGAAGGGACGACACTTATGTTGGCAAGAGAATGACAGTAATGGTAGTGGAAGGTGACAGAGGAAGGCGGAGACCTAGAAGAAGGAGGGACTGTATACGAGTTTACTAGAGGGAGAAATATCTAAGGGAAGAGGACATATGGGACCGAGGAAAATGGAGAAGACTTGCCAGGAACGTCGACCCCACTTGAGTGGGAAAAGACGATGGAAAAGAAGAAGAAGAAGAAGAAGAGTGAGACTGAGACATCGCTGAAAAGCCACATTTTACTCTAGCCTGTGCCAACAGATAGATGCAAATATACTGCATTCATCAAGAGATGGCAACAGGGCCAAATGTACATGAATAAGAACATTTTAAATTTTTTGTGAACTGCGTTAATTCTTCTACTGTGGCTCCCCTACCATCCCAGGCCTCTTACCAAGCCCCGAGCCCTCGTAAGGTCTGTAAAAGGCTGGAATTCTAAATGCTAGATTTAAAGAATATGAACTTGAATGAGTCAACAGAGGAGCCTACATATCCCACAACGTGTACCATCTCGCGCTACAGGCGAACCGGAAGGCTAACTTGGTTATATATTTATTCTCTGTGTAACAAGGCGGATATATTCTGTTTCAGACTGCGGTCCGTCTGGCCCGCAATGGGCCGTGTGGTTTGTCAGCCAGGTCACGATCATTTTGTTGAATGTCGTCCTCAAAGAGGAGAGGTCAAATTTGCTTTCCCGGTCACACATGGATGTAATGTGCATGAATATACAACAGTGGTCACACTCGTCCTCTGTATGTTGAACATCGAGTGGCGGCGCCAGATGGCTAGCACACTGGTTGGTTGAATCACATGTTTTATCGAGTGTAAATAGGAAAAAACTGGCTGCGATGGTCGAGAGTGCTGACGCGCTACCTCATGCGTCGGTGACATCGGGAGAGCGTGGGTTTCTTATTTACACAAATACCGGGACAGTTCCTTTCAACAGGGCCACAGCCGACTTCTTTCCAAAATCCTTTCCCTCACTCTTCCTTAACCCTCCGTCATTAGCACCCAATTAACGCAATTATTTTTGAGTGATAAGTGGCATTTATTATGATATACATAGGGAGTTAATTCAACATCAGTTTTTAACAAGTAGTTCCGTGACGAATTAAAGAGCCTACTTTTCTAATAATTTAAGAATTGATGACAAATATTATGATCTATTATAGTGCCAATTTTGGATGAACTCCATTTGCTAGTATAGAAGTTAAATGTAATAAAAAATTGGCCTTATCTGCAGGCTTATTTTGGCAGAACTGACGGACATTAGTTACTCCAAATTAATTTAGAATGTTAGGTACTATACGTATGCAAACATTAGAGCTGTTGGCCTGAATATTTTCTGATTTATAGATATTAGGGTAAAACATATAGAGAGCATTTATTTGCAGTTGGCAGCCCTGCTGGCTCTTAAGAATAAGCATATTCATATCCGTTATAGTACACAAATCACATACGAAATTTGATTGAAATCCATTTGTTAGTATAGAGGTTACATGCATTTAAAATTTGGACATATCAACAAGCTTAGAATCATGTTGGCAGCACTGAAGTATACTAGATACTCTTGCTCTTAAGAATACGCATAGTGAAAATGAAAATCCACAGCATGCTACCAGTCTCCGACCGGGTCAGAAATGGAATGAATGAAGCCCCCATCTAGCGGCGAGGATATGGACTGTGCCGGCTGTCGAGGCCTGACGCTCTCCTCCGGGGCAACGATTAAATGAATGACAGATGAAATGAAATGATAGTGGAGAGTGTTGCTGGCATGAACGTTTGACAGGGAAAACCGGAGTACCCGTTGAGAAACCTGTCTGCCTCCGTTTTGACCAGCACGGATCCCACATGGAGTGGTCGGGATTTGAACCACGGACTCAGCGGTGAGTGGCCGGCGTGCTGCCGCTTAAGCCACGGAGGCTTAATACGCTTAGTCATATCTGTTATTGTACACATAGTACATACGAAAGTTTATTGAAATCTAATTGATAGTGTAGAAGTTACATGCATTTAAAAATTGGACTTACCAGCAGGCTTAGAATCATGTTGGCAACACTGCCATGTATGGCCTCCTGGAAGTTAAACTGAAATATTATTATCTGTATGTGTACCAATATTGGAATAGTTCCCATGCATACCTTCTAAGATATCAAACATGGAGCTCAAATTTCAATTGCGATTTTTCAGCAGATGGTAGCACTGACGTCATTTTCAAATATGGCCTTGAGATATTGAGGTATAGATCTCTACTCATACCAAATTTGGTTTCGATAACTGCAGCCGTTTAGGAGTTGGTAGGGAGGGACACACAGACAGACAGAAGGACAGACACATATTTTCCCGGATCGTTCTCATAAGTCTAATTTTTCCTCATTTTTACAAAAAAACTTACTATAGTTTATTGTTCACAAGCAAACTTAAAAAAAAAGCTCACATTTACAACTCACATCAAATTGCGTTCAGTCTTCATTAGAAAATATCAAACAAACATTAATATTACCAACAAAACTTAAGTAATATTTTTATTACAAAATAAAATGCAGCACAATAGAGTAATTCTTACTTGGAATCCTTGTTGGAATTTTCAGCAGTAAAAATACACTGGCCCAGTAAAGTACAAGGTTGGCAAGTATGGGGCAGGCAGATTGCTTTGTGACCTTCGTAGCATTCATAATTCGACATCCTTTGACCCGTTTATTCCACAAAATAACTTCAATCTATGTGTTCTTATTCATAAAATTAGTAATGTACGCAATATTGCGATGGAATAATAAGCAAATACGAACCTTCCAAAGTCGAACGAGTTCGGGCGCAATACGCCTCACAGGCCTGGAGGGTAATTACTGCTCTTTACGCAGGCGGAGGGATAACTAACTGGGAGCATTTGGAACGGGACCTAGAGATAGGAAAATACTAAAAGGGACTGGCACATAGGCATCCTCGGGGAGGAGAGGGGAGCAAGAATAGATTTTAGGTGACTGTCAGGCCAGCTTAGCCCGAAGGAGAGTTAATTAGATCCAAGTTAGCAGTCGCTTGTGTGATCGGGCTGTCACCATCTCCAGTTGTATCCGCTGACAAAGTGTGTTCAGTTCCCAGATATTGTCCTTGCAACGGCAGAGGAATGATCCCTCGTGGAGTCCGTGGGTAAAGTCGAGCTGGGAGGGTAAAACAAGATAATAATGTTCGATATCCCACGCTGCGATGGGGAGATGGAGCAAGTCCGGAGATGGGTGGTTCGAATCCCACCGCTGACCGCAGCTGTTCTGAGTGTGTACAGGATGTCCGTGAAGTCCCCGTACCCCTTCGTCAAAACATTATACTGTCTAGTGGAGTACTTACATATGAGTCGTCCAGTTGCAAAACTCGTTTAATCCACTTGTGAATAAGAATCATGTCGTAAAATTATTTATTTTATTTTATTTAGCCAATTTACCCTCTAGGTTGGTGGTTGCCAAGGACTCAAAGAGGGAACTCACCACTACCGCCTCTATGGGCAGTGTCCTGGAGCCTGGAACATCTGGTCGGGATGGATACAACTGGGGAGGTGTGATCAGCACTTTGCCCAGGCGGCCTCACCTGCAAAGCGAACAGGGGCCTCATGCGGGATGGGAAGGAATGGAAGATTGGGATGGATAGGCTAGGAAGAGGGAAGGAGGCGGCCGTGGCCTTACAGTAGGTACTGCCCCCGTAAATTGAATTATACTGAGACCACGATGGCTGTATTGGCATATGTGAATAAAATTATGGCCGTCATAGTTGTGACGTGTATATTCATGACGTAGGCACGGATGACGCAGACTTTATGCAAGTAGGCTGGATGAGCTGAGATTCTTGGTGACGTCATGATTTTGTTCGAGAAGGATCTGAGATTTACGACGCAGTCGCAGGGAAACAAGGAACTGTGCTGAGGAAGAAGTTACGCTATTGGAGGAGAGGCTCGAACCAATGAATGATAGCTTGGAGGGAGACGGAGATTACTGAAACTACCATATTTAATAACTTTTGGCATGCAGAATTGTGGAAATCTATTTTCAGTTATGGCATTGATTTGGAATTTTGAAGAAATTAATTATGAGTTTTTGAAATTTGAAAATCCGTCAAGTATAGCCAAAGTTAGAACTTCTAGCAATGACGGAGGAACAAGCTATGGTAGGGATGGATACGCCCCTTAAGAAGTTGATAAAAGGCCTTACACAGCAGAGAGGAGGCTCTCATGGCTCATTTTTCTGATTCTCACATTGTCAGACTTCGAGTTCTTAATTCCGATAGAACAAGTATATATTATTCAGTGAAACAAGTCGTCATTAGCACGTGTGGTAGAGCCCACAGCATCGAACAAGCATTGAGCGTGCAGCAGTACAATTTAACGGTTACTGAAACTAGGCGAAGTTGGAGCGCACACATAAACGAGTCTACAAGATTATCTATCAAGAGTTAGCTACTGCATTTATGCTAATTCAATTGTGCATTACAATATTGAGGCGTGTACGAAAGTTGAACATTTTCACTATTATACTTTGGAAGATATTCGCATTTTAAGACTGCAGACAAAAGTGATTTTCTCGACACCTGAGAAGCACTTTTATAATACCACATTCTACGCTACGGCTGACACATGTATTGCAACCGTGATACTGAAGATTACATTTGGTGATACAACGCTACATTCTACAATGGAACTATATAATCTGGCAGTACTTTCGACTATTATTATAACGGAAGTGGAGATGGAAGACTAAAACTTTAATGCAATTGGGACATATATCAATGGAGTGAAATAGCAACATGGAGCTTCGTTAATCGTCATTCTACCAAAGCGAGCATGTAGTGAACATCCAACTACACTCATGCATCGTAATCCATCGCTGAATTACATCAAATGGCAGTGGAAATATCTTCATACTCCACAATTATGAACGTTTCTGCGGAAATAATTGCAATGAACTTCATGGCGAATTTCTACCAGAACTTCAGGGAACTTTCAAGAGAGGCCAGGGTGGACCCGGCTCACACAGAAGAGTTTTGCCAGAAGGATGTCTATCGTCTACATGGAGCAGTGCAATTTCCGGAGGAGGGAACTATTCTATTCTCCGAGGGCGCAGGTTCCAGGTTCGAGGTCGGAGCACATCTTTACGGTGGTGAAATGGAACCAACAGCAGTCTTCTTTGGAAATTTTCCTCTAGAACTTCAATCAACAGATAAGGTAGTCGTGAACGTTTCTTGATTTATTTGAGCCATTTAGCGATATATGAGCAACCATTTTTCCCATATTTTCTGTCCCATATATTTTGCCCCATATTCTTGCTTGATATTTCACTTTGCTGATTTATGCCTTTTTCTACGATTTATTGAGACATTATTATGTCATTGGCATATTTAAATAATTTTGGATCAGTTGAGACTGATAAATTATATTCTTTCAGTAATTTGCATATTTTTGTAGTCACGATTTGACTGTAAAGTTAACGATTCTCTATGGCAAATTTGAATTCAGACAGCGTGTCTTTTTATTAAAGTAATTCTATTCAGTAAATTACTTTGACCAATTTTCTGTCATCCTCAAGAAAGAAGAATGATTAAAAGATTTTAGAGCGTTAAAATCTACTACTTTATCGACGATCTTAGAAATACTAGTCGTTTTATGAACATGATTGCAACATAGACATTTATCGTCAATTCTGAAATACCATTGCATTATAGACAATTTTATGAAATATGAACTTTGAGTACGATTTATTGAGTATACTATAGTAATGAACATTTGATAGGAGTTTTTCTCAATTCTAGATTGGAACAATAATGTTTGCAGTCCACAGTCTAATTGTATTCTATTCGACTATTTATGCAGTTTAGATGAACTTTGATTGAAGATAGTATTTTTATACTGCGATACTTTGATGATATTAATCTCAATTTTGATAGATCAGGGAGGCGTGTCTTATCGTATTTGCTATTAAATTTATTTGTGAATGGCAAATTTTTACTTCATATCGCTTCATGAATGAAACCCACGAAGGTTAAATATAATAACAGTTTTTGATACAATTGATGAATATAAGAATTTTTAAAGAGGAACTATGGATGTATAATCGTTAGTTCAGTGGACGTGTAAAAGTCGCTGATGATTAATGCCCTGTAAAAAGTGAAGGAGGTTCCCACAGTAATATTGATGATGATGAAGATGAATTTATAAATGGAGGTTTTTTGTGTGTATTGTGGAAGATTTTGATGCCATATATAATGAGATATATGATGAACTAGCAGTAGTACCCGGCTTCGCCCGGTGGAATGATGATAATGTTTTAAGGTCTCCTTAGAAATATAATGGACTTAAAATCTAAGTCATTTGCCCCCAAAGACAATGAGGGAGTAATATCTAGGTCAATTGCCCTTTTGATAAGGATGATAATAAAAACTACTGTTGAATTGACACGTCAAACATACAAACCATCGTAATAGAAATACATATTTCAAAATTCACAGGCGAGGAAGATTTATTGTGTGTGGTGATTAATGGTGTAATGGGCGTAACATCTACTGTAGGTCATTTGCTCTTATGATGAGGATGATAAGGGAAACTACTACCGGTATTGAATTGACACTTCAACGTATAATGTACACAATGTACTGTAATAAAAATAACTATATGGCGGCTTCGGTGGCGTATTTGGTAGCATACTGAGCTTCTATGCCCAAGATAGCAGGTTGAAACCCGGCCGAAGCCGTCGGATATTTTAAGAGCGTTAACAATCCGTCAGTATGCCTTTCTTCGGAGGGGAAGTAAAGCCGGCGGTCCCATGTCATATTTATGGCATGTCATTGAACCTTCCACTAATTACACCTGTGCGAAGCAAAATTGGATAGGTAAACAACGCTCATAGATGTCTACGTCCGTTGCCAAGAGCCGACTGCAGTGGCGTCTAGTAGCTAAGTTCCGAACTTGGCCTAGTAGTCGTTAACGGTGGCGCTTGGCGGCAAAAGTACGAACTATTTGAAGAATTCTTAGTTGCAGTTTGTACTTAAATTAAAAAAACAGATAACATACACTAACACCGGTTATCAGACAGATTCTACACACACCCAAAGTACACGGGGCTAAATGACCGCGTTGTCGCAGCCCCTAAACTTAAGAACCAACCAACCAAAAATAAATATTTTAAAAATCACAGTCGAAAAAGACTTTATGCGGCGGTGATTATTGGTATGATGCGCGTAATATCTAGGTCATTTGCACTTATGATGATAATAATAAGGTAATGAAAAAATGACTACTAAACGAACATGGTGTTATTTTAAAACTGATATAGGTAAATCAGGTGTCTAGCTTCGATGTCTTCCAAAGTCTCAACCTTATTTTCTGGCTTAGGCCTGTACTGGATGCGTCTAGTGAAAGAGCGTACTGCTCGGCAAAGACAAAGAATATAGGTCCAAGCTGCACGAACCTGAGATGATCGCAGATGATGACGAAATATGATGACACACGTCCGGGGTTCCCCGTCCTATACAGATTGACCGGGAATCACTCAATGTTTCGCAACGGCCCTGTGCTGGCATCAGCATAGACAGCAGGAGATAACACGGCGGGCTCTGGAAAGTACACTCAAGCCACCTCACGATGAATCAGCAAGCTATTCTCACAACTGACCCCCCCCCCCCCAGGGTCTCACAACTTGTGGGACGTGGGTTGGCGACCACGGAACCCCAGCTGAGTCTGGCATCGCTTCTACTTCCTGGTGCCGGGCTCATTTCAGTTCTCTTTCCTGTCGGCCTCCCTTGGTCAACTCTTGTTCTCTTCCGACCCAGACTGTATTAGGGTATCTGAGGGCTAGGGAGTCTTTCAATTTCCCGCCTTAATTGGCTTTGTCTCATCTTTCCTGATACCCTCATTCTTCGAGGGGTCTGCCTTCTTTTCCTTTTCATAATATCTCCTGTCTTCTGCTCAAGGCCCTCAAAGAGGCAGGGTGTGTGTAGAACCACCACTTCTGGTACACCCTCAAGGGCTCATGACTGGTGAGTTAGGAAGCTGGCAACCCCGAGGAATTCCTGAGCTACATGCAGGGAATGGAGTGGTATGTCAGAAATTTCAAGTGGACAGTGTTACGCATCGGGTTCCAAAGGGTAAGTATACACACTTTGTTTTCGATCGGTGAACGATGTAGATTTGTACCAAAGGGTCTTAATGCGGGAAATGGAGTGGTCTGTCCGAAATTTCGAGTGGACAGTGTTACTCGTCGAGTTCCAAACGGTAATTATGTAAAATCTGGTTGAGATCGGTGAAACGGTGTAGTTTTGTGCCAAGGGCCAAAATGCAGGGAATGGAGTGACCTGTCCAAATTTTAAAGTGGACAGTGTTACTCATCTGGTTCCAAAGGGTAAGTATACACATTTTGTTTTCGATCGGTGAACGATGTAGATTTGTGCCAAAGGGCCTAAATGCGTGGAATGGAGTGGTCTGTCCGAAATTTCGAGTGGACAGTGTTACTCGTGAGTTCCAAAGGGTAATTGTGTAAAATCTGGTTGAGATCGGTGAAACGGTGTAGTTTTCTGCCAAAGGGCCAAAAAGCAGGGAATAGTGTGGTCAGTCCGAAATTTAAAGTGAACAGTGTTACTTGTCGGGTTCTACGGGTAAGTATATAAAATTGGGGTCAGATCGGTGAAACGGTGTAGATTTGTGCCAAACAGCCTAAATGCAAGGGATGGAGTGACCTCGCCGCAATTTCAAGCAGACAGTGTTAGTCGCAGTGTTCCAAAGGGTAAATATACACATTTTGGTTGAGATCGGTGAAACGGTGTGGATTTGTGACAAAGGGCCTAAATGAAGGGAATGGAGTGGTCTGTCCACAATTTCAAGCAGACAGTGTTACTCGCTGGGTACCAAAGGGTAAGTTTACGAATATTGGTTCTGATCGGTGAAACGGTATAGATTTGTGCCAAAGTGCCTAAATGCAGGGAATGGGGTGGTCTGTCCGAAATTTTAAGTGGACAGTGTTACTCGCAGGGTTCCAAAGGGTAAGTATACAAAGTTTGGTTCAGATCGGTGAAACGGTGTAGATTTGTGCCATTGGGCCTAAATGCATGGGATGGAGTAGCCTCTCCGCAATTTCAAGCAGACATTGTTAGTCGCAGTGTTCCAAAGGGTAAATATACAAATTTTGGTTGAGATCGGTGGAACGGTGTAGATTTGGGCCAAAGGGCCTAAATGCAGGGAATGGAGTGGTCTGTCCGCAATTTCAAGCAGACAGTGTTACTCGCAGGGTTCCAAAGGGTAAGTATACACATTTTGGTTCAGATCGGTGAAACGGTGTAGATTTGTGCAAGAAGGGCCTAAATGCAGGGAATGGCGTGGTCTGTCCCAAATTTCAAGCTGACAGTGTTAGTCGCAGTGTTCCATAGGGTAAATATACAAATTTTGGTTGAGATCGGTGAAACGGTATAGATTTGGGCCAAAGGGCCTAAATGCAGGGAATGGCGTGGTCTGTCCGCAATTTCAAGCCGACAGTGTTACTCGCAGGGCACCAAAGGGTAAGAATACGAATTTTGGTTCTGATCGGTGAAACGGTGCAGATTTGGACCAAAGGGCCTAAATGCAGGGAATGGGGTGGTCTGTCCGAAATTTTAAGTGGTCAGTGGTACTCGCAGGGTTCCAAAGGGTAAATATACAAATTTTGGTTGAGATCGGTGAAACGGTGTGGATTTGGACCAAAGGGCCTAAATGCAGGAAATGGGGTGGTCTGTCCGAAATTTCAAGTGGACCGTGTTACTCGCAGGGTTCCAAAGGTTAAATATACAACTTTTGGTTCAGATCGGTGAAACGGTGTAGATTAGTGCAAAAGGGCCTAAATGCAGGGCATGGGGTGGTCTGTCCGAAATTTAATGTTGACGGGGTTACCCACAGGGTTCCGAAGGGTAAGTATACAAATTTTGGTTCAGATCGGTGAAACGGTGTAGATTTGTATACATAACAGACAGACAGACAGACAGACAGACAAACTTTGTGCTTTATATATATAGATAGATTATGGGCCAATTTGGTGCAATTTTGTGCCTTCTGAGCGAGGTATTTTTCCGCTGAGTGTATTGTTCAGGTCCATTGAAAATTATTCATGTGAAGTTACCGTTAAAATTAACAAGAGTGTTTGATAATTTGAGATAACGATTTTGAATGGAGGTTACCGTCACAAATAATAATAATTATTAAATCTTATTAAACCTGAATCTAAAATTTAAATATAACTAACCTTCATTGGTCGATTATATCACCACGATTTAAGTAATTATCAACCGGATAAACGTGTGGTTTAATGTATTTCTAATATAAATAATATAAATAATGTAAATAACTATGTAAATATCTTTAATAATAATTTGAAACGAACGGGATTAATAAAGGCGTGTATAAATTTTTCAATTGTCGTTTGACAATGTTATAAACAATTTAAAATGTTATAAATAATTAATGAACATTTTGTTATAAACATTAAGCGTTTTCGTTATTATACTCTAAACAACGCTAGTTCAACAATTGGATTATACAATTAAACAAGATTTGGGATTATTAGAGTAATCCATTGATATTTGAAAGGAGCATTTAAAAGATTTGCGTGATAATATTTGAGTTGAGATGTGAACATTTAAAGTGTTTTGAAAAGGAGCTAGGCTCTGAGGTAACTAGCATGTGCTAACATTGGTTGAACAGGTGTGTCCATTTGACGAAGCAAGCATGTGACACGGTGCAGGGTGTATCGCAGGTGGCCAGATAACTGTATGATAGAGGCCAAGGTCATCTACATAGCAGCCTTGCGGTTATAAATAAAATGTGAAGTTCATGAACGAGGAAACAAATGCTATATGTCTCGTCCCAGCTCCCTTATCCATTCCAAAGTGCATTGTTATTATTATTACGTTCTTTTGAGCTAGAGAAAGCTGAATTTTTGTATGTGAAGTCTACAAGTCCTACAGGAGGACATGTTGCATTGACAATGGCTTCTGATTGCCACGTATATTTTGTTGTTAAATTTTGTTAAATTATTTTTCTCTTTATGTGAAATAAATTATTGTGCAGTTTAAATTTTCTTGTTTTCGACTTGGTTCATTTTAAATATCGAGGTGGAGGTTATTGTGAGGGCATACTATTAAGTGATCCAGTTGAAAACCCAGACCCGAGATTAAATTGAATAGGTAAGTAAAAGGTAAGTATGAACCCCCGTATATTTTGGTGTGTTCCACAATAATTTCATGTTAACTACTGTGCTCTAATCTCGGTAGTATCTGTCAGTGCCATTTTCATTGATGTAGCTGTGCCGGTGCGATTGATTTTTGGCAATCCGATTGAGGGGGCGGATATCTGACAGCCTACTATTCGGATTATCGGGGACAGTACTGTCCCCGTTTACCTGGATAGTAGGCTGTCAGATATCCGCCCCCTCAATCGGATTGCCAATTATCAGTCGCGCCGGCACAGTTACATCAATGAAAATGGCACTGACAGATACTATCGAGATAAGAGCACAGAAGTTCACAGGAAATCATTGTGGAACACACCAAAATAGACGGGGGTTCATACTTACCGTTACTTACCTCTTAATTATCTCGGGGTTTGAGTTGACAACAGGATCACTAAAAGTCTGTTCACACAATAACCTCCACCATGACATTTAAAAATGAGCCAAAACGAAGACGAGAACTTTGAACTGTACAAAAGCTTTATTTCTAATAAAGGGTATGATTTTACTAACACAGCAAAATCAACGTGGCTATCAGTAGCCCAAGTCAATCTGACTACGTCCTCAGTAGGACTTGCAAAAATTATCATACAACATGATATAAAACATTTTAGCTCCCAAGAGCTCCAAATAACGTAATATTATTAACACAATTGGATTGGAAAAGGACGTCAGGGTGTGACATATATAAAGCATTTGGTTTCCTTTTAATAAACATGAGAATGGTATTTATAGTCGCAAGGCCGGCGTGTGTACGACCTCACTCTGATAACCAGATGTTGGCCCAGCTGCGAGCTACCCTCCAGCCTGTTGCATACTGGTTAAATGCACTCCCTTCTCACGTGCTAAGTTACGTAGGATTACAGCTTGCTCTCTCAAGCTTTTAAATGTCGACAAGACAACTCACATTATATTTACGCAAATCTTTCAAGTACTTTGCTCACATCCTATTGAATCATTATGTTAATTCCTTAAACTTGTTAACTTCAATCCAAATGTTTAATTAGCTCTTAAATGTTTATAACAAAATCACATAAATTATTTATAACAATTAGAA
This sequence comes from Meconema thalassinum, assembly GCA_946902985.2. Lineage (NCBI taxonomy): Eukaryota > Metazoa > Arthropoda > Insecta > Orthoptera > Tettigoniidae > Meconema > Meconema thalassinum. Next base: position 321,978,764 of record OX336388.2, on the reverse strand, counting down.
ATTGTTTATCATATTTGTCAAAGACAATAAAAATATTATATGCACGCCTTTAACATCACTCTCGTTTCTCATTATTTTCAAAAATATTTACAGCAATTATTTACAATATTAACATTTTAATTGTTTAAATTATTAATTTAATAAATACATTGACCACATGTCCATTCGGTTGGTAATTTTCATAATCGTGATTAATATAATCGACCAATGAAGGTTAGTTATACATGTTAATGTCACAATCTGGTTTAATAAAGGTTTTAATAATGATTTGTGACGGCAACCTTCATTCAAAATCTTATCTCAAATTCTTTCAAAACTCGTGTTAATTATAACAGTAATTCACTTGATTTATTTTCAACGAACTATGACAATCTTACTCCAGCGGAAAATCCTTCGCTAACAAGTTAATGCACAAACTGCATTAAAAATATGCCCAAAATCATCATATATTAATCTATATGGTATTCAACTTCCACATAACTTACAAAACTTCCACAAATAATTCTTTAACATTTATTCTTGTGGGAACTTCCTTCATATTCAAGGGCTTTATACCTCAGCGACTTTCAACACGCGCTGCACTAGCGATTATACATTCATAGTTCCACTTAAAAATTTTTATAATCATTACTTGTTTCAAAACTGTTTTTCTATTTAACCTTCGTGGATTTCATTCATGAACCGAAATGAAGTCAAAACTTGCCAATCACAAACAAATTTAATAGTGAATACGCTTATATACGCCTGTCTGGTCTATCAAAATTTAAGATTAACATCTTAAAAGAAATTGTAGTATAAAAATACTATCTTCAAATAAAGTGCGACTAAAATGTAAAGTAGTCGAATAGAATCCATTTAGACTGGGGAATGCAAACATCGTTATATAAATCTCTAATTGAGAAAAACTCCTAACAAAAGTTCTAGACTTTAATGCATTCAATAATTCCTTATTAAAGTTACTCTTTCACAAAAGTGTCTACAATGCAATGTTCATTCATAACTGAAGATAAATGTCTGTGTTGCAATCAATTCCAATAACGACTAGTATTTCCAAGATCGTCGACAACGTAAGAGATTTTAACGCTCTAAAATCATTTAAATGTTCTTCCTTCTCGATGATGACAGAAAATTGGTCAAAGTAATTAAACAGGGGTAGAATTACTTTAATAAAGTGACACGCTGTCTGAATTTAAATCTGCCATAAAAATCATTAACTTACAGTCAAATCGTGACTACAAAAATATTAATAACTGAAAATCTAAATATCAGTCTCAACTGATTCAAAATCATTAACTATGCCCATGACATAACAATGTCTTAATAAATCGTCGAAAAAGGCATAACTCAACAAGGTGTACTGAGAATATGAATCTCAACAAAAAAATAGGGCAAAAACATGAGGATAAAAATATGGGAAAAATGGTTGCTCAAACATCATTACTAAACTCAAATACAATAAACGTTCACGACTACCTTATCTGCCGATTGACGTTCTAGAGGAAAATTCCCCAAAGAAGACTGCTGATGGATCCATTTCACCACGTTAAAGTTGAGCTCCATCCTCGAAATAGGAAATAGCACCCTCGGAGAATCGAACTGCTTCCTTCTCCGTGAATCGCTCTGCTCCTCGAAGACGAATAGACATCCTTCCGGCAATAATCTTCTTTGTGAGTCGGGACATCCCTGACCTCTCTTGAAAAATTCCCTGAAGTTCCAGTAGACAATCGTCATGAAGTTTTGTAGAAATTTCCGAAGAAATTATTCATATACAGAGTATGAAATTGTTTCTATGGCTGTTCGATGGTATTCAGCCTTTAATTACGAAACATGGGTGTAGATGGTATTCACCGCATGTTCGCTTGTATGGAATAGCAATTAGCGAAGTTCCATGTCGCTATCTTACTCCGTTGAAGTATGTCCCAATTGCAATAAGCCCTTAGCCTTCCATCTGCTCTTCGGTTGTAGTGTTAGAAGAACAAACTGCCGTATTCAATTGCTCCATTATACTGTAATGTTCTGTAACCAAGCAATCTGAAGTCTTTCTATTCCACTCGCAGCGTCAGCCGTTGCGTTGATTCTGGCTATACCAAAAGTGCTTCTCTTGTGGCGAGATAATCACTTTTCTCAGTCGTATAAAACTGCTAATATCTTTCGAACTAATCGGTCGAAATTGTTCAGCTTTTCTCTATTACTGCATGTAGCACTGCACAATACAATTAGCTTATCGTAGACCGCTAACTGTTCGAAGCTAAACTTGTAGAAGCTTTCTAAGGTCCGTTTCAACTTCACCTAGTTTGACTTGGATCTCGTTAATATAGTGGCCTCGCCACGCGTTATAAAGACGATTCTTTTCACTGCTGTTCACTTCGACGTCTCACTATAATGAATGTATAAGAAAAGAACTTTCACAAATATACTTCGATGCTCTGAGAATGAGATCTCAGAATAATCAGAGAACGAAAGAGACTCCTCTCTTCTGCGCAAGCCCTTTTATTAACTTCACGAGGGGCGTTACCATCCCTTCCAAAGCGTGATACTACGTCATCGCTAGAAGTTCCAACTTCGTTAATACATGACGGATTTTCAAAATTCAAAAACTGAAAATCAATTTCACTAAAATTCCAAATCAATGCTTTTACTGCAAATGGATTTCCACAATTCTGCATTCCAAAAGTAATAAAAATACCATAGTTTCAGCAATCTCCGTCTTCCTTTAAACTATCGTTGATTGGTTCATGCCTCTCCTCCAATAGCATAGTTTCTTCCTCAGCAGAATTCCTCGTTTCCTGCGACTGCGTCGTAAATCTTGGAACATTCTCGACTAAATGCTGACGTCACTGAGAATCTCAGCTCAAGAAACCTGCTGGTATAACATTTACGTCATCCGTGCTTACGTCATGACTACCCACGTCATAACTATGACAACCATAACTCTCCTTATAATTTCAAATATAGCCACCGTGGTCTCCATATAATTCAATTACGGGGGCATTCTCCTCCCACCACGTTTTAAAAACAGTTGCAAATTGTTTTTAAACTCAGTGTTACAAGTATCTCAACTCTCTTGAACACGAAATTGAATTATTACTGGCTTACTCTAGGATAGTATCTTTTCAAATTTCCAGCATTGAACTTGCCGTAAACGACATTATTCTCATCATCGTAGAGTTCATAACAGTTGTTTCCATAAGCGTTTGTAATCCTAAACGGCCCCAGGAACACTAATCCAAATTTGGGGTAGATTTTCTTGGACATATCAGCCTTGACAGGTCTGCGTAATAATAGAAGATTTCCAACTTGAAAGGGTGTACCAAAACGTTTTCCAGCTACTCTCTTCAATCGTTTTTCTGCTGCTTTCTGGAGTTGTTCCTTTGCCTTGTCAATCCTCTGCTGTCTTCCTATGTCGGGATCTCTTGGTATGTGGTTGAAAAGATTATCCCACGGCCTTTCTGGGTTTCTTCCTAGATGAAGTCGCATTGGCACTTCTCCTGTGCTCTCCTGCACTGTAGAGTTCAGACATTCCTCAATAAGGGGTACAAATCTCACCCAACCAGAATGATCATTTGGACAGAAAATTCGACAGAATTTCGAAAATTCAGCCATATATCTTTCTGAGGAATTCGATTCAGGGTAACGCACGCTTGAAAATAAGAGCTTAATGCCAAGCCTTTCCATATCCGCTGCAAATTCCACGGACGTAAACTGCGTTCCATGATCTGACAGTAGATATTCCGGTATACCAGCTTTAGGAAATACTGCATTTTCCAGTCTGCTTACTACGTTCCTCGTGTTAGCTTTCTGCATGGGACTCATTGTAACAAATTTTGAGAAAACATCCACGGTCACCAACAGGTACTGGTTACCCTGGTATCCCTTTGGACAGGGGCCAAATATATCCGTCGCCATGAGTTCGTTTGGCTTAGAAGGAATCATCGCCTTCGGTTTTCCCTTTAGTAAAGCAGAAGCATACTTTGCTCTTTGACATTTGTCACAGGATCTAATGACCTTGGCAATGCTGGAACGCATGTTAGTCCAAATAAATTTCTCTTTAAGTGTATTAAGAGTTTTATCTAAACCGGCATGTCCAGTTGCATGATGAGCTACCCACACTAAATTGACAATAAGTTTAGGTGGCACGACTATTCGGAGTTTTGTATGCGCAGAGTCAGCATACTTGCATACGATGTCTCCACTCAAGACAAAGTGTCGTGAATTTCTCCGTGTAGCTTCATAGTCAACATCCGTATTGTCCATGTAACCCTTGAGGAACCTGTACATTTTCCTTATTGGAGCGTGTCTCTTCTGTGACACACCGATTCGGGCTAACCTCCTAACGGTTTCTTCATCTTCTTGCTCCAATTGTACATGGTGTATCTGCACATTTTTAATAGGGTTACGTGATAGAGCATCAGCCAGTAAGTTATCTTTCCCAGGCTGGTGGACGATAGTAGCGTTAAACTGTTGGGTGAACAAAGCCCAACGTGTCAATCTATCACTTGACATGTCAGTTTGCAACATAAACTGTAGTGCTTTATGGTCAGTAATAATGATGACCTTATGTCCCAGCAGGATTTTCTTCCAGGCTTGTAAAGCTGTCACAAAAGCTAACGCTTCAAGCTCTGTCGTGAAGTAGTTTTCCTCGTGCTTTTTCAACTTCCGACTAGTGAACGCAATGTAGTGCTTGTTGCCTGCCTCGTCTTTCTGGTATAAGACTGCACTAATGCCTATTCTTGATGCATCAGACTCAATATAGAACACCTTCTCAAAGTCTGGGTACTCCAGTTTCACATTATTTCTGAGCATCTCTTTTGCTTTCTCAAAAGCCTCGTCTGCAGCGGTACTCCATTTCCATCTGTTGTTCTTCTTGAGTAAGTCATACAGAGGAGCCATAATTTCCGAGTATCTTGGACAGTGGCTGCTAATAAATTGGCATGCACCTACAAATTCTCTGACTTGTTTTACCTTAGTTGGCTTTGGAAATCTCGTGATCGCATCTACTTTTTTCATGTTTGGATGATATCCATCTTTATCAATAGTATGCCCCAAATAATTTATCTCCTTCTTCAGGAATTGACATTTTCCATAGTTCACCTTGATGTTGGCCTCCCTTAAATTCTCGAACAACTTTCTCAAGTGCACTAAATGTTCTTCGGCGCTGGGTGAAGATACGATTAAATCGTCAATGTAGCAGATTACATTTTCTTTCACTTCGTCAGTGAGCTTACTATCAAGTGCTCGAATAAGTGCTGGTCCACTGTTAACCATTCCAAAAGGCATTCTGGCAAAGACCCATGACGTCTGGTCAAATAGGAATCCAGTGTACTGCATACTATCCTCTTCTAATTGAACTTGATAAAATGAAGACGTCAAGTCAAGAACGCTGAAACAAGCTCTCCCTTTGAATTTCCGAAGCAGATCTCTAATCTTGGGTGGTCTGTCATTTTCTGGAAGAATCTTCAAGTTGATGGTCCTGGCATCGAGACAAAGACGTATCTGACCATTACTTTTCTTCACTACTGTGATGGGGTTTATATAAGACGACGCCTGTTTTCTAATAATCCCGTCTACCTCCATTTTTCTGATTAACCCTCGTACTTCTTGATAGTATTTCTCAGGAATGGGGTATATTCTTTTCTGGTAAGGGGTTTCATCTGTCAGCCTTATCTTGTACTTATAATCCTTAATCAATCCAGGCTTTTCATCGAAAATATCTTGGAATTCCTTTATCAGATCCTCAAATTCCCCCTGAATTTCTTCAAATCCTTCAGTTTTTCTACTGGGTATTTCTTCTAAATTTTCCACTTCATTAATTATTGTATTCAAAATTTCTTCCCTAAGGTCTATTTCCAGACTGTTTTTCACGTCCTGTTCTTCTATCTCTTCTGTGATTATGTACCCATCATTAAAGCTAATACTTCTGTTCTTCATGTCAATAATAGCTCCGACCTTCGATATAAAATCGATTCCAAGCACCATATCAAAATTGATCTTGCTCACCACAATGAAGATCTGTTCATAATTCCTTCCATTGATCTCAAAGTTCAATAACACTTGAATCTTGCATTTCACTGCCTTATCTTGGAATATCCCTCTCACTTTGACGGTAGAAACAGGTAGAACTGTCATGTTCTCTCCTCTTAGCAGACTTTGATAACATTCCTCTGAAATGATGGAAATAATAGCACCAGTATCCATCAGGGCTTTGTACTGCTGTCCATCTATCCGTACAGCAATAATAGGTAAGGCACATGGTCTTTCCTCTTTAACAATACCCCTCTCTTCTAGTAAATCTTCATCGGTAACTTCGTATATCTCATTAATCGTAATCAGGTGTGGTGTGGCAATGTATTTACAGGTTCTCACTGACGTTGAGAAATCGGCGTTTTTTTTTTTGTGTTACCGACCTCAAAATTCTGCTGGCTCGTAGAAGGCCCAGGATCGATTACAACATCCTGCCTTTTCTTTTGATTGTCAGCTTCTTTATCCCTTAATTCTTTTAAGTATTGCTGGCTTTCCTTTTCTCTTTGCTGATACTGATCAGGTGTCATAACCTGACTTTGAGTATTCTGGTTTCTATTTTGGTTTTGGTTATTCCTATTATAGTTACGGTTATACCCATTATTGTTGTAATATCTGCCTCTTCCATTGTAGTTTCCTCGGTTGTAGTTCCAACCTCTTCTCTGTTGATACGGTCGGTAACCTTGTGATCTGTAATTTCTAAACTGATTATTCCTGTGAGGACCTACATTGTCAGTTTTCTCCTGCTCTGGCTTGTCAGTTTGTTGGACTTGGTCCATGTATACCGTATTGATTTCCTTAAACTCCTGCCTTTGACCTTTCTGGACTACGTTAGGCATTGGGCTTGTGTAGTCTAACCTTCACAGTAATTCATCCATGCTGGATAAATCCCTGATGTTGGACGAAATTATAAGTCTCCTCACCTCAACTGGCAGCATACGAGAAATCGCATCTATTAGTTGCTCCGTGGACAATGGGGGTTGCAAAAATCTCAAGCGGGACAACTGACTCGTAAAGAAATCAGCGTACCTCGTTGGAAGAGTACCTGAGTATTTTCTTGAATACACCTCCGCTCTTAACGAATTCTGCGCTTCTATAGACCAAAATCGTTTGATTAATGCCTCTGCAAACTCGTCAAAGTTACTGAATGTGTATCTAAATGCGCGAAACCATTCAAGGGGTCCTCCAATCAGATATCTCTCTACTATCTTCATCTCTCTCTCTCTGGGAATGTGAGCTTCGATGAAATAATCTTTGAGATTCCTTACATACTCTATAGGTGTCAAACTATCAGTGTTACTGAATTTTTGTGGTTTGTCCTCGAAATTCCTAATGACCGTTACGTTCCTCGGATATGAATCCGGATAGTTTTTCCCACTATCTCTATAATTCCACTCAGGTTCCATGTTCCTCTCGTCATCCTCCTCTCTGAATCTGGATACACGTTCTTCAGGAGTCACGTCTCTTTCTTCTGGCTCTAGGTTATGTCTTCTAGCATAATTCCTATTCAATTCGCAAGCTAAGCCTTCTGTATCCTTGTCGGTGATTTCTGTTAAGACTTTCTTGATAATCTCTTCTTTGTAGTTCTCCATTAAACTAGCCTCTCCTAACTTCAAATTTTTCAGTTTACTCGTCGTTTCATTTACATCCGAGACAACTTTATGAATTTGATCCTCTAATGTAGATTTTAAAGTTTGCATATCCTGATCTAGTTGTGTTCTATCGTCAACTTGTTTTTCGGATAACGAATTTATCCTGACGCTTAAATCTTTCCTAATCTGTACTACTTCATTGTTAATTTCTATCTGCGTACTGGCAAGTTTTCTTTCAATCCTTTCCTGAATTTGGGTTACATGTTCCCCACTTGACTTATTCCACTCGTCTTTCCATACCGCTACGTTTGCTGTTAACATTTCGGCTATGTCTACTTCGATATCCTCTTTTAATACTCTATTGTGGTCTAATACCTGGGTTCTCATGACCTCTACATCATACTTCAACTCTGCTAAAGACGTTGTCGTTCTAACTGATTCATCGACTAACCTAGTCGCTAATGCAGTTATATTTCGCGTACAAAGAGTTTTTGAGTTTTCGATTTCTTCCCTGACTTTATTTACATCAGTTTGGACTTTAGTGATATCTACGAAAACTGTGTTGACCTCTACCTGAATCTTAGTTATGTCACTTTGCACCTCAGTTATATCCGCATGAATGTTATTAATGTCTACCTGAACATTAGATACATCAGTTCTAGCTTTTTGAATTTCTTTTTGGACTTCCTCGACCTTGTCTTGGACAGTCGCTACATCGTTTTTGACAACTACAACTTCGGCTCTAGCACAAGAAATATCCCCTCGGACATTAGCTACATCTAGATTTAACATTGTAAGGTCTTTCTGTACCTTAGACACATCATTTTTAACATCAGACACATTTGTGCGGATGTCACTTACAGTATTCTCAATTCCTAGGGTATTAATCTGCAAACGCGACATATTATCCTCCAAATTAGCAGCACTAGTATGAAGAACCTTCATATTCTCCTCCATTCGACTATTATTCCTAGCTTCCATCTCCTTCATACTACTATTCAAATTACTAGCATTCTCCTCCATTCTTGCATTCAAATTAGCAGACAAATTACTATTATTCTCCTTCATGCTTTCATTCAGCATCTGCTTCATACTGCGATTCATGTTAGCAGACATCTCCTCTAACATCTTCTTCAAACTTTCATCTGCCATTACAATATTATTCAAAATGGATTGCTGTAGGGACATACATCAAAAGAGCAAAATAACAACATTTGAGCAACACTTTTCACCATATATAATTTTGATCAATTTTCTGTCTTAAATCTAACTTATAACTACCTTATAATTAACCTTCGAATATACTTCATGTTGAAACAAACTCAAGCACATGTTCAAATTTCCCCGGCTCATTTTAAAATATCCTAACACCAATAATTTACATTTACAATCCAAATAATTTAATTTATCTTTAATATGACTGAAATGTCATAAGCCGGTCAAATAAAATAAGATTCCAGATCATAGGCGATTTTTCTAAGTTTTCAGCCTATTTAACCTTTCTCAAGTTGTATAAGATCTGATCTTTTCTGAGTGTAACTTTCCTAATACAATACAACATTTAATTCCTATATAATCACACTCTTAAATACTACAATTGGCCTAGACATCTAACAAAGAATCAACCTCTTTATTTGAGTCTAATCGAACCCTACGTTTTAGGTTTGCCACTCTTTCTGGCGTTAAACCTGGTAATCCAGTTATGTTGAATCGTGCCCCAACGTTTTAGGTGCGCCAATCTTTCTGTCCCCGTTTACCTGGATAGTAGGCTGTCAGATATCCGCCCCCTCAATCGGATTGCCAATTATCAGTCGCGCCGGCACAGTTACATCAATGAAAATGGCACTGACAGATACTATCGAGATAAGAGCACAGAAGTTCACAGGAAATCATTGTGGAACACACCAAAATAGACGGGGGTTCATACTTACCGTTACTTACCTCTTAATTATCTCGGGGTTTGAGTTGACAACAGGATCACTAAAAGTCTGTTCACACAATAACCTCCACCATGACATTTAAAAATGAGCCAAAACGAAGACGAGAACTTTGAACTGTACAAAAGCTTTATTTCTAATAAAGGGTATGATTTTACTAACACAGCAAAATCAACGTGGCTATCAGTAGCCCAAGTCAATCTGACTACGTCCTCAGTAGGACTTGCAAAAATTATCATACAACATGATATAAAACATTTTAGCTCCCAAGAGCTCCAAATAACGTAATATTATTAACACAATTGGATTGGAAAAGGACGTCAGGGTGTGACATATATAAAGCATTTGGTTTCCTTTTAATAAACATGAGAATGGTATTTATAGTCGCAAGGCCGGCGTGTGTACGACCTCACTCTGATAACCAGATGTTGGCCCAGCTGCGAGCTACCCTCCAGCCTGTTGCATACTGGTTAAATGCACTCCCTTCTCACGTGCTAAGTTACGTAAGATTACAGCTTGCTCTCTCAAGCTTTTAAATGTCGACAAGACAACTCACATTATATTTACGCAAATCTTTCAAGTACTTTGCTCACATCCTATTGAATCATTATGTTAATTCCTTAAACTTGTTAACTTCAATCCAAATGTTTAATTAGCTCTTAAATGTTTATAACAAAATCACATAAATTATTTATAACAATTAGAAATTGTTTATCATATTTGTCAAAGACAATAAAAATATTATATGCACGCCTTTAACATCACTCTCGTTTCTCATTATTTTCAAAAATATTTACAGCAATTATTTACAATATTAACATTTTAATTGTTTAAATTATTAATTTAATAAATACATTGACCACATGTCCATTCGGTTGGTAATTTTCATAATCGTGATTAATATAATCGACCAATGAAGGTTAGTTATACATGTTAATGTCACAATCTGGTTTAATAAAGGTTTTAATAATGATTTGTGACGGCAACCTTCATTCAAAATCTTATCTCAAATTCTTTCAAAACTCGTGTTAATTATAACAGTAATTCACTTGATTTATTTTCAACGAACTATGACAATCTTACTCCAGCGGAAAATCCTTCGCTAACAAGTTAATGCACAAACTGCATTAAAAATATGCCCAAAATCATCATATATTAATCTATATGGTATTCAACTTCCACATAACTTACAAAACTTCCACAAATAATTCTTTAACATTTATTCTTGTGGGAACTTCCTTCATATTCAAGGGCTTTATACCTCAGCGACTTTCAACACGCGCTGCACTAGCGATTATACATTCATAGTTCCACTTAAAAATTTTTATAATCATTACTTGTTTCAAAACTGTTTTTCTATTTAACCTTCGTGGATTTCATTCATGAACCGAAATGAAGTCAAAACTTGCCAATCACAAACAAATTTAATAGTGAATACGCTTATATACGCCTGTCTGGTCTATCAAAATTTAAGATTAACATCTTAAAAGAAATTGTAGTATAAAAATACTATCTTCAAATAAAGTGCGACTAAAATGTAAAGTAGTCGAATAGAATCCATTTAGACTGGGGAATGCAAACATCGTTATATAAATCTCTAATTGAGAAAAACTCCTAACAAAAGTTCTAGACTTTAATGCATTCAATAATTCCTTATTAAAGTTACTCTTTCACAAAAGTGTCTATAATGCAATGTTCATTCATAACTGAAGATAAATGTCTGTGTTGCAATCAATTCCAATAACGACTAGTATTTCCAAGATCGTCGACAACGTAAGAGATTTTAACGCTCTAAAATCATTTAAATGTTCTTCCTTCTTGATGATGACAGAAAATTGGTCAAAGTAATTAAACAGGGGTAGAATTACTTTAATAAAGTGACACGCTGTCTGAATTTAAATCTGCCATAAAAATCATTAACTTACAGTCAAATCGTGACTACAAAAATATTAATAACTGAAAATCTAAATATCAGTCTCAACTGATTCAAAATCATTAACTATGCCCATGACATAACAATGTCTTAATAAATCGTCGAAAAAGGCATAACTCAACAAGGTGTACTGAGAATATGAATCTCAACAAAAAAATAGGGCAAAAACATGAGGATAAAAATATGGGAAAAATGGTTGCTCAAACATCATTACTAAACTCAAATACAATAAACGTTCACGACTACCTTATCTGCCGATTGACGTTCTAGAGGAAAATTCCCCAAAGAAGACTGCTGATGGATCCATTTCACCACGTTAAAGTTGAGCTCCATCCTCGAAATAGGAAATAGCACCCTCGGAGAATCGAACTGCTTCCTTCTCCGTGAATCGCTCTGCTCCTCGAAGACGAATAGACATCCTTCCGGCAATAATCTTCTTTGTGAGTCGGGACATCCCTGACCTCTCTTGAAAAATTCCCTGAAGTTCCAGTAGACAATCGTCATGAAGTTTTGTAGAAATTTCCGAAGAAATTATTCATATACAGAGTATGAAATTGTTTCTATGGCTGTTCGATGGTATTCAGCCTTTAATTACGAAACATGGGTGTAGATGGTATTCACCGCATGTTCGCTTGTATGGAATAGCAATTAGCGAAGTTCCATGTCGCTATCTTACTCCGTTGAAGTATGTCCCAATTGTAATAAGCCCTTAGCCTTCCATCTGCTCTTCGGTTGTAGTGTTAGAAGAACAAACTGCCGTATTCAATTGCTCCATTATACTGTAATGTTCTGTAACCAAGCAATCTGAAGTCTTTCTATTCCACTCGCAGCGTCAGCCGTTGCGTTGATTCTGGCTATACCAAAAGTGCTTCTCTTGTGGCGAGATAATCACTTTTCTCAGTCGTATAAAACTGCTAATATCTTTCGAACTAATCGGTCGAAATTGTTCAGCTTTTCTCTATTACTGCATGTAGCACTGCACAATACAATTAGCTTATCGTAGACCGCTAACTGTTCGAAGCTAAACTTGTAGAAGCTTTCTAAGGTCCGTTTCAACTTCACCTAGTTTGACTTGGATCTCGTTAATATAGTGGCCTCGCCACGCGTTATAAAGACGATTCTTTTCACTGCTGTTCACTTCGACGTCTCACTATAATGAATGTATAAGAAAAGAACTTTCACAAATATACTTCGATGCTCTGAGAATGAGATCTCAGAATAATCAGAGAACGAAAGAGACTCCTCTCTTCTGCGCAAGCCCTTTTATTAACTTCACGAGGGGCGTTACCATCCCTTCCAAAGCGTGATACTACGTCATCGCTAGAAGTTCCAACTTCGTTAATACATGACGGATTTTCAAAATTCAAAAACTGAAAATCAATTTCACTAAAATTCCAAATCAATGCTTTTACTGCAAATGGATTTCCACAATTCTGCATTCCAAAAATAATAAAAATACCATAGTTTCAGCAATCTCCGTCTTCCTTTAAACTATCGTTGATTGGTTCATGCCTCTCCTCCAATAGCATAGTTTCTTCCTCAGCAGAATTCCTCGTTTCCTGCGACTGCGTCGTAAATCTTGGAACATTCTCGACTAAATGCTGACGTCACTGAGAATCTCAGCTCAAGTAACCTGCTGGTATAACATTTACGTCATCCGTGCTTACGTCATGACTACCCACGTCATAACTATGACAACCATAACTCTCCTTATAATTTCAAATATAGCCACCGTGGTCTCCATATAATTCAATTACGGGGGCAGTACCATCCCGGCATTTTCCCGAAGACGAAGTGGGAAACCACGGAAAACCACTTCGAGGATGGCTGAGGTGGGAATCGAACCCCCTCTACTCATTTGGGCCCCCCGAGGCTGAGTAGACCCCGTTCTAGTCCTCATACTACTTTTCAAATTTCGTGGCAGAGCCGGGAATCGAACCCAGGACCTCCGGGGCGGCAGCTAACCATGCTGTCCGCTACGCTACGGAGGCGACTACATTTATTTAATTATTTTATTTTATTTTGCTTTGTTTAATTTATTTTTTTTGTTTTATTTTGATTCAGATTTTGTTTTGTTTTATTTCATTTCGTTTTATTTTGTTTTAAATTGTTTTATTTATGGTTTTTGTTTTGTATTATTTTGTTTTGTTGTATTTTGTTTTGCTTTATTTTGATTTTGTTTTGTTTACTTGGTTTTATTTTATTTTGTTTTGTTTTATTTTGATTTTCCAGAAAACAAACATAAAATCAAAAACAAAAAACACGAAGCAAAAAGTAAAATTCAAAAGCAAAAGCACAATGCAAATACAAAACCAAAAACACAAAGCAAAAAGAAAAATGTTGAAAATTACAAACACAAAAGATACGTGAGGCAAAGTCCAGAGAAACGTTTCTCATGAAAATGATTCTTATTCACAAGTGGATTAAACGAGTTTTGCAACTGGACGACTCATAAAAACTATGTATCCAGGGGATCTGCAAGTGAACCATCATGCCTTATACAGAGTTCTATCCGTCTCCAAGTCCTCATTGACATCTTGCTGAGCATCTCAGGAGTTATGGTACGAGAGGTTCTTTTGCGAATGAATTTAATTGGAGACTGCTCAATGGATTGAGTGACAGCGGCACGCGCTTCTTCCCGCGTTCTCTTACGTCCACTACGCAGCCTGTCTTTGACACTGCCTGAAGCAAACGCACGTTTCTCCCAATCAAGCAGAGTATCTTGACGAGGTGGGGGCTTGCCAAAGCGATCTCTAAACGCACTCATTATCACTTTCTTTGTTTGCCCCGTATGTGCTCGTTCCTGCACCCACACACTCGCTTCTAATCGCTCCTCAACAGGGTAGCTGTGTCCGCTCACGTCAGTCATGGCTTCACAACTGAAACGCTTTTGAGAGCATCAATGCAAGGATACCAATAAAACAACTATTTAAATCCCCAATTATACAAACTCAACTGTCCATGCCATAATAGAAAATAATAATAATATGAAACTAGGGGTACGGGGACTTCTCGGACACCCTGTACAAACAGTGAACCAAACTCATTACATCGAAGTCTTGAAACGTTTGCGACAAGCAATTCGACGTTGCCACCCTGATTTGTGGCATTCTCAGGACTGGTTCTTACTCCATGACAATGCAAGACCCCATACTGCTCTGTCTGTTAACAAGTATCTGGCCAGACATTCTGTTATTGCCATCCCAAGCCGCCATAATACCCTGACCTCTCCCCTTGCGATTACTTCTTGTTTCCGCGAGTGAAAAGGCGATTGAAAGGAAAAATTCATCAGATATCGCATACATCCAACGGGCTGTTACAAATGAGCTTACAAGCATCGCAGTTGACAATTTCCCTGCTTGCTTCCAAGATCTCCAGAAACGTAGGCAATTGTGAATAGATAGCCAAGGGAACTACTTCGAAAGGAGCTAGGATCATTACTTGGTAAGTGCATTTTTCCCCCCAACGTCTGTCCTGGAACTTTTTTGACAAAGGTGGTAGTTTTCCCCAGCATTTATTTCGAGTAGAACTGTAAAACTATTTATAGAATGGCTCAGGTGGGAATATAATCCATTTATCCTCAGTTTGACCTCATAAGACTGAATGTACTCCGTTCCAGCCCTCAGGCCAGAATTAACCTCTATGACAGAACCGGAAAACGAATCTTGACCTCCGCGGCGACAGTCAGGATAGCTAGCCAATACATTACACTAAAATTAATTAAAATAACAACAACAACAACAATATTTATGATGAACGTTGTTAAGACCTCATTATAATTTCCATTTCTCAGGAAACGTACAGCTCGATGCTCCGTGAGTTTTGAATTACAATACCACTACTGTATTATTGTAATTTCTTTCTTTCTTCCTTCCTGTCTTTCTTTCTGTCTTTGTTTCTTTGTTAGTTTGTTTGTTTGTTTCTTTCTTTCTTTCTTTCTCTCTTCCTTTCATTCTTTCTTTCTTTCTTTCTTTCCTCCTTTCTTTCTTTCTGTCTTTGTTTCTTTCTTTGTTTCTTACTTTCATTCTTTCTTTCTTTCTTTCTTTCTTTCTTTCTTTCTTTCTTTCTTCCTTCCTTTCTTTCCTTCTTTCTTCCTCTCTTTCTTTCTTTCTGTCTTTGTTTCTTTCTTTGTTTCTTTCTTTCATTCTTTGTTTCTTTCTTTCTTCCTTCCTTTCTTTCCTTCTTTCTTCCTCTCTTTCTTTCTTTCTTTCCTTCTTTCTTCCTCTCATTCTTTCCTTCTTTCTTTCTTCCTTTCTTTCTTTCTTTCTTTCTATTTTGCTTTCTTCAATTCTTTCCTTCTTTATTTCTTTCTTTCTTGCTTTCTTACTTTCTTTCTTCCTTCCTTTCTTTCATTCATTCTGTCCTATTTTCTTTCTTTCTTTCTTTCTTTCTTTCTTCCTTCCTTCCTTTCTTTCCTTCTTTCTTCCACTCTTTCTTTCTTTCTTTCTTTCTTTCTTGCTTTCTTACATTCATTCTTTCTTTCTTTCTTTCTTTCTTTCTTTCTTTCTTTCTTTCTTTCTTTCTTTCTTCCTTCCTTTCTTTCCTTCTTTCTTCTTCTCTTTCTTTCTTCCTTTCTTTCTTCCTTCTTTCTTTCTTTCTTTATTTCTTTCTTTCTTTCTTTCTTTCAATCTGTCTTTCTTTCTTTCTTTCTTTCTTTCTTTCTTCCTTACTTTCCTTCTTTCTTCCTTTCTTTCTTTCTTTCTTTCTTTCTTTCTTTCTTTCTTTCTTCCTTCCTTACGTTCTTCCTTCCTTCCTTTCTTTCTTCCTTCCTTCCTTCCTTTCGTTCTTCCTTCCTTCCTTTCTTTCTTTCTTTCTTTCTTTCTTTCTTTCTTTCTTTCTTTCTTTCTTCCTTTCTTTCTTTCTTTCTTTCTTCCTTCCTTCCTTCCTTTCTTTCCTTCTTCCTTTCTTTCTTTCTTTCTTTCTTTCTTTCTTTCTTTCTTTCTTTCTTCCTTCCTTCCTTTCTTTCCTTCTTCCTTCCTTTCGTTCTTCCTTCCTTTCTTTCCTTCTTCCTTCCTTTCGTTCTTCCTTCCTTCCTTTCTTTCTTTCTTTCTTTCTTTCTTTCTTTCTTTCTTCCTTCCTACCTTTCTTTCTTTCTTCCTTCCTTTCTTTCTTTCTTTCTTTCTTTCTTTCTTTCTTTCTTCCTTCCTTTCTTTCCTTCTTTCTTCCTTTCTTTCTTTCTTTCTTTCTTTCTTCCTTCCTTTCGTTCTTCCTTCCTTCCTTTCTTTCCTTCTTCCTTCCTTTCGTTCTTCCTTCCTTCCTTCCTTTCTTTCTTTCTTTCTTTCTTCCTTCCTTCCTTTCTTTCCTTCTTTCTTCCTTTCTTCCTTTCTTTCTTCCTTCCTTCCTTCCTTTCTTTCTTTCCTTCTTTCTTTCTTTCGTTCTTTCTTTCTTTGTTTCTTCCTTCCTTTCGTTCTTCCTTCCTTCCTTTCTTTCTTTCTTCCTTCCTTCCTTTCTTTCCTTCTTTCTTCCTCTCTTTCTTTCTTTCTTTCTTTCTTTCTTTCTTCCTTCCTTCGTTTCTTTCTTTCTCTCTTTCTTCCTTTATTTCGAACCTCCAAGAAATAAATATCACAGTCAATATCATGGATAATCATGGAATTATTAGTACAACGGTACGCAAGTACAAACCTTCAAAGAAAACTGGTAGGAAGTGGTTCACAGACACAAAGTGCAACTCAGTGCATTCATGAGGAGAATTTTGAAGGATGAGGAAGCGAAAATCATCAAGCCAACTAACAACTCTTTGAATGGCCATAACACAGGAGAATAATATTAATAATAATAGTAATGACAATAATAGTCTAATGAAAATGAAAATCCACAGCCTGTTTCTAATCGACAGACCGGGTCAGGAAATGGAATGAATGAGGACCCCATCTAGCGGCGAGGATATGAACTGTGCGGCTGCCGAAGCCAGTCGCACTCCCCTGGGGCAATGATTAAATGAATGACAGTGGAAATGAAATGACAGTGGAGAGTGTTGCTGGAATGGAATTTGTTATAGGAAAAACCGGAGTACCCGGAGAAAAACCTGTCTGCCTCTGGTTTGTCCAGCACAAATCTCACTTGGTGTGACCGGGATTTGAAATACTGACCCAGCGGTGAGAGGCCGGCGTGCTGCCGCCTAAGCCATGGAGGCTCAATAATAGTCTAATAATATCTATATACAGGGTGTATGTGATATGATGGAAGTCCTTTACACTGGTGATAGAAGATGGTATTCTAAGCAAATATCTTCATGCAATTCAGTCGGATTTTAATTAGTGTAGGTGGAATTAAATCACAAAAATCGTCGGTCAATGTCTTGGAAACGGGCTTACACTTCGTTTCCAACAGCAGTACAGCTGACTTCTCCCCGTCGCCCTCCCCTCCAACGCTAAGGATTGTTGACAAGAGTCTGAAGTTGAGTGACCTCCTCGTCTTGTCTGCCAATGGCATTGAAATACACAAACCGAGCCTATGAACAGCTGTTTCACACCTTCATGGGGAGTGGCTACATGACTAGTTATGGTGGATCTGTTTAGGATTTTGCCATCCTCATGGCCTATGCATAGAAAATGGAAATCCTAAAGATTTGGTAAATTAATTTAAGAAACTGTTGGTCTATCTTTGTGTGAAGACAGTGCAACAACCGTTACAAAAATATTAATAATACTATTATTATTATACCAGGCTACTACTGCTGTACTAATAATAGTAATAATAGAATTTTAGACACACTAACTTTTCGGGGCTACATGACCACGTTGTCACAGCCCCTAAACTATGGAACCAACCTAAGTTCCTTTATGTTTTTTATTTGGTATGTCGAGTTGCCAGACTTTTATTTTTAGCAATCTAACACCAGAGCTACACATGCTGACTCTTCTTATTATTATTATTAGACTATTATTATTATTATCATCATCATGTTCATGGGGTGCTAGTATTGAGGCAGCTTACCATCAACGGCCGATATGCAAATCGGGGCGTGATTGTGCAGCGGTCCAGCTGTTGGCGTCTCACCACGGCGCACCGGGTTTGATTCCCGGTCAATGCATGTGAGATTTTCGAAGTGAAATGCCATGTCCTGTGGTTCGGATTCCACATAAAAAAGGAGGTCCAGTAGCTCACGATTACGAAATTTACGGTCATGTAAAAACACAAGCTTCCTTACTTCCCACCATCTGCAGCTACATTATGATTTCCCGTGGCATCCCACGAGCCCAAAGTTGGAATGCCTAACCCCGCGGTGTAGGCATGCGCATTTAATCGTACATCACGATCGCAGCAAGTCCGGTAATTGAACGTCCAAACTCAGCACCGACAGTGACTATCCTGAGTTTGGATTTCCCTGGATTCTTCCACGCGCTTTCCAAGCACATGCCGGGATAGTATGGTACTTGGAGTCCCGGAGCACCAACCTCATTCACGACCCCTAATAACTACAGCTACACATATTACTACAGTCACCACAGAAACACAGTTTATCAGACAAATCCAACACTCACCCAACTACACGGTGCTGATAAACAAATGTCCCAAGCCACTAAAATGAATTAACAACAACCTTCACAACAAGCTTTCAAGTCTCTTCCATAATCATTGTTACCAAAAATATTTATTTATTGAACGTCCTAAACAATTGGAACCCTACTTAAAAATAAATAACATTCAGTAAATATATAGTCTCTTATAAAGTGTATACTAATACTACTACTACTACTAATATTAATAATAATAGTAATATGTTGTTGGACACACTACTTTAATTTTTGGCGGGGATGTCGAGATTCCGGAATGTTGTGTTCACAGAATTTCATGTACGTGCCATTACATCCATCGGCATAAGTCTGTCGTATTTCTTCACCTTCATGTATTACATGACTCAGACTAGATCGAACCCTCGAGAAGGATAGCACTCTAATACCTGAGCTCACAGCCTCACTATCATTTAATTATTATTATTATTGTTTTATACAGTACATATAACACATTGCTGGTACATCACAACATAACTATACGGGCTTCAGGGAACCAAACTATTGCTACTGAAACAGCCACTTCTAAGCTGGAAAGTCGAAATCGCTACCCATGAATTTCCAGACGATTCGGGTTGTTGAGAGAACTACTGCCTTCTGCATTAGTTTGTCAATTTGAGTATCCAGAATCAGTTCTTTAAGGTCTTGGAGCAAGGAATTTCGGATCACGCCCGTATTTGAGACAATGATAGGTATGGTCTTTACCCGTTCTAAATGCCATTGCCTTTTGATAGGGCCAACCAACTCGCTATATTTGCTTTAATGTTATTATTATTATTAAAAGTAATAAATAACCCCTGGCACTACAGCCCGTGAAGAGCCTAGGCCTACCAAGCGACCGCTACCCAGCCATTTGGCCTGCAGATAGCCTATTGGGGCGACGCGTGAATTGCGCATCGGGTCCCTTCGGCCGTTAATCTTGGTTTTCGTGATCGGGGAGCTGCCTCACTGTCAGACAGCTACTCAATTGTCCTCACTAGGCTAAGTACACCCCGTTCCAGCCCTCACTTCAGTTTCTAAAATCCCTCACGGAGCCGGGAATCAAACCCGGGGCCTCCGGATGAGAGGCAGGCGCGCTACCCCAACACCACAAGGCTGGGTATTGTTATTATTATTACTATGTACATGTGGTACCATACTAGTATTAAATCTTGAAAGTAGTTTTCCATGGTTTCCCACTTCTACCCCAGACAAATGCTGGGATGGTTCCTAACTTAAGTCCACGGCCGCCTCCTTCCCAATCTTCACCTGAATTACAAACACCCACATAACTAAAGAAACCACAAAAACACAGGTTATCAGACAAATTCTTCCCACACCCAACCACATGGGGCTAAATAACCAAAATCGCCAAGCCTCTCAAACAAAACATCAAGTGTATTCCTTTCGTCTTAAATGCAGGTTCTGAACAGAATACGGGATGTCGGAATTTTGTCACACTGTATTTCATTAAAGTGCCGGACGGCAATGGCACTTACAAAGTAGGCTACACAATACTGCCGGTCATAACGTCTCAAGACATTGCGTGCAATTTCAACAACAACAACAACAGCAACAACAACAATACAAATTTTCTTACAAGATGGGTATCGCTCGCTTCCCTCGTAACAGCTGATACCTCCCGTCAACTAGTAAGGTCAACGCTCCGATTACGTATCAACTTCTCCTCCGTGCATCGCCCCACATCGCCCCGCCCCGTTTACCCCAGCCTGCTGCCTCACCTTCTGTTTGAAGAATTTCGGAAAAGCCTAAAAACATTGACTTTTTAATGATAAATTTTCAATTTAAAGATAGGTGACAATTTTTTTTACCCAGGAAGCTTACAATAGTCTCTTCTATCACCAGTGTAACGGACTTCCATTATATCAATTACACTTTGTATATAAAATGAATTGCTGTTCGTTAGTCTCGCTAAAACTCGAAAACGGCTGGACCGATTTGGTTAATTTTGGTCTTGAATTATTTGTGGAAGTCCAGAGAAGGTTTATATGGTGAATAAATATGAAAGTTGTAGCGCACGAGTAGATTCAACAAATGAGTGACGGCACGCGAATCGCTTAAACAAAGTCCCGTATGCGTTCATATACCATTCATCCGATTGCTATGAAACTTTGGTTGTATTGTTGTGCACACTCCAGGAAAGGTTTCTGACTTAGTAAATCCTTTTTACAATTAGTAGCGCACGAGTAGATTCAACAAATGAGCGACGACGGCCGTAGCGTTTCCACCAAGTCCTGTATGCGTTCACATACCATTAGTCCGATAGCGATGAAACTTGGGTGAGAGGTTGTGTACACTACAGACAAGGTTTCTGGCTTAGTAAATCCATGTTAGGCCTATAATAGGTAGCGCACGAGTAAATTCAACAAATGAGCGACGACGAGCGAAGCGTTTCAACTAAGTCCCGTATGCGTACATATACTATTCGTCTGATAGTGATGAAACTTTGGTGAGATGTTGTGTACACTTCATGAAAGGTTTCTGGCTTAGTAAATCAACTTAACAATAGGTAACGTACGAGTAGATTCAACAAATGTGCGAAGATGGGCGAAGCGTTTCAACAAAGTCCTGTATGCGTTCACATACCATTCGTCCGATAGCGATGAAACTTGGGTGACAGGTTGTGTACACTACAGGCAAGGTGTCTGGCTTAGTAAATCCATGTTATAATAGGTAGCGCACGAGTAGATTCAACAAATGAGAGACGACGAGCGAAGCGTTTCAACAATGTCCCGTATGCCTTCATATACTATTCTTCTGATAGAGATGAAACTGGGCTGAGATGTTGTGTACACCTCAGGGAAGGTTTCTGGTTAGTAAATCGACTTAACAATAGGTAGCGCACGATTAGATTCTACAAATGAGCGACGACGGGCGAAGCGTTTCAACGAAGTCCTGTATGCGTTCACATACAATTCGTTCGATAGCGATGAAACTTGGGTGAGAGGTTGTGTACACTACGGGCAAGGTTTCTCTCTTAGTAAATCCATATTATAATAGGTAGCGCACGAGTAGATTCAATAAATGAGCGACGACGAGCGAAGCGTTTTAACAAAGTCCCGTATGCGTTCTTATACTATTCGTCTGATAGTGATGAAACTTGGGTGAGATGTTGTGTACTGATCAGGGAAGGTGTCTGGCATAGTAAATCCACTTAACAATGGGTAGCGCACGAGTAGATTCAACAAATGATCGACGACGGGCGAAGCGTTTCAAAAAAGTCCTGTATGCGTTCACATACCATTCGTCCGATAGCGATGAAACTTGGGTGAGTGGTTGTGTACTCTTCAGGGAAGGTGTCTGGCATAGTAAATCCACTTAACAATAGGTAGCGCACGAGTAGATTCAACAAATGAGCGACGATGTGCGAAGCGTTTCAACAAAGTCCCGTTTGCGTTCTTATACTATTCGTCTGATAGCGATGAAATTTGGGTGAGATGTTGTGTACACTTCAGGGAAGGTTTCTGGGTTAGTAAATTCACTTTACAATAGGTATCGCACAAGTAGATTAAACAAACGAGCGACGACGAGCGAAGTGTTTCAACATAGTCCCGTATACGTTCATATACCATTCGTCTGATAACGACTAAACTTGGGTGAGTTGTTGGGTACACTCCAGGGAAAGTTTCAGGCTTAGTTAATCCATTTCACAATAGGTAGCGCTCTAGTAGATTCAACATATGAGCGAAGGCACGCTAAGCGTTTCAACCAAGTCCCGTATGCGTTCATATACCATTCATTTCATTGCGATGAAAATTTGGTGATTTGTTGAGCATGCTCCCATGATTTTTTGGGATAGTAAATCAATTTTACAATAGTTTAGAGGTGGTTAACGGAAAAAGAAAAACAATATTGTGAATCCAAAAGCACTTCAACATACAAAGTTACAATGCCAACAATTTCTTTGATTGGCATTGCAACGCATGCCGGGTACAGCTAATATATATATATATATATATATATATATATTAAAATCGTTAAGCCCAACTACGGAGCGCGCTTGAACTTATTTTGCACAATGTTCCTTCTTTTCTTCCCAATATCTCTTCATTCGTTCACTGTGTTCCTTTCTGCGTGCTACTGTCCAGCCTGTATTTTTCCTTTTAGGTTTCTCTGCCAATTTATGTTTGTTTACTAGGCTTCTAATTTTTAGGGGCGTGGTGGCTCAGCGGTCTAGCTGTATGCCTCTCACCAAGGCATTCCGGGTCAATGCATGTCAGATTTTCGAAGTGAAATGCCATGTCCTGTGGTTCGGATTCCACGTAAAAAGGAGGTCCCGTGGCCCATGATCTCAAGATTAACGGTCACGTTAAACTACAAGCTTCCTACCTTCCTTCCTTCCTTCCTTTCTTTCAGAAAACCCCATTTTTTGTAGATCTTCATGTATTTCTGTTAACCAATTGTTGCGGATATTCAGATTTAGCGCTAGTTTTAGAATTCTCTTTGTCAGCCTGTCGTTATCCATTCTGTGAAGGTGTCCGAAAAATTGTAATCGTCGTTTTCTGATAGTATCTGTGATTTTTTCTGCGGATTGAGAAATTTCATGTGGTTTCTTTTTCATCCAAATTCCTTTTTCAAACTTTGGTCCTAGGATTTTTCTGAGAATTATTATTATTTTATAATAACTTTGTTCACCCTTCGCTCTGATTGGTTAATTTCCCGGCACGTCACATTCAATGACCGACGAGGTATTCGACAACCAATAATGCTCCAGTAACATTGAATAGCTATGCGGAACTAACCACAAAGGAATGTTGTCCAATTATTCTATTTTCTCTATCAAGGAATATTCCAGTCTAATGCAATACAGAGCCAAACACGATCGATGCAAGAAACGACAGCTTTTTCTGTTCACACTTCACTACACATTATTCCAGTACACAGCGTTGTTAATCATCCTTCGTATCCAGCCGATTGCATTCATTGTTACACTGCGTATGCAGTATACTGATATATCACCAGTGTGTGGCGGTCTACATAAATTTATTGGAATGGAAGTAGACCAAACGGAAATATATATGGACGTGGTGAATGTTGCTGGCTCACTGTATTAAGATATTTATGTTCATGAAATCATATTTATTAAAGTAAAAATTTGTTTCCTTTTTTTTTCCTACAAAACTTTCCTTCAAGATATGGAGCACTGAAAATTCATGTAGCGAACCACTGAATGTGAAATGTTAACAGACATAATACATTTGAAGACTCCACCGGAAAGACGGGATAAGCCACATTCTGTAAATTTTTCAGTAGAGCGAATTTTAACTTTCAACACTAAAAAGAAAATAATACTTAAAGTACCCCAATTGAGGTTAAGTAATATATTTTATTGCCAAATTTATTTTTATAAAGGAATTACATGTAAAAAAACAAGATGTTCAGCAAAGAACATATAGCCTACTTTCTCCTAAATGTATGGGTATCTTTATGACTCTTTGTCCTCATCCCTAAAACAATCACCCCAACCACAATGTATTGTTTGTTTTCTTTTATATTGATAATAAGCCAGTAAGTGTCAAGATCAATATTACATACTTTATGATGATTGAATAACAAAACTACTAACTTATTGTAATGCATTCACGTCCGTTAATCTCTATATTAAGCCAGCCTGCAAAATTAAGAATCTTCCGCCCCAATCACAGTAGGTGGTGCTGCGACCTATCAGTGAATTAATCTTTATCTTGTACGCCTATGCACTGCCATCGTAATGTACTACGATGGCAGTGTTCTATGGGTGTTGAATGAGTAGGCAGTTTAAAGTAGCCAAGCGGGAGGCGATCCAGCTGGCAGTGTTTAAAGGTATTCGGAGCGCGATCGTGGCTAATAGTTGAACTACCAGTATTACAAAATTGCCATACTTCAGGAGGCCAGCTCAGGCATTTACACAGCGTTATGTTTGGAACAATATTATCCACATAACCCACAAGAGAACAGCACCGTACAGAGGCATTAAGAAGGCTGTGGTTAAAGACAACGTGTATCTAGTTCTTCTATTCTCCTTTTTCTAATGTCTTCTGTTTATGTGCGATGCTGGGACTGTGATTTTATTAATATACGAGTGTATACTTTATCCTCTCCTTTGAGCTAAATGACATTTAATTCAGTATCTGTGGGAAAAGCTCGTGCACATCATTTGTAAAAGAATTCAAGAAAAAAAAACCTAACTGTAGCAGTATTCGATCCCCAGTCAACTGCGTGTCAGACTAACATGCTAGCCCAGAGCTAACCGTTTCCATGACGTCAGGTGTTCTTAACTGACATATTAGATACAAACTGTTGGCAAACAATGACTTTAAATAAACGATTTCTTCACTGCAGTACATCTTCATTAAACATCATTTCATACAAAGTTTATATTATTGTATCAGTACGGTATATCACATACAACATACTAAAACTACTGAAATATAAGACAGGCACATGAGGACAGCTGCCATCTTGTCGTGTGACACAAACGGCTCAGCTCTTTTAAGCCACTCATACTGTATAATATTATAATATTAAATTATAATAAATAACGGATCACGACCTTCAGGATAGCTTAAACCCCCCTAGGCTCGATAATCGGAATTGGTGCGTCTTAAGCTATTTATTAAAATGGTTGCATAATTCACACGGCCGAAATCCTGAAATGGCATGGCCGATGACCTTGAATTTTGGGTGAAAGACGCGTCCTATATAAAGGTATGTTGTCACCAAATTTGGTAGAGATCGGATGATTAGTTTAGCCGTAATTTGATTTTACGTTTTGAACATTTGAGTGGCCGCCATTCTGTTTTGGTAAAGATGGCGGCGATATTAAGTATGACACTGAGGTGTCCTTTACTAGTGCTACCTCTGTACCAAATTTCGTTCAATTCGGTTTCACCGTGTTCGAATTGATAGGGGGGACAGACATTCAGAGTACACACACTCACACACACACAGACACACACACACTCACACACACACACAGACTCACACACACACATACACACACACACACACAGACTCACACACACACATACACACACACAGACAGACACACTTTTTTCGCCCTGTGTTGATCTCATAAGTCTACTTTCATTTTTTGCAAAAATCGAAAGTAGGCTAATAACAACTAAAATTAAATTATGAAAAAAGTGAGAGGATATGGAACGCTCTTTCCGTTCCCACTTCAAATAAAAGTCTCTGTATCTCGGTGACATTCCGCATTATTTGAAATTCATTTCAACTGATCTGTAGTGGCGATGGCTGGCCACCAGAATGCGCTATAAACTCATTTCTGAAAAATAGGGACTTAGCCCGTTCTTTCCGTGGGGTCTTCATTTGAATTTAAGAACAGAATTCTGAGAATAAATATAGACTATATTCATGTCTATGACGTTAAAGATAGCTTTGAAGCCATTTTACAGTGTTGCCTTATTTACAGTTAATATTATGGCTTTCAGTCGTTCAACACAAAGGCATTTCAATTAGTGAAATATGTGAAAAATAACCTGTAATAAATTACATGTGACTAAGATTTATACTAGCTCTTAAGCCCGGCGTTGTTCGGGATCACAATTGGAAATTAGGATATCGTACCTTTGCTCGTATTGTGTGCAACCCGGAGGAAGGTCGTTGTTATAATGAAAATCCCAGCTTTATAATAATATATGCATTTGATTAGGGGAATAATGAATACCAAAATGAAAAAAATAAACACAGCCTTTTTCCAGTCGACCGACTGGGACAGGGAATGGAATGAATGAAGCACCCATCTAGCGGCGAGGATATGAACTGTGCCGGCGGCCGAAGCATGTCGCACTGCCTTGGGGCAATGATTAAATGAATGACAGATTAAATGAAATGATAGTGGAGAGTGTTGCTGGAATGAAATTGTGACGGGGAAAATCGGAGTACCCGGAGAAAAACCTGTCTGCCTCCGCTTTGTCCAGAACAAATCTCACATATAGTGACCGGGATTTGAACCACAGACCCAGCAGTGAGAGGCCGGCGTGTTGCCTCCTATGTAGTAAAATTTAATAACCTTTATTAAATATTGAACACCCATCGCTTAACGTCCTCATACCATATTTAAAAATAAACAAGTAGTTCCGTGAAGAACTATACAGCCTACTTTCATATATCCTACTTATGTTAAATGCCACTATCAACATTCAAAATTTCAGTTTGATTGCTGTAATAGATCCGTAGATATTGAGAACCGACTAAATTTTTCGGATGGTCGCCATGTTGGATTTTATATATGTAGGTTCTAGAGTTATGCACTATTACATGAAGATTATTGTGTACGTGTAGCATTCAAACTTCAATCGCATGATTAGGACACAAGAAGTAACAAGGAGATTTTAAAATTTCGCTCAGCCTCCATCTTGTGGTTATGGAAACAATTGAAATAAATTAGATGCCAGTGGATTAACATTCGTATAAGGATTTACTGTACCAAGTTTCACTGCACTCGGATGGTTAAATTGCGAGAAACGTCCATGTTAATATTTATACTTCGCGTCACCGCCATGTTGGATTTGTGATCACCAGGTTATTTAAAGTCTTATAGCTGAACTTATGTTCATAGCCCCTATGAACATAAAGAAATTCAGTTTGATTGCTATAATAGATTCGGAGATATTCAGAGCCGTCTAAATATTTCGGATGGTCGCCATGTAGCATTGTTAAATGTATAGGCCATAGAGTCATGTACCATTAAAGGAAAATTATTGCGTAGGTTCATTATTCAAATTTTCACTTCGATCGCATGATTACGACACAAGAAATAAAAACTTAATTTAATATTCGCACAGCCACCATTTTGAGGTTATGTAAACAATTGAACACCATTGGATACCAGTGCATTACAATGTGTATAAACATTTCCTGTACCAGATTTCATTGCGTTTGGAACATTAAAATCTTTAATTCGCTTGGCCGCCATGTTCATTTTGTAGTTAACCTGTTTTTGAAAGTCTTATAGATGAACTTCCAGTAGTGCTCTTTATCTCCGTACAAAATTTCAGGGTGATACCGCTAATAGTTTCAGAGATATAGAATGCCGATGAAATATTTCGCACATCCGCTACCTTGTGGTTATGTAAACAATTGAACGAAGTTTGATGTCGGTGCATTACAATGTGTATAAACATATACTGTACCAAGTTTTATTGCGTTTGGTTGGTTAAATCGCGAGAAACGTCTATTTAAATGTCCCAAATTCGCGTGGCCGCCATGTTGGTTTTGTAGTTACCAGATTTTCAATAGTCACATAGGTGAACTTCTAGTAGTTCCCTTTATCACCGTAAATAATTCCAGGGTGATATCGGGAATAGTTTCAGAGATATTGAATGCTGGAGAAATATTTCGCACAGCCGCCATGTTGGGTTGGTGAGACGTAACAAATTTAAAGGGCACGGTCGGAATAGCCCGGAGTAGTGCTATGAACTTACCGAGTTTCATTGAAATCGCTCCAGCCGTGTAGAAGTTATTAGGGGGGGAAACACACACACACACACACACACCTCACACACACACACACACACACACGCAAAATAACACTTCAAAATAGTCTTACGGTCACCTAGACCGCACCTTACAATTAGAGGGCATATAGCACCGAAAAATAACTAATTATTTTAATGTTGCAAAACTTAGAAATGGCGATCCCATTAACAAGCAAGTAGTTCCGTCAAGAAATAAATAGCCTATTTTCATATATCTTACTGGTCTTTTCCATCATAATTCTCCTGCCTGTTAAAATATTTTCCTAGAAACATCTACAATCATATTTAAATTTCGCATCGGAGTCATGTTGGATTTGTGTTCATCAGGTTATTGAAAAGTCCATGGGTGAACGTATTTTAATTACCTCTATCAACATACAAAATTTCAATTTGATCGCTGTAATAGATTCGGAGATATTGCGAACCGTTCGAAATATTTCGGATGATCGCCATGTTGGATTGTTCTATGTGTAAGCCTTAGAGTTATGTACCATTATAATTATGAAGAATATGATATAGGTTTATTATTCAATCGTTCGCTTCAATCGCATGATTCGGAAACAAAAAATAAATAATAATTTTAAAATTTCGCACAGCCGCCATCTTGTTGTTATCAGATAATTGAATTGATTCAGATGCCAGTAGATTAAATCTTTTTAAAACATTTATCGTACTAAGTTTCACTGATCTCGGTTGATTACTTTTTTTTGAAAATGCCATTTAAATATTTTAACTTCGCTTGACCGCCATGTTGGTTTTGAACATATCATATATTTAAGCGATACATAGTTGAACTTAACTGAGCATTCTCAAACACCGTACAAAATTTCAGGGTTATATCACTAACAGTTTATGATATATAGAATGCCGGTGAAATTTTTCGCACAGCCGCCATGTTGTACTGGTAAGACATATTAAAATTTAAAGGACTCGATCGAGGTTGGAAGAAATAGTACTATGTCCTTACAAAGTTTCATTGTAATCACTCCAGCCGTTTAGATTTTATTGGGGACAAACACACACACATACGCACTCACACACGGACAGAAGGTGATACCATAAGCCTTTTTTTTTTTCAAAAATAAAAATAAAGTGTTCCTAGGCGAACTAATGTATGAAGGTGTAGCTACTATTGCTGTGATACACTTAAGCAGTAAACCCTAAACTACCGTAGAAATGTAAACTACTATGTGGAAATGAAGTACAAGTAGACCACTCTTTGTGATGATAAAAAAAAACTATAACTAGTGTTTGCATACTGCTAATGTTGATAATTATCTGAAGTGGTAGAATGTGTACAGACTGCTCAGACAAACAGTTTTGGTGTTTGTTTTTGAAGATGATTAAATAATCTGAGTTTATTGTATTTAAGTAGCTCTCATAAAAGCATGTATCTCATGAAAAGGTTTCAGATTACACAGGCCTACAAAAATGAATATTTGTTTGGTGCCGTGGATTTTGTAACTGATTTTAGGTATACTTGGGTCACTGAATCTAAATATGAAATCAATTTTTCTCTAAAAGCTCTATTTTTTTTAGATATCAGTTTTCCTCTATATCTCTATCTGTTTAGATCTGTGGTGTTTTTATGTGCAATTTTACACAAAATGTGCAGTTCTAAGTCCATTTTGGGCAATTCTCAATCATAATATACAACATGGATGTTGGGGAAAAAATGTTATTAGTGACCCCTTAGTTTAACGAGAGAACATCATCTTTCCTCCACTACATATCGAGTTGGGCCGTATGGAGCAGTTTGTGAAGGCTCTTGATAAGAAAGGATCATGCTTTGCATTTATAGGAAACTAGCTGAAGTACCCGTGCTTCGCTACGCGTCATAAATAAATTACAATGTGAAGGTGACAGTTAAAACAGGGGATAGGCGAGGTGCTGCGCAGAGGGAGATTAAGGATGGAACATTTTGTCCAACTACACCGCTCGGCGTTGACCGTGTTTTATAGCACACATTTAGGTTTTACTCGCTAACCGTTGGAGATACCTTTCGAATAGAAAATGTAATTTTAAACCTCGTATATGCCATCAAAAGTTTGCTATTTCTTAGCGTTCACTTTTTATATGAAATGGAAATATGAAAGTTTGAAACCAAAGGGTGTAGTGACGTCACTAAAATTGTCGCCATCTTTAAATAGTGCAAAGTATTAAAATCAAAAGTGGCCTACATATTAACCAGGTAAATCAGTTACTTCCATGTAAAATTCATGTAAGTAGGTCCAGTGGTTCTTGCGTGATTGAGTAATACACAGACACACACCATCTCATTTTTAGCCTCGCTTCGCTCGCGTCATAGTCGTGTCATATTGTTATTCAATGACATGCAGTTTTAACCCCGTTAACACCTCTTTAGAACCTGAATATCAAAAAATCCCTCCTTAGAAGACTTTTTCGACACACAACAAACATATCCCCTTCTTCTAACTTTAATAGTTTTGATTGGTCGATGAGAGTGAGCATCCAAAAATCCTTCCTTAGTTGACGTTTTTCTTCCTGAATTCCACCCCTCCCCATAGGCCCCTTAAGTTGGATTTATGAAGAAACGGTCGAACACCTACTTATTTCAATTATTTATTCATTTATTTATTTATTTTTAAGCTGATTGAAACTCGGAGAAAATCAAACTCCTCGCCTATGTCGGTTAAGAGATACACGCTCCGTTAGGAATCTTTCAACCCCCACTTTTCATCCCTTTCACCTCATAATATACACCACATCGAAAAAACATTAGACATGTGTCAGCTTATTTTTAATGCTTAGTATATATGGCAAGTATCACATCCCCAAATGAAACCACTCATGAGAATGCACGTTTACCCCTTTAACACCTCTTTAGAACCTTAATATCCAAAACTCTTTCCTTAGTGGACGTTTTCGACATACAACGAACTTATCCCCAAATTTTCATGTTTCAAACTTCAATAATTTTGGCTGGGCGATGATGAGTGAGTGAGTCAGTCAGGACATTTTCTTTAATTTATTTTTGAGAATTTCACCCCCTCCCCATGAATCCCTTTAATTGGATTTATGAAAAAAAAAAACGGTCGAACACCTATTTACTTATTTAAAGCTGTTTTCCCCCTGAGTTTGATGAGTGAGTGAGTCAATCAGTTAGGACAATTTCTTTCCTGTCTTTCCCCCCGAATTTCACTCCTCCCCATGGGCCCCTTAAATTTGATTTATGAAGAAATGGTCGAACACTTATTTACTTATTTTTAAGCTGCTTTTTCCGCTGAATTTCAAACTTATCGCCTATGTTGAATAAGAGATACAGTACATGCTCCGTTAAGAATCCTTCATCCCCCAATTTTCTCCCCTTTCACCTCATAATATACAC
Organism: Meconema thalassinum; assembly: GCA_946902985.2. Lineage (NCBI taxonomy): Eukaryota > Metazoa > Arthropoda > Insecta > Orthoptera > Tettigoniidae > Meconema > Meconema thalassinum. Next base: position 321,946,939 of record OX336388.2, on the reverse strand, counting down.
CATATCGATAAACCCTTAGACATATGTCTGCTTATTTTGAATGCTAGTTTGTATGCCGAATATCACATCCCAAAATTAAACAACTCGTGAGATATTGTTATTCAATGAAATGCAAGTTTAACCCCCTTAACACCCCTTCAGAACATGAATATCCAAAAATCCATCCTTAGTGGACTTTTTAGACATACAACGAACGTATCCCCAAAATTTCAAGTTTCTAACTGCAATAGGTTTGCTGGGGGATGATGAGTGAATATCCAATAATCCTTCCTTAGTGGACTTCTTTCCCCAGAATTTCAACCCTCCCCATGAGTCCCTTAAATTGGATTTATGAAAAAATGATCGATCACCTATTTACTACTTTTTCAATCTGATTTTTCTCCCTGAGATTCTTACTTTATGCCTCTGTCTTTTAAGAGATACTTGCTCCGTTAAGAATCCTTCTACACTCACTTTTCACACATACACCTCATAATATACACCACATCGAAAAACCCTCAGACCTGTGTCTTCTTATTCTTAATGATGAGTTTGTATGCCTAGTATCCCATCCCAAAGGAAACCAATCTGGAGATATTGTTATTCAATTCAATGCAAGTCTACCCCCTTAACACCCCTTTAGAACCTGAATATCCAAAATTCCTTCCTTAGTGGACGTTTTCGACATACAACGAACATAGCCCCCTTAATGTCATGTTTCTAACTTCAATAATTTTGGCTGGGGGATGATGAGTGAGTAAGTCAGGACATTTTCTTTCAAATATTTTTCAGAATTTCACCCCTCTCGTGAACCCCTTAAATTGGATTTATGAAAAAAAACGGTCGAACGCCTATTTACTTATTTTTGAGCTGTTCTTCCCCCCTGAGTTTGATGAGTGAGTGAGTTACGACACTTTCTTTCCTGTTTTTCCCCCAGAATTTCACCCCTCTCCAAGGGCCCCTTAAATTGGATTTATGAAAATCGGTGGAACACCTATTTACTTATATTTTAAGCTGTTTTTTCCCGCCGAATTTCAAACTTCTCCCCTATGTCGTTTAAGAGATACACACTCCGTTAAGAATCCCTGAACCCCCAATTTTCACCCCTTTCACCTCATAATATACACCACATCGATAAACCCTTAGACATATGTCTGATTAATTTAATGATTAGCTTATATACCGAATATCACATCCCGAAAGAAACAACTCATGAGATATCGTTATTCAATGAAATGCACGTTTAACCCCTTAATACCTCTCTAAACCCGAGTAACAAAAATCATTCATTAGTTGACGTTTTCGACATACAGCGAACATATTCCCAAAATTTCATGTTTCTAACTTTAATAGTTTTCGCTAGGCGTGATGAGTGAGTGAGTCAGACAGGACATTTTCGTTCAATTATTTTTACCAGAATCTCACCCCTCCCCATGGGCCCCTTAAGTTGGATTGATGAAAAAAACGCTTGAACTCCTATTAATTTAATTTTTAAGCTGTCTTTTTCCCCTGAGTTTGATGAGTGAGTGAGTTAGTCAGTCAGTTAGGACACTTTCTCTCCTTTTTCCCCCCAGAATTTCACCCCACTCCATTGGCTCCTTAAATTAATTTATGAAAAAACGGTGGAACACCGATTTACTTATTTTTAAGCTGATTTTTTTTCGCTGAGTCTCAAATTTCTCGCCTATGTCGTTTAGGAGATAGGCCTACACGCTTCGCTAGGAATCCTTCAACCCCCAATTTTCACACCTGTCACCTCATAATAATACACCACATCGAAAAACCCTTAGACACATGTCTGCTTATTTTACATGATTAGTTTGTATGTCGAGTATCACATCCACAAATGAAACCACTCGTGAGATATTGTTATTCAATGAAATGCAGGTTTAACCCCCTTAAGACCCCTTTAGAACCTGAATATTCAAAGATCCTCCCTTTGTGTTTGGTTTTGACATACCACGACCATATCCCGAAAATGCCATGTTTCCAACTTCAATATTTTTGGCTGGGCGATGATGAGTGAGTGAGTCAGGACATTTTTTTCATTTTTTTTTCTTCAGAATTTCACCCCTCCCGATGAACCCCTTAAATTTGATTTATCAAAAAACTGTCGAACACATACATACTTATTTTTAAGCAGTTTTTCCCCCTGAGTTTGAAGAGCGAGTGAGTCAATCGGTTAGGACACTTTCCTCCCTGTTTTTACCCGGAATTTCACCCCTCCCCATGGGCCCCATCAATCGGAATTATGAAAAAACGGTCAAACACCTATTTACTTATTTTTATGCTGATTTTCTTCCGCTGAGTTTCAAACTCCTCGCCTATGCCGTTTAAGAGATACAGGCTCCGTTAGGAATCTTTCAACCTCCACTTTTCACCCCTTCACCTCATAATATACACTACATCGAAAAACCCTCAGACACGTGTCTTCTTATTAGCCTACTTTCGATTTTTGCAAAAAATGAAAGTAGACTTATGAGATCAACACAGGGCGAAAAAAGTGTGTCTGTCTGTGTGTGTGTATGTGTGTGTGTGAGTCTGTGTGTGTGTGTGTATGTGTGTGTGTGAGTCTGTGTGTGTGTGTGTGTGTGTGTGTGTGAGTGTGTGTAATCTGAATGTCTGTCCCCCCCTATCAATTCGAACACGGTGAAACCGAATTGAACGAAATTTGGTACAGAGGTAGCACTAGTAAAGGACACCTCAGTGTCATACTTTATATCGCCGCCATCTTTACCAAAACAGAATGGCGGCCACTCAAATGTTCAAAACGTAAAATCAAATTACGGCTAAACTAATCATCCAATCTCTACCAAATTTGGTGACAACATACCTTCATATAGGACGCGTCTTTCACCCAAAATTCAAGGTCATCGGCCTTGCCATTTCAGGATGGCGGCCGTGTGAATTATGCAACCATTTTAATAAATAGCTTAAGACCCACCAATTCCGATTATCGAGTCTAGGGGGGTTTAAGCTATCCTGAAGGTCGTGATCCGTTATTTATTATAATTTAATATTATAATATTATACAGTATGAGTGGCTTAAAAGAGCTGAGCCGTTTGTGTCACACGACAAGATGGCAGCTGTCCTCATGTGCCTGTCTTATATTTCAGTAGTTTTAGTATGTTGTATGTGATATACCGTACTGATACAATAATATAAACTTTGTATGAAATGATCTTTAATGAAGATGTACTGCAGTGAAGAAATCGTTTATTTAAAGTCATTATTTGCCAACAGTTTGTATCTAATATGTCAGTTAAGAACACCTGACGACATGGATACGGTTAGCTCTGGGCTAGCATGTTAGTCTGACACGCAGTTGACTGGGGATCGAATACTGATACAGTTAGGTTTTTTTTCTTGAATTCTTTTACAAATGATGTGCACGAGCTTTTCCCACAGATACTGAATAAAATGTCATTTAGCTCAAAGGAGAGGATAAAGTATACACTCGTATATTAATAAAATCACAGTCCCAGCATCGCACATAAACAGAAGACATTAGAAAAAGGAGAATAGAAGAATTAGATACACGTTGTCATTAACCACAGCCTTCTTAATGCCTCTGTACGGTGCTGTCCTCTTGTGGATTATGTGGGTAATATTGTTCCAAACATAACGCTGTGTAAATGCCTGAGCTGGCCTCCTGAAGTATGGCAATTTTGTAATACTGGTAGTTCAACTATTAGCCACGATCGCGCTCCGAATACCTTTAAACACTGCCAGCTGGATCGCCTCCCTCTTGGCTACTTTAAACTGCCTACTCATTCAACACCCATAGAACACTGCCATCGTAGTACATTACGATGGCAGTGCATAGGCGTACAAGATAAAGATTAATTCACTGATAGGTCGCAGCACCACCTACTGTGATTGGGGCGGAAGATGATTGGGGCGGAAGATTCTTAATTTTGCAGGCTGGCTTAATATAGAGATTAACGGACGTGAATGCATTACAATAAGTTAGTAGTTTTGTTATTCAATCATCATAAAGTATATAATATTGATCTTGACACTTACTGGCTTATTATCAATATAAAAGAAAACAAACAATACATTGTGGTTGGGGTGATTGTTTTAGGGATGAGGACAAAGAGTCATAAAGATACCCATACATTTAGGAGAAAGTAGGCTATATGTTCTTTGCTGAACATCTTGTTTTTAATGATGAGTTTATACGCCGAGTATCACATCCCCCAATGAAACCAATCGGGAGATATTGCTATTCAATGAAATGCAGGTCTACCCCCTTAACACCCCTTTACAACCTGAATATCCAAAAATCCTTTCTTAGTGGGCGTTTGCGGCCCTTGAGGAAGCTGCATACTAAATTTCATTCCAATCCGTTGGGTGGTTTCTGAGATTTCGTGGTGAATGTGTGAGTGAGTGAGTGAGTGGTATTTGACAAATAATATCTAGTAGATAGTGTCAAGTCTTTGTTATGCTATACTCGGTTGACAGTGCTGTGTGAGCAGTTGAGTAACTAACGGGATTTCAAGTAAAGATCCTCATTTTCTATACCGGTAGTGCAGAGCGCAACTCGGATCCATTCGGCCGTGTCTCGACTTGAGCTATGTTGCCATGGAAACTATCTGCCTTGCCATTCCTTCATGAGTATATTTTATGATTTGATTAGCCTGTGCTTGAGTGCAAAAGGCCAAAATCAGAAGAATGAGAAAGACTATCGAAAATTCATGTAGCCAGCGGTTCCTTCTGGGACCTATACTATGTGTATGCAAAATTTGGTTGAGATTGGTGAAACGGTGTAGATTTGTGTACGGAACCAACCCACCCACATACATACATACAGACTTTCACTTTTATATATTAGATAATATGCCTCACTTGAGTATAGAAAAAAATTAAAGCAGGAATTTTGGATGGCCCACAAATAAGACAACTCATTAAGGATCCTGACTTCGTAAATTCGATGAATGAATCTGAGCTAAAAGCCTGTCAGTTGTAAAACATTTTCTGGGCAAATGCAAAGCTGAAAACCATGTTGAACTGGTAAACGAGATGCTTAACAGTTTCAAATCCCTTGGGTGCAACATGAATATTAAGGTGCACTATTTACACAGCCACTTAGATCGTTTTCTTGAAAATTTAACAGATACCAGTGAGGAACAAGGTGCACGATTTCACCAGGATATTAAAACTGTGGAGGATCACCACCAAAGAAGATGGGACAGGCACATGATGGCAGATTACTGAGCTGGAGTTAAATAGGGACTGTTCCAAAATACATTCAAGAATGTCATGGAAAATAAGCTTCCGAAGTGTTCAGTGACTGTTTGGTTTCATTCATGACTTCTTCCTCTATGTTTGTATATAATAATATTTGTATAATATAGTATTGAAAATTCCGTGTTTAGTTTTCTATTACCATGCGACAGTGTAATGTATATTTCACAAAAATATCGTAAGTCAGAAACTAGAGCTGCTAAGCAAAAACTAATGGCATATTTGAGTTCATTGCATTAAATTCATATAAAATCAGCTTAAAAAGCCCCGGCACCAAAATCACTGTTGACCAGTGTTAAATAAATAAATAAACACCTGAACTATAAATACACACCCTACTACAGACATCACAATAAAATATATTATCAGACAATGGTGACAGACGAATGTCCACAGAACCGGGCGATTGTGTTCGGAGCACGATTGATTGCATATCGATATTTTATACATTTAATCAGGTGGCTTCGATGGCGTAGTTGGTAGCATGCTGAGCTTCTATGCTCAAGGTCGCGGGTTCAAACCCAGCCAAAGTCGTCGGATTTTTTAAGAACGTTAAAAATCCCTCAGTATGCCTTTCTTCGGAGGGGAAGTAAAGCCAGTGGTCCCATGTCATAGATTTATGGCTTGTAGAAGAACTTTCCATTAATTACACTAATGTGAAGCTAAAGCATAGCGTAGATTTGACTAACGCTTTTAAGTTCCAACGTTCGCCGCCAGGAGCCAATTGTGGTGGCATCTATTAACCAAGTTCACAACTAGTTGTCGTTGACGGTAGCATTTGGTTGCAAAAGTAGGAACTACTTGTAAATTGAATGTCTGCAGGCGTTACCTGAATTACAGATAACACACACTAATACAGTCATCACAATTAACACCGGTTATCTGACACATTCTACACACACCCAAAGTACACGAGGCTACATGACCGCGTTGTCGCAGCCCCTAAACTAAGGAACCAACCAACATAGAGTAACAGAGAACCTAAAAATATGAATCTAGTTTTACATTATGTGACCAAATATTAAAAGTCACGCTTCATTTACTGTTATTGCGACTTGAACTTGTGTATATTTCTTGTAAACAATTTCTTTTGTTTATATAATTCTTTTATTTTTAATTTTTAATTTTCAATTTTTATTTTGTATTCAATATTTTTTTTGTATTTTAATGTATTTTCATGTATTGTCTGTGTGTAAACAATTGTTTGCTACTGTAATTCCCTGTTGTGGGAATACAAAAATAAATGTACATTAGGCATCAAAACATGCATCTATAGTGGAAATGTCCATACAGCACGCTAGTTGCACACCGGCGTTCTTCTGGCGCGGGGAAACTTGCAGCGATGTTGGGGGAAGACTACAGGAGGCTATATGTCTGACCCTCTCGCTGACTTTCCCGTCTCACTGCCTCTCGTACTGCCTTCACTGTGTTGTGATCGATCGGTCAAACGGTATTCAATTGAAAGAAAACGAAAACAAGAAATTAAAAAGAAAGCAATGGAGTAACCATAATTGCTATGCCTTAAATTAGTTCCATGATACCTTATCAGATTGTTGTGTTTTTTTTAGTTTATTTTTTTATTTTTTAGCTTATGGCTTTTAGAGCCGGGAGTGTCCGAGGACATGCTTGGCTCGTCAGAGTGTGTAACTTCTTCAATGTGGACACCCATGGGGTGAGCTACATGTACCGTCGCGTGTGGAGTGTTGTCTGGGGAGGAAAGTGTGAATGTAAGGACGAGGAATTGGAAGGTAGCGGCAGTGGCCTATAGTTAGGGACCAGCCCCAGAATTTGCATGGAGAGAAAATGGGAAACTACAGGAGACCATCTTCAAGGTAGCCGGCGGGGATTTTGAACCTCATTGCCTCTCGGATGTGAGCGATTGCCTGTAGCCACGCCGGGACGACCACGGCTAACTCGCAAATTATCAGTATTTCGGAATGTTTTAATGCTAAGCACGTAATATGCAAGTACCGGTACGAGCAGAAACGTGCGAAACACAATGTAAATCTGTCGGACAACCAACTCAAGGGAGGAACAGATTGTTTGTTTACATTACATTCGGTGCGCTAGCGATCCCAACTTGATTCGGTCAGACGCGGCGAAGAGCTGTCGCAGCGCCGGCAGTTCACAGCACAGCATAACTAGGACGCTGAGCATGAAAAAGCAGGACGCTCCTGATAAAAATTGTGCATATTTACAGTTTTATTTAAAACTAGCAATAGTGCCCGTCTTCGCCCGGTGGATTCATTTGTTTTATGGATGATAATGAATACTACTACTGAGCTGGCACATGACACTTAAACTAACAGACAAAATATTTTAAAAATATAACTTTTTGTGGTGGTGGTGGTGGTTGTAGTGGGGGTGATTAGTAGTGCAGTATAATGGACGTAACATACTGGTCATCTTCCCCTAATGATAATGATAATGATGGACAGGGAAACTACTAATTACTAACCACAGTACTGACACATGTAATTTACAAATGAATTGAAAAATATAATTAGAAGGAGTAAGTGAAATAAAAGACAATGCTTAGAGCCTATACCTCATTGGCTCCAAGCACTTTGGAAAACTTCGGCTGTCCGAGCTCCTGAGGTAGCAATAGTGTCATTTATCGCCACATAGCGCTGAATGATAATGATGGGAATAAATGAAAGTAATTCTGAAAGCACAAACGCTTATTGCAGCTGATAACCTCAATATACTGCACCAACACCATCGCACTTATACAGAAGCATAATATCTTCATGATGATAACTGTTTTAAGGGATCTAAGAAATCGTTTTGCTCTAATTACTCCCCGTGACTAAAATTTCGAAGCAGCGCAAGTTGTAACTACTTTCGCAACTCTGCACCAGAGCACTGGTAGGGGCGGTGTGGAGGAGCCTACATTGCCGGCCAAAAATAGACTTATTAAAATATTCTTGCAGTTTCACTACTACGGACATGAATGGTTCTAGGGCCTTAAAACGTGGTTTTCAAGTTCCTTTTGACTGTTACTGCAAATGTAGGGAATTGAGAGGGTTCTCCAAAATATCAAGTGGACAGTTTCACCCGCAGAGTTTCAAACGGCACGTAGCCTATGTAACATTTGGTGCAATAAAGTGAAAAGGTGTATATTTGTGCCAAAGGGCCTAAATGCAGGGAATGGAGTGGTCTGTCCGAAATTTCAAGTGAACAGTGTTACTCGTCGGGTTCCAGAGGGTAAGTATACTAATTTTGGATCAGATCGGTGAAACGGTGTAGATTTGTGCCAAACAGCCTAATTGCAGGGAATGGAGTGGTCTGTCCGAAATTTAAAGCAATAGTGTTACTCACAGGATTCCAAAGGGTAAGTATACTAATTTTGGATCAGATCGGTGAAACGGTGTAGATTTGTGCCAAACAGCCTAATTGCAGGGAATGGAGTGGTCTGTCCGAAATTTAAAGCAATAGTGTTACTCACAGGATTCCAAAGGGTAAGTATACAAATTTTGGTTTAGATCGGTGAAACGGTGTAGATTTGTGCCAAACAGCCTAATTGCAGGGAATGGAGTAGTCTGTCCGAAATTTAAAGTAATAGTGTTACTCACAGGATTCCAAAGGGTAAGTATACAAATTTTAGTTAAGATCGGTGAAACGGTGTAGATTTGTGCCAAAGGGCCTAAATGCAGGGAATGGAGTGGTCTGTCCGAAATTTAAAGTGGATAGTGTTACTCGTCGTGTTCCAAAGGGTAAGTTGTATCAATTTTGGTTCAGATCGGTGAAACGGAATGGATTTGTATAAATAACAGACAAACCGATATTGAGTGTTATATACCTAAGATTTGCTTAGATTTTTTATTGAATACTTTTAGGGAGGGGTGACCGAACTTGGTGCCCTCCATGTAGAAGCGGACGTCATAAACTGCCTCCCTCTAATTTATGAACCCGTTAACGACGGATAATTCATCCAATCTGGCAGTGATATTCCATAAAAGAAAGGAAGAAAGAAAGAAAGAAAGAAAGAAAGAAATACGTCTGATTTACTTATGTTTAGTGTACTACAGCGAGATTAGCTTTTGCGATACACGTTATTAGATAGACCGTTCCCGTCTTCTTTCAGCTGATTAAAGAGAGGAAATGAAGGGAGCACTCGAACCAGACACCAGCTTAATGAACGCTCCTGTTCTCTTGCGATTATTGATTACCGCTAGTTAAATTAATTTTCTGAGGAATAATTAAACATCGTTGAAGGAAATGGAGAGATTAGTCCTAGATGAGTGTGGACTGTTAAATGAGGAGATACAGCACTCTCCATCACTACATCCTCTGTGTGGGAACATTCGCTATTCATACTTAAAATTAATATTATTCCCAAGATCGCGGCTTCAAACCCGGTCGAAGTCGTCGGATTTTTAAGAACGTTAAAATCCTCCAGTGTGCCTTCGGGGTGGGGGCAGTAAAGCCGGAAGTCATAGATTTATGGCATGAAAAAGAACCTACCACTACAATTGGTAATTTGTAGCTAAATGTGGATGTTACTTGGCTAGAAACGCTCTATCAAGTTCCAACGTTCACCGCTGGATGTCAGTGACGTCTGGTAGCCAAAGTTGGAACTACTTGAAATTGAACTTGCCCAGTTTCATGCATCTTCATTCATTTCATCTCATCCACACGCGATGGTACTTGTATTTCACCCCATGGGTGCCCGCATAGAAGCAGCTACAAACTCTGGCGAGCCGAACGTGTTCTCGGACACTCCCGGTATAAAAAGTCATATGCTAAATAAATTAATATTATTTAATTGCTTATTACTGACTCTAGCGAGTGACTTCGGTGGCGTAGTTGGTAGCATACTGAACTGCTGTGCCCAAGATCGCGGGTTCAAACCCGGCCGAAGTCGTTGGATTTTTAAAGAGCGTAAAAATCCTTCAGTATGCCTCCCTTCGGAGGGGAAGTAAAGCCGGCGGTCCCATGTCATAGATTTATGGCATGTAAAAGATCCTTCCACAGAGTAAACCTGTATTAAGCTAAATTTCTAGGTTTGATTTTGTTGGAACGCTCTATCAAAGTTCCAACATTCACCACTAGGTATCAATGACGTCTGGTAGCGAAAGTTGGAACTACTAGAAATTGAACGGTACTTGTAGGTCACCCTATGGGTGTTCGGTTGAAGCAGCTGCAGCGCCTGGCAAGCCGAACATGTCCTCGGACACTGCCGGCACTAAAAGCCATACGATAAATTATAAACGGACTCTAGAAAATCTATTAGGTTTATGTCTTGTCCATTGCCCAGTTTGGGTTGGGCTTAACAACTTAACGACAACAAACTAAAATAATTAAAAAAAGTAAAGTTTTACGAAATATAATACAATTTGAAAAAATTACAATGAAAAAGAAAAGGTTGTTATTCTATGGGCACACTTTCAGATCGACTGACAAAGAAAGTTTGGAATTTCGTGAAACAAAGGCAAAAACATTAGGCTGATGCCTAGAATTTAATAAACCTATTACATAAATCTGTATTCCCGAGGATAACATATTCGGAATATGAATGAATAGAGACAAATTATCAAACATTACCGGGGTTTTAAGGTATGGGCAGAAGTCAAAAAAACAGAGGAGGACCTCTTACAGAAGATCGGATGATGGCACTGAGTGATGGGCTCAAGAGATACTAGCAGGACATCAAATTATATTGATTGTTAACACGTAGTCCATAGTGGCTCAAATCGAAAGTAGAAATAAAAATAAAAGATATGGAAAATAAAATAATAATAATAATCAATGGAATAACTTAAAATAGATTAAAGTAAAGGAAAATATCCAGGTGGTCTATATTTTTTTAATGTAACTCTAGAAAGTCTTGTGTCGATAATACTGTCACTAAAATAAATAATAACCCCTTGAAAAGATTGAAAAAAAATGTTTATGAAGTTTTAGATTGATTTCGTCATCCCTTACTTGTTGCCTATCCACAAACCAAGATTCAAGTAGAATACATAGCTTCATTAAAAGTATTTGTTGTAAAGTGATTACCTTTTGTTACGATGTTATTTTCGATGGGTCCCTCGAGTCAATATTCCCAACATTTGTGGCAGAACTCATTGAGTCCTGAGTGTTGACTGAAGACACATACTCATGTTAATTAAATTGTGATATGTGAAAGCCTTTGTTAGCTGCTGTGATGTATGTTATCGGCAAACATTCACTCACGATGATTACAGTTTACCTCTGGGGGACTTAAATAAAAGTGCAGTTATGGAAAATAAAATAAAATAGGTACAGTTGATCTTCACAGTTCAATGTGAGTTAATCCATACATTTTGCCACCTGTTGATATCAAATGAACTTACGACATCTTTCACGTCATTGCTCAGTTAGCACTTCACTGAAGTTACAATCTGATCAGTTCAATAAGAACATCTCAAACGTGACAGAAGTCGGCTCTTTTTGGCTCTTCGTTTGATGGGATCGTCATTTATAAGTTTTTCAGCATTAAAATAAACCGTTCTTTTTTCGGTTGCTTAATACCTTAATGCTTATTAAGTTAGTAGATCTCGGATTTATAGATGCTAAAAATCGGGAAAATATTTATGTTTTATGTATTAAAAATATCTTAAATATGTGACAATAAAGTTTAAAAAATATACTATAATTTAGTTTATAAATGTGAATATAAACAATAATTATATAGTAGTCAGGAATGCAATTTATGCTATGTCTCACTGACTGCTGAAGCATTACAATACACAACATCTTCACAAATGACCAACGATTATCGCGAAACACTTATTCTGAAGGCGCGAAACTGCGCAAATATGTTTCTTGAGGTGTTGAATAACTTGAGATCGCTGTTCAGCCTTGATTGCTTTTTCACATGGTTGGCAGAACAGAACGTCCCCATCAGAAGTAAAATTATCTTTAACTTCTGCAACAGAAGATAACTTGTAGTTGTTTTTACTTTAGGTATCGTAGTACTGCCTTACACTTAACAGTGCCATAAATGAACTGCATGCGAGTGACACTGGTTCCAGGTAGCTGGGGGAGGCTGAGGCCTAGCACGTGGTACAATATGGCTATGAATAAGGAAATCCCCGGCTTCCACAGTGAGTGGCACAGGGCGACAAGTTAAGAATATCACAGTTGAAAGCTGGCATACGCTCTGCATGAAGATTAGATAGCTCACAGGTTCTTCCCCGTTGAAGCAACACCCAACAAAATTGCAATAAACTGCAAGATCTAGCATACTGATTTTAAAACAAGTAGTTCCGTGAAGAACTAAATAGCCTATTTTCATATGTCCTACTCGTGTTTATTGCCTCTAACAAGATACAAAATTTCAGTTTGAAGGTTGTGATAGATTCGAAGATATTGAGAACTCTCTAAATATTTCAGATGGTTTGCAGGTTGGATTTTTATTTATGTGCTATTACATGAAGATTATTGTGTACGAGTGGCATTCAGACTTCAATCGCATGATTAGAACACAAGAAGTAAAAACGAGATATTAAAATTTCGCACAGATGCCATCTTGTGGTTATGAAAAAAATTGAAATAAATTAGATGCCAGTGGATTAACATTTGCATAAGTATTTAACGTGCAATGTTTCACTGCACTCGGATGGTTAAAACGTGAGAAACGGTAATTTGAATATGTATAATACGCGTCGCCGCCATGTTGGATTTCTGCTCACTAGGTTACTGAAAGTTCTAAAGGTGAACTTATGTTGATCGCCTCTATGAACATAAAAAATTCAGTTTGATTGCTTTAAAAGATTCGTAGATATTAAGAACCGTCTAAATATTTCGGATGCTCGCCATTTTGGATTGTTATACGTATAGGCCATAGAGTAATAAACAAATTAATATATTTCCGTTGACTTTTCAAGAAACGCAAGATTTCTCTCGTACAATTGAGATGATTCGGAAGATTTTGGTACAAACCACACCTTCTAACTCCCTCTGGTTTAGGAGCTTGAGTTTTGTGAAACATACACCTTAGCGTATCCCTATATATTTATAACTGAACATTTGTCCTTCTGTCTATCTGTCTGTTCCTCCATCAATTGAAAACGACTGAATAGATTTTGTTCAAAATTTGCAAATGGCTATAAGAACATCTCGGAATCAACTTAGGATGTAAAATTTAAGAAAACATGCAATGCGCTTGAGGGGACCAAGGGGTGCCTTATGATATTTACCTTCGATTTACTCGTGTGATATGTTGTACGAAAGGTCTTTTATAGCTCTATACAGCAAGATTATTTTTATTACTTCCTGTAACGAAAGAGTATTTATTTTCCAATTTAATTACTTAAGTTGTAATCAGGAGGCTAAAGCACTGAATTTGCATGTCCAACAAGCTTTATAATTGTATTTCTGGGCGTTATCATGGGGTTGGGGACTTGTATCAACTGTGAGGAATCATTATTTACAATACCAGCACCATATCCATATCTATATCCAAATTAGTATCCATATTTTATTTTTATTATACTACGTGTGTTACTTTCTGTGTACGGGTGTTTTACTACTCATTTCGTCTGATGAAGGAGAGTGTTAGTTAATATAGCTTCAAAGTGGATTTGTTACTAATCATTTAATTTTTCTCGTCAAATGTTTTCATCACATAGAACCTGGGTCCTTTTAGTGTATGGGTTTCACCTCCAGATTTGGTCATCTAAGTGATATGGTTTTCTGAATAGCGTTAGTTTGTATCGCGGCCACAATGTGTCTCTGCACTCGTATGAGTAGTTGTTATTTAAAGATGGACAAGTAGATTCTTAGATGATATTTAGTATGTTTTTCTTGTTTGCTGTTCGTATTTTCCCTAATCAAAAGCATATATTATTATGAAGTTGGGATTCTAAGCGTTTATCTGCGGACTACCAATATCCCATCTAAAAAATGCAGTTCGACAAGACCCGCCAGGCTAATATAATTAAGAAAACGAAATTCATTTGCCCTTCAAATGTATTAATTTGGTTAATAATGCATAGGCTACAATGATTAAAGTAGGTTCCTTAGGTATTCAGTTATATCAGCAAAATTTCAGGCTTAATCTACAATCTACGAGCAGTATGGAGCCGTCGTACCCTCCTATTTAACAACTTCAACACAATTAGTGATCACATAAAAAACACGCTCAAGTATTTTGAGTGGCAAGAATATTGCTCATTATAACAACGACCTTCCTCCTGGTTGCACACAATACGACAAAGTGAGCAAATGCACGATCTTTTAATATCCAATTGCGATCCCGAGCAACGCCAGGCATAACAGCTAGTTATACATAATAAGATGACTCTGAACAACGCTACAATGAGTACAAATTCATGGTAGTTAATAACATTCAGGATGTTTGGTTATTCTTGTCATAAACTTCTAGGACATGTTGGAGAGAGGGTGTACATAATATTTTAATAGGAACCTAAGGTTCTATATCCGTTTCAATTAAGGTGTTTACCTCACCGACTTCTGCTTCCACATGCTCTTTGGAAAATCAGGTTTGGCAAGTTTGTCAGATCATCGGAAAGCTAGATTGTGTCGCTATCTGCAACCATAGCCCTCACAAAAGGCGACTGGTTTGTACGAACGAATGTAACATCCAGCTGTGCTGGGCATTTCTTACCAACTTTCAAATTTTTATCGGAGGATAAACTCACACCCATTCAGACTAAATTGTAGTTATGACATGGGAAGTATACTGTAGATACGAAAGCTAACAATCTGGTTCACATTTCTCGTTCCCTAAATATAAGTGGATGAGTTAATCACCTGAATTGAAACGGATATAGATCGGAAACGCTACGATTCCGGACATGGGTTCCTGTTCAAAATATTATGAACTCATTGCATTCTAATGTTCCTAGAAGTTTGTGAGCAGAATTTTCAAACATGAAACATGAACTCAGAATTAATATCTACATTTTTAGCCTATTTTCATTTTATGAAAAAAAAATAGGCTTATGAGATCACCTTCTGTCCGTGTGTGCGTGTGTGTGTCCCCCTTAATAACTTCTAAATGGCTGAAGCGATTTCAATGAAACTCAGTAAGATCATAGCACCAAACTGGCCGACCCAGACCGTACCCTTCAAATTTTATTGTGTCTCACCAATCCAACATGGCGGCTGTGCGAAATATATCACCAGCATTCAGTATCTCCGAAACTATTACCGACATCACACTGAAATTGTGTACGGTGATAAAGGGTGCTACTAGAAGTTCACCTATGAGACTTTCAAAAACCTGGTAACTACAAAACCAACATGGCGGCCAAGCGAAATTGAGACTTTTAAATAGACTTTCTCGCGATTTAACCATCCACACGTAATGAACTTGGTACAGCAAATGTTTATACACATTGTAATGCACTGGCATCTAATTTAGTTCAATTGTTTACATAACCTCAAAATGGCGGCTGTGGGAAATATTTCACCGGCATTCTATATCTTCTAAACTATTACAGATATTACCCTAAAATTTTGTACGGTGATAAAGGGCACTGCTACGAGTTTATCTATGTAACTTTCATAAACCTGTTAAGTACAAAACGAACACGGCGGCCAAGCGAATTTGAAACATTGTAATAGACTTTTCTCGTGATTTTACTCTCTGAGCGCAGTGAAATGTGGTACAGTAAATGATTATACATAATGTAATGCATTGGCATCTAATTCAGTTCAATTGTTTACATAACCTCAAGTCTGCGGCTGTGCGAAGTTTTAAAATTAAGTTTTTATTTCTTGAGTCATAATCATGCGATCGAAGTGAAAGTTTGAATAATGAACCTACGCAATAATTTTCCTTTAATGGTACTATCGCGTGCATAAATAACGGGCGGCTTTGCCGAGCCGGAGTTGAGTTTACGAGCCATCAGGTTGCTATTACTTGGTGTGTGCTCGGGGGGGGGGGGGGGGGATGCTCAGAGCCGTGGTTGGACACTTGTCCCTGTTGGCAAGAGGGGGAGGGGGGCAGGGAGGGAGGGGGACAGATCGAGGAGCTCAGCGCCAACTATGATTTTCTTTAGTTTCGCGCTTGGAAGATGGTTACAGATAACTAGACGGTTTTAATAAACCTAAATTGAAATGCTAAGTAACCCATTAATTGTTAAATCTCGTTAGAAATGCACTGTTGCATTTTACTGTGTGTGAATTCTTTTGAGAATCGAGTTTTCACAGTTAGGGACTAAACGAAGTTTAAAACGAAGAAAAAGAAGAAATCGCAAAGTCCTAAACTAATTATATTTCTGTTATTCCGACGCCAGCTCCATAGAGCCCAACCATCTGCCCCCCCCCCTTGCCAACAAGGACAGGTGTCCAACCACGGCTCTGAGCATTCCCCTCCCGAGCACACACCAAGTAATAGCAACCTGATGGCTCGTAAACTCAACACCGGCTCGGCGAACCGGCCCGTTATTTATGCACGCGATAGTACCATTAAAGGAAAATTAATGCGTAGGTTCATTATCCAAACTTTCACTTCGATCGCATGATTATGACTCAAGAAATAATAACTTAATTTTAAAACTTCGCACAGCCGCAGACTTGAGGTTATGTAAACAATTGAACTGAATTAGATGCCAATGCATTACATTATGTATAATCATTTACTGTACCACATTTCACTGCGCTCAGAGAGTTAAATCACGAGAAAAGTCTATTAAAATGTTTCAAATTCGCTTGACCGCCATGTTCGTTTTGTACTTAACAGGTTTATGAAAGTTACATAGATAAACTCGTAGCAGTGCCCTTTATCACCGTACAAATTTTAGGGTGATATCTGTAATAGTTAAGGAGATATAGAATGCCGGTGAAATATTTCCCACAGCCGCCATTTTGGGGTTATGTAAACAATTGAACTAAATTAGATGCCAGTGCATTACAATGTGTATAAACATTTTCTGTACCAAGTTTCATTACGTTTGGATGGTTAAATCGCGAGAAAGTCTATTTAAAAGTCTCAAATTCGCTTGGCCGCCATGTTGGTTTTGTAGTTACCAGATATTTGAAAGTCTCATAGGTGAACTTCTAGTAGCACCCTTTATCACCGTACAAAATTTCAGTGTGATGTCGGTAATAGTTTCGGAGATACTGAATGCTGGTGATATATTTCGCACAGCCGCCATGTTGGATTGGTGAGACACAATAAAATTTGAAGGGTACGGTCTGGGTCGGCCAGTTTGGTGCTATGATCTTACTGAGTTTCATTGAAATCGCTTCAGCCATTTAGAAGTTATTAGGGGGACACACACATGCACACACGGACAAAAGGTGATCTCATAAGCCTATTTTTTCATAAAATGAAAATAGGCTAAAAATGTAGATATTAATGCTGAGTTCATGTTTCATGTTTGAAATTTCTGCTCACAAACTTCTAGGAATAGTAGAAGGCAATGAGTTCATAATATTTTGAACAGGAACCCATGTCCGGAATCGTAGCGTTTCCGATCTATATCCGTTTCAATTCAGGTGATTAACCCATCCACTTATATTTAGGGAACGAGAAATGTGAACCAGATTGTTAGCTTTCGTATCTACAGTATACTTCCCATGTCAGAACTACAATTTAGTCTGAATGGGTGTGAGTTTATCCTCCGATAAAACTTCGAAAGTTGGTAAGAAATGCCCAACCCAGCTGGATGTTACATTCGTTCGTACAAATCAGTCGCCTTTTGTGAGGGCTATGATTGCAGATATCGACACAATCTAGCTTTCCGATGTTCTGACAAACTTGCCAAACCTGATTTTCCAACGAACATGTGGAAGCAGAAGTCGGTGAGGTAAACACCTTAATTGAAACGGATATAGAACCTTAGGTTCCTATTAAAATATTATGTACACCCTCTCTCCAACATGTCCTAGAAGTTTATAACAAGAATAACCAAACATCCTGAATGTTATTAACTACCATGAATTTGTACTCATTGTAGCGTTGTTCAGAGTCATCTTATTATGTATAACTAGCTGTTATGCCTGGCGTTGCTCGGGATCGCAATTTGATATTAAAAGATCGTGCATTTGCTCACTTTGTCGTATTGTGTGCAACCAGGAGGAAGGTCGTTGTTATAATGAGCAATATTCTTGCCACTCAAAATACTTGAGCGTGTTTTTTATGTGATCACTAATTGTGTTGAAGTTGTTAAATAGGTGAGTACGACGGCTCCATACTGCTCGTAGATTGTAGATTAAGCCGGAAATTTTGCTAATATAACTGAATACCTAAGGAACCTACTTTAATCAATGTATGCATTATTAATCTAACTAATACATTTGAAAGGGAAACGAATTTCGTTTTCTTAATTATATTAGCCTGGCGGGTTTTGTCGAACTGCAACATTTCGATAGGATATTGATACTCCGCAGATAAACGCTTAGAATCCCAGCTTCATAATAATATATGCTTTTGATTAGGGAAACGAACACTAAACAAGATAAACATACTAAATATCATCTAAGAATCAACTTGTCCATCTCTAAATAAGAACTACTCATACGAGTGCAGAGACACATTGAGGGCCGCGATACAAACTAACCCGATTCAGGACACCATATCACCCAGATGACCAAATCTGGAGGTGAAAACCATACACTAAAAGGAACCAGGTTCTATGTGATGAAATTATTTGACGAGAAAAATTAAATGATTAGTAACAAATCCACTCTGAAGTTATATTTACCAACACTCTCCTTCATCAGATAAAATGAATATTGGAACACCCGTACACTGAAAGCAACACACGTAGTATAGAAATAAAATATGGTTTAAAAACAACACTCACTGTCTACTTCCTAAGTGCCGGAAACTCTGCTCAAATCTGTGATCAAAGTGCTACGTCAGTCTACCAACAAACATCAGCGAGAAAGTTATTGTGCCAGTTCAGTTCAGCTCAGTTCAGCGACTTATTATTATCATCTGTGATGTCGGGCGAATCACCTCCGCCGCCTATAAGTGGAAGGCGTGCGAGTATCTTCGACCCTCCGGAGTTGAATCAAATGGAGCAGACCCAGATCAAATGTGCACGAAGACCAGAAGATTCTATCAGCCCTGACCATCAACGGAAGCGTGTATGTGGCAATGAATCCAGATCTTCAGGATCCACGTCTACTACACCTGACACAGGTACACCGAGTGGCATTGAATTCTTGTCCACGACTGCTCAATCTTCAAATACAGACCTTCCACTATTCCCACAACCAGCAGTACCTACATACATGCCAGGCAACCTTCGCAGTTTCGCTGAGATGGCAAAAAATCCAGCCTTGCACCCGCAAGTACGTCAAAGAAGCCAGGTGACACCATGCCCCATTCCACCGGCCCAATTTTATATTATCAAACTAACGAATCTGGATCTTGCTAAGGCAAACCCTCGCTCTTTATACACGATCATATCTTCCTTCATCCCTGACCTCCAATCATACCAACTTGAACTCCAGAAAACTAAAGAGGGCTATAATATCAAAACAGCGCAGCCATTCTACCACCATCTGGTACACACAATAGGACTAGCCCAATTTGGACCTCGCACGCAGGCCACCAATTTATCCAACCTTCAACCTTCCCGCCCCTATGCCCCCCCTTCCCGCCCCACCCCCCTACTATCAGTGGTGATATACGGAGTCGACCAGCTGTACACGGATGATGAAGTGGCCCAGCAACTAACCCAACAAGGACATACCATCTTCAGAGCCATCCGCATTAAAAACAACGCGGAACCCACGACGCTCGTCAGAATCCTAAGCCGGGACACTGCCACTCTGGATGCACTTCTGAGAGACGGGGCATTAATTTATGCTAGGCGTCACCGCGTTGAGCCTTCCCGCGCTTCAGGCCCTCAAAGGAGGAGGTGCGAGAAATGCCAACGCTATGATCATGCTCCAGGAGCACCTTGTGTGCAACCCCAGGTATGTGGCATATGCAGTTTGGACCACCCAACATCTTTGTGTAATAACCGTGCAAACCCAAAATGTGTAAATTGTACCCTCCCCCATCCAGCCTTCAGCTATAAGTGTAAAAACAGACCCCCCCCCCCCCCAACTCCTGCCGAACCAGAAACCGTTATCCCAGTGATCTCCCAAGACCTCCCGACCCCTGCTCCTTCTTCTACCCTCCCCTCCCCTAGTACAGAAAATATTATTAGGTTCATGTCCATGGTATTGCAAAACTGTCTCCCATTCCACCGTCCCCTCATCACCCAACACATTCAAATGGCAGCCCGGTTGGTGTTCCATACCCACGTAGATATTGCTTATGCAGGGAATAGAATGCACTATGCATTCTTCCCCCTTGCCAGTGCTCCCCCTATAAGCTAAGATGATTTTACAAATTTACTATGACAACATCCGTTCTCTGCGTGCCAACCTTTGAGTTTGCCATCAATCAGCACTCCCCGGAAATTTTTATTCTAAATGAAACTTTTCTCAACCCTATCCAACAGCTGCACTTGCCCCCGTTCACTATCTATCGTGCAGATAGGCCGTCTGGTGCGGCTCGGGGAGGTGTAGCAGTTGGAGTACACCGTAAGTTAACAGTCAAACAGCATTTCTATAATTGGCCACGCAACTTTTCAGAATATCTCATTCTGGAAATTTTCGCGCCATCCAAAACTTTTACCATAGTCACTCTTTATTTATCACCTCGAACCCCTCCTCCTATAGATTTTTTACAACATATCGATCGTACCTTCACCAATTACATACTAGCCGCAGATATCAATATAAATTCATACAATGTAACAGATAATAACAATTTTCAAAACTTGCTACGTCAGACCCGAGGAGTGCTGGTTCCCTTCCCAGCGCACACTATTCCCCACACAAATTCAACCCCAGATGTCATCCTCATGCCTCCCACCCTCTGTGCTAACCCTGAAGTCAAACTCCTACCTCATAACGGAAGCGACCATCTTCCTGCACTCATATCCATACCAAACATATTTCCCCGTTCAACAGACTCAAATCGCCCCCCTCCCACCCGTCAATATAAGAAAACCAACTGGAACGTCTACCGAAACACCATCACCTCACTCTTAGAAACAACCACACCACCAACCTCCCTTCCCAATCTCCAAACCCTTATAGTAGAAGCAGAATCTGCCCTCCTGACTGCCGATCGCCTTCATATCCCTCGCCATTCCCGCCATCCAACTAACCCGCCATTACCTCCAAAAGCCTTGAAACTCCTCCGCCTCTCCCATGACTATTACCGTACATATATCCGCACTCGTGACCCGGCTGACCTACACCAACATCGACTTCACCATCGCCATGCCAAATCATATATAAAAGCTATAAAACGCAAATACTGGACTAATACCTGTACGCGACTCTCCGATACCCCCGATGCCTCCTAATTTTGGCCTACGTTCCGACGATTGACGAATACCCAACCTCCTTCCCCTACATATCCTATACGATCAGATAACATAGTGCCAACTTCATTTCAAGAAAAAGCCAACATGTTTGCTACCCATTTCCACTCTGTCTTTTCCCCCGTCCAAAATCCTAAATTCTGTAATCCAAATGATCTACTTATCCATCGATTAAACAACCCAACCCACACTCCCGACCTCCTCCCCTCATTCGACCACTTTCCCCAAATTCAATACGATCACCCTCTAAACCACCCTATCACTCCAAAGGAAATCAACCGTATCCTACACCGACGTAAAACAACCGCACCAGGGACCGACACGCTTACATACAGACATGTTCAAGAAGCCCCCCTCCCCTTTCTCCATATTCTTTGTCTCATATACAATACCATGTTATATACCGGCTTTTATCCAGCCCACTGGTGCAAAGCCTCTATCCAACTATTCTTAAAACCTAACAAACCCCCCTCCGACCTACACTCTTACCGACCTATCAGCCTACTCCCTGTACTCTCCAAAATATTTGAACTTATCCTTGCCCGCCGTATGTCCACCTATCTGGAAACCCTACACCTCATCCCAGAGTCCCAAGCCGGTTTTCGCAAACGACGATCAACCCAGGATCACCTCTTTCACCTCACTTCCTCAATTAACGCTTACCTCAAACCACGACACACAGCCGCTCTCATATGCCTTGACATTGAAAAAGCCTTCGATACAGTATATTTACCAGTTCTTATGTTCAAACTCCGTCATCTCTCCCTCCCCCCCTCTATTATTCGGCTCATCTATAACTTTCTACACTATCGCACCGCCTACATCCGTTTGCGCAATGCACATTCCTATGTTTTCCCTCTCAGAGCCGGCGTCCCACAGGGATCGCCCCTTTCACCCCTTCTCTATCTCCTCTTCACACACGACATACCACACCCTCCCACTCCCTTACGCCTCTACCAGTTTGCAGACGATTTAGCAATACTCGGCCTAGCACCTACAGCCCCCCGCCTTACCAGACTCCTACAAGCTTACCTAGATAGACTTCAAGACTGGTTTAACATTTCCCACATTACCGTTAACCCTCGTAAAACCCAATTCATCGTCTTCCGTCGAAAAGCCCGCATTTGCCGACCACACAACAAAATCCAACTCACCCTTCACTCCCTTCCCCTTATTGAAACAAACATCATAACCTACCTAGGCATCACCTTTCAAAATAATTTTAAATGGAATCACCACCTCCAAAACATCTACCGCCATGCCTATCACCGGCTAGCAGCCACCCGGAAACTTAAAGGCCACACCCGGGGCCTCAAAGCCCCCCAAATCCTACAGATCTACCAGACTTTCATTCGCCCTGTCCTTCTCTACGCTTCGATATCCTGGATCACCGCAGACCCCCCTCTTTATTTTAATCTTTGTAAACTAGACAGACATGCCCTTCGCCTAGCCCATCACCTCCCCTACGATACACCTTCAGCAGATTTCACAGCCCTGTATTCCTTTCTGCCTATCCTTGCAACTATTCATAAACTCCGCCTCAAATATTTAACCAAAGCTAGTATAGATAACTTACCTTTTTTCACAGAAGCCCTCACCATCTCACCCCTTGCCCAAGCCATCCTCGACGACAACCGCACCCCAGCAAATTCGCACCTATTCCCACCGCCAATCACCTAACTTCCTTGAATGTACCTTACTAAACTAATACCCCGCCCCCAGCCCACTATCTATCAATATCAACCTCCCCTTTTTGTTAAAATATAAAAATACACACTTTGGGTTGGCGACTTTTCGGTCATTTGGAAGCTCAGTGAGCCATAGGCATACAGCCTGCTCAAACTTACGTCCTACAACTGTATTGCCACATCTCCGTACCATTTTCTTATATATATTTACATTTTCTTTTCTTTCTTTATGCCCACTGAAATGCTCCGTCTCCAGAAAATAGTGAAACCACCGTCAAGTCACACAACAACCAGTGAAGTGAATATGTGCCGTAATAATCTGTGAGAGCCAAGTGCCCAATGATACTACAAGAAAACACGTGTGAAACCGAAATTGTGTAATAGTGTAATAAGAAAGACACTAGTCTGCAATGACAGAAAACATTATACCAAAGAAAAGAACTAAACCCATCATTTAATGTTGAGTTAAAATTGTAAAATGTTTACCCTTGTATAACCATTGCTAAATGTTTCATTATGTATGTACATTGTTGTGACAAATAAATGGGGGACTAGCGGGATGCCGGCCCGAGAGGGGTGCGGTGTGATGGGGTCCCTCCCTGGGGGGCCGCTTTGTTGGTTGGGGTGACTTTTGCGCCATCCTTATACAACCCATACGTACGTCATGACGTACACCAACAATAAGAAAATAAATTTCAATAATTAAATTCCTAAGGCCTAAGGGCTACCAGTCTAGCCGATGGCCCGCCTCCTCCCGCGCTTCGCGCGGGAGAAGGAATGAAATAACCAAATATTGATTGATAAAAACAACGTTTTTTCCCATCCCATACGGTACCGGTACTGTAAATAATGAATACTCACAGTTGATACAAGTCCCCCAACCCCATGATAACGCCCTGAAATACAGTTAAACCTTGTGGGACATGCAAATTCAGTGTTTTAGTCTCCTATTTACAACTTAAGTAATTAAATTGGAAAATAAATACTTTTTCGTTACAGGAAGTAATAAAAATAACCTTGCTGTATAGAGCTATAAAAGACCTTTCGTACAACATATCACACGAGTAAATCGAAGGTAAATATCATAAGGCACCCCTTGGTCCCCTCAAGCGCATTGCATGTTTACTTAAATTTTACATTCTAAGTTGATTCCGAGATGTTCTTATAGCCATTTGCAAATTTTGAACAAAATCTGTTCAGTCGTTATCAATTGATGGAAGAACAAACAGACAGATATACAGAAGGACAAATGTACAATTTTATATATATAGGGATACGCTAAGGTGTATGTTTCAGAAAACTCAAGCTGCTAAACCAGAGGGAGATAGAAGTTATGGTTTGTACCAAAATCTTCTAAATCGTCTCAATAGTACAGGAGAAATCTTGCATTTCTTGAAAAGTCAACGGAAATATATTAATTTGTTTATAAAGCGCTTTTAAACA
Source organism: Meconema thalassinum (assembly GCA_946902985.2). Taxonomy (NCBI): domain Eukaryota; kingdom Metazoa; phylum Arthropoda; class Insecta; order Orthoptera; family Tettigoniidae; genus Meconema; species Meconema thalassinum. The sequence continues at coordinate 321,922,241 of OX336388.2, read as the reverse complement.
AATAAACAAGATGATAGCCCCTGGCAAAACAGTGTCACGTACATCCCGCGTAGCACTAGTGCCGGGCGGGTAGTCTGTACACAAGGGGCGTACACAACTCATTATGCCAGAGTTCTTTCAAGGGTCCGCTAGAACACATAATATGCAAATGTTTATGTTTCACAAACCTCCAGCACTTAAATCAGAAGACGTTAGAAAGTGCGGTTTGTGTCAAAATCTTCCAAATCGTCTCAATAGTACAGGACAAATCTTGCATTTCTTGAAAAGTCAACGGAAATATATTAATTTGTTTATAAAGCGCTTTTAAACAAATAAACAAGATGATAGCCCCTGGCAAAACAGTGTCGCGTACATCCCGCATAGAACTAGTGCCGGGCGGGTAGTCTGTACACAAGGGGCGTACACAACTCATTATGCCAGAGTTCTTTCAAGGGTCCGCTAGAACACATAATATGCAAATGTTTATGTTTCACAAACCTCCAGCACTTAAATCAGAAGAAGTTAGAAAGTGCGGTTTGTGTCAAAATCTTCCAAATCGTCTCAATAGTACAGGACAAATCTTGCATTTCTTGAAAAGTCAACGGAAATATATGTATTTGTTCATAAAGTGCTTTTAACAAACAAGAAGCCCGCATAACAATAACGTTTGGCGCAGGTCCCCTAAATCAATATATTTTCGGCTCATAGCCGTGCACCAAGCACGTTAAATAATTGTCGAAGGTATTTTCGGTTTATTTAAGTTATTCCCGTGGATTGATTAGGAGACCAAACCATTGCGAACCCTGGTTGGAACAGTATCAATTAGTTCTTCTCTCTCAATATTACGACAGTCCTCTCAAATAAATAAACAAGAAGTTCCGTAACAAACTAAAGAGCCTACTTTCCTTATAATTAAGATTCATGCCAAAGATTAATCTTCAGTATATGAACCTATCTAGAACAATGACGAAATTAAGTTGGTAATATCGAAAAGTCTAATTAGTTATACCTGGTATAATGTAGCCTAATAGAGCACTACAGTTGGCAGCCCTGGTGACTGAATATATTCTTAGTTCCATCTCTTAAGGTACAGAATACAAAATTTGGTTGAAGTCCAATGGACGTTACATGCACTTAGACATTGGATCTATCAGCACGCGTAAAAGCATATTGGTAACAACGTCATGCGTGTGCTGGTCAGAAATAATCTGAAATATTATGATATCTTGATGTGCCAATTTTGGATGAAATCCATTTGCTAGTATAGAAGTTAATGTATTTTAAAATTTGACCTATCAGCAGGCATAGAATCATGTTGGCAGCACTGACGTATATTAATCATTCCAAATCAATCTAGAATGTCAGGTGCTATACGTGTGCAAAATATAGAGCTGTTGGCTTGCAAACTTTCTCATATATTGGTATTAGGGTAAAAACATATAGACAGCATTTATTAACAGTTGGCAGCCCTGATTGCTCTTAAGTATACTTATAGTCATATCAGTTATGTTACACATAGCACATACGAAATTTGGTTGAAATCCAACTGATGTATAGAAGTTACATGTCTTTAAAAATTGGTCCTATCAGCAGGCTTAGAATCTTGTTGGTAGAACTGCCGTATTAATCTAAATTGTCAGGTACTATACGTGTGCATAGTTTAAAGCGTGGCCTACGTTATACTCAAGGCCTGGAAATAGAGCAGACTCTTGGTACGCCAAACTGGTAGTTCCACTTTACGCCAGTAGGATCGCGGCTCGGCGCCCTAGTTGTCTGCTTTTCACTATGCGTTACATGCAACTAAAGTACATTTAATACATGTTTTTAGCACATCGTACCTGTTTTCCTCCAGTTTACCCCAAATGATGAATACGGCTCACTCTTGACAGTATTTCACTTCACTTTAAGATTTTTTCTGTCAAGTGGTTTACTTCTTAAATTCAGAAACGTTGCACTACTGCCCGTGTGGTTCACACCAATATTCTTTAAAAGCGGCCTTAAGAACTTTTGCAGAAGAACTACGGAGAGAGAATTGTCAATACACACTTCGCATTTTGTGTGCTCGGAAAACGTGTCAGTTAAAATATTTGTGAAATTTGACACTAAATATTTTCGAGACATGAAATTTACGGCTGTTGTGACAAAGTGAGAATTGTTTCCAACAGATAAATAAAAGAAGCTTTGGGATATCTTAATCCCCCTCTGTCTTGAAAATGTATTAAACTAATTGGCGGGCTTGAATTTGCTGGAGCTGATATTTTCTCTAAGCAACCTTCACAGTCTGTTCTCTCTTCTGCCACTCTTAAAAGAAATCCGCTTCCATTGCAATTGAGATGGAAGATAGAGACGCTGGCTTTTCTGAAAACAAAAATAGAGATTTTAATGCTAAAATGTCCCCATTCATTCCATTCCTGACCCGGTCGGAGACTGGAAGCAGGCTGTGGATTTTCATTCAATGCTAAAATGTCAACCATAATGTTTTATTTCAATGAATTTAATATAGGCTATATGCCCCATATTCTTACCTTGAACAGGGCTTTCAAGAATCTCCAAGACATGTGCCGGAAGCTGGGGTGTTTCTTTAGCATAGGCTGGGTTTTGCACCTTCCGCGATTTTTTAGGCTTCAAAAACTTTGTCAAGGCGCCTGTTACGACTGCATCTTCCCTCAGCTCCACATTCCCACTTCTAGAAGATGCGATAATTCCTGTGCTAAGTGTTGACTCGATGGCATGCAGGCATGATCTCACGTCCATCATGTCATTGTTACCTCCCTTATTTCTCAAGTGACCGAAGAGCAGTTCTATATCGTCACTTGAGAGATTCCGCGTAAGCACATAATGGAAGCCGATACTGATTAGAAATCGTATACAGGACACGGTTGTTGAAGTTGTTAGCACCAAAGCTTGATAAGTTTCCTTTGTAAGTCTCATCTTTTTATCGGGATAACTTTGAATCTGTGACAGGTAGGGCAGAAATTCATTGGTCAACCATGAAAGTCTCTCATCATTGACTTCACTGAAAATAAGCTTGTCCGTGTTTCTGGAATGAAGTCCGTGTGTGGTATTGCAGATAATGTATATCAAACCATTTTCTAAAAATTTCCAAGAATTTTGTTCTTTCTTGTAGGCTGTCCCTTTCTTCAACATAGGGGCCGATAACCTCGATGTTAGGCCCCTTAAAACAACAATTATCATCATCATCATCATATATTCAACATTCTCTTGGCATATTGTGGTGTTTGAAGCCATATTTTCAGTGTTGCCTTAGTAAACAAGAGTTTAGTGCTTTTCAGTCGGTCAACACGAATGTACCCAAAAGAGATGGGTTATGCCCTAATCCTGAAATAAATTACATGAGATTAATAAAACACTAGGATGACCAGTTTCGATCGTCAAGCGATCATCATCAGATCCAATACACTTAGGCTATAAAATCTATGTTTGAAATACAGGTGAAAATATTTACAATATGTACAATTATTTAGTTGCAGTATTGGTACTGCGACTGTCAGTGTATGCTAAATGCAGTATATATGTTAGGTGAAATGCTAAATGGTGATGGCTATCTGGAGATTGTACTTTAGAGAGATTATATGGTTGTAAACTATGGTTAAACTATAAAATTTTAGGCTAACTACTTATCTGATTGTCTTCCGTACTACAGCTATTCGCAGTTTCCGTGTTCACTTGAGCTCGCTGTGCGGTCGACTGCGGTGGTTATCTTAACGACTGGTTTTTCCCTGCCTTCCCCCCCTGTCCCTACGTGCTGTGGGGAGTGATCGCGATGTGTATATTCTATAACGTGCCAAGACACCGATTGTCAAGCTAATTACATCGGGCAGAGTGGAAGGCGAGTAGACACACGTTATAATGAACATAGAAATGCGATAAGATACGGAACACATTCAGCCGTGTGCGAACATATGTGTGACGCAGGGCATAGCTTTACCAACATAGAGTCGGACCTTAAAATAATCCATCACGAATCGAAAGGCAGAGCTCTTGACATAAAGGAAGCAATCGAGATACACCTAGCCAAACGAAACAATCCCAACAATCTAAATGAACACACGTTCATGGAGAGCTCACCCCTCTTCACGCTACTAAAAAACACACCCTGTCGGAAACAAAACACAATTTAGCGACACAGCCAAGCTAGATAACAAAAAGGGGGGAAACTAGGGGGTTTTTAATAGGTAAATGTTATCTGGATCAGGTGTACGATGTACTTTTCTTCTGCAATAAACCAAGGCCCATATTAGAGGCAGTATTAAAGGTGCCGGGACGTCCTCATAAGACCGTCAACGCTTAGTTCGAATGGGTTATGCTCCACGCGTGGCGAGGACTAATCCACGGTCTTTAATAGTTGTAGATCCACCTCATTCAATAACATACATCTTATCTAGGTTGGCAACACCTCACATAAACACATCGCGATCACTCCCCACAGCACGTAGGGACAGGGGGGGAAGGCAGGGAAAAACCAGTCGTTAAGATAACCACCGCAGTCGACCGCACAGCGAGCTCAAGTGAACACGGAAACTGCGAATAGCTGTAGTACGGAAGACAATCAGATAAGTAGTTAGCCTAAAATTTTATAGTTTAACCATAGTTTACAACCATATAATCTCTCTAAAGTACAATCTCCAGATAGCCATCACCATTTAGCATTTCACCTAACATATATACTGCATTTAGCATACACTGACAGTCGCAGTACCAATACTGCAACTAAATAATTGTACATATTGTAAATATTTTCACCTGTATTTCAAACATAGATTTTATAGCCTAAGTGTATTGGATCTGATGATGATCGCTTGACGATCGAAACTGGTCATCCTAGTGTTTTATTAATCTCATGTAATTTATTTCAGGATTAGGGCATAACCCATCTCTTTTGGGTACATTCGTGTTGACCGACTGAAAAGCACTAAACTCTTATTCTCTTGGCACACGACTTCCATGCTCTTAAGCTCAGCTATTGTCTCTGGAGTAAACACCAATTTGGCTCCTGCCACATTAATTTTTCTTCTTCTAAATTGCTTGGATATACAACCTTCCTGAACCCGGCCGAAGCCGTCGGATTTTTTAAGAGCGTTAAAAATCCCTCAGTATGCCTTCCTTCGGAGGGGAAGTAAAGCCGGTGGTCCCATGTCATAGATTTATGGCATGTTAAAGAACTTTCCACTAATTACACCTGTGTGAAACTAAATTGTATAGGTTAAGAATGTAAACAACGCTCTTAGGTTGCTACGTTCGTTGCCAAGAGCCGACTGCGGTGGCGTCTAGTAGCTAAGTTCTGAACTTGGCCTAGTAGTCGTTGACGGTGGCATTTGGCGGCAAAAGTAGGAACTATTTGAAAAATTCAAAGTTGCAGTCCTTACATGAATTAATAAAACAGATACACTAATACAGTCATCACAATTAACACCGGTTATCAGGCAGATTCTAAACACACCCAAAGTACACGGGGCTACATGACCGCGTTATCGCAGCCCCTAAACTAAGGAACCAACCAACCTTCCTGCTTAATTTTCTAACTGGCTTTACTACTAGCTTTTTCTGTAAGTGGTACAGATTCTTGAGAAGATCAATAGTTATTAAATTGTCATCTACATAGAAGTTCCTACTCAGATATTGTGATCGTACATTCTTAATGATGTGACTCGGATCGAAACTAAAACAAGTAGTTCCGTAAAGAACTATACAGCCTATTTTCATATATCCTGCTCATGTTAATTTCTTCTAACAACATACAAAATTTCAGTTTAATTGCTGTAACAGATTCGTAGATATTGAGAACCGTCTAAATATTTCAGATTGTCGCCAGGTTGGATTTTTATTTTTGTACTATTACATTAAGATTATTGTGTACGTGTGGTATTCAAACTTCAATCGCATGATTAGAACACAAGAAGTAAAAACGAGATTTTAAAATTACGCACAGCAGCCATCTTGTGATTATGCAAACAATTGAAATAAATTAGATGCCAGTGGATCATCATTTGTATAAGCATTTAACGTGCAACGTTTCACAGCACTCGGATAGTTAATTCGCGAGAATCGTCCATTTAAATATTTATACTTCGCGTCGCCGCCATGTTGGATTTGTGCTCACCAGGTTAATGAAAGTCCTATAGGTGAACATATGTTCATAGTCTCTATGAACATTTAAAAAAACCAGTTTGGTTGCTGTAAAATATTCATAGATATTGAGAACCGTCTAAATATTTCGGAAGCTCGCCATTTAGGACTGTTATATGTATAGGCCTAATTATGTACCATTCAAGGACAATTATTGCCTAGGTTCATTATTCAAACTTTCACTTCGATCGCATGATTACGACACAAGAAATAAAAACTTAATTTAAAAATTTCGCACAGCCGCCATATTGAGGTTATGTAAACAATTGATTTAAATTAGATGGCAGTGCATTACAATCTGCAAAATCATTTACTGTACCACATTTCACTGCGCTCAGAGAGTTAAATCACGAGAAAAGTCTATTAAAATATTTTTAATTCGCTTGGTCGCCATGTTCGTTTTTTACTTTACAAGTTTATGAAGTATACATAGATAAACTTGTACCAGTACCCTTTATCACCGTACAAAATTTCAGGGTATTATCTGTAATAGTTTCGGAGGTATAGAATGTCAGTGAAATATTTCGCACAGCCGCCATTTTGAGGTTATGTAAACAATTGAACTAAATTAGACTCCAGTGCATTACTATGTGTATAAACACTTGCTGTATCTAGTTTCATTACGTTTGGATGGTTAAATCGTGAGAAAAGTCTATTTAAAAGTCTCAACTTCGCTTGACCGCCATGTTGGTTTTGTAGTCACCAGGTTTTTGAAAGTCTCATAGGTGAACTTCTAGTAGTACCCTTTATCACCGTACACAATTTCAGGGCGATATCGGTAATAGTTTCGGAGATATTGAATGCTAGTGAAATATTTCGCACAGCCGCCATTTTGCATTGGTGAGACGTAACAAAATTTGAAGGGTACGGTCGAGGTCGCCGGGAATAGAGCTATGAACATACCGAGTTTCATTGAAATCGCTCCAGCCGTTTAGATTTTATTAGGGGGGGACACACACGAATCACACACACACACGCACACACACACACGGACAAAAGGTGATCTCATAAGCCTATTTTTTCAAAATTGAAAATAGGCTAAAAAGGAGCCTCTGCTCGTCTTGCGGGTGACGAATTTCATGAGTGACACATCCGCCACTCAGCGCCTCAAACATTGACATATTCACTTGACAGATGTCCGTCACTATTCTGATGACCTTGAAGCCGCATTCCTCAACCGCAGTCAGTGCGTTCAGTGTTATCCTAGATAACTGTTGTCCTGTGAGTCCACGCGTAAAGTAGAACGAAATGGGTATTCTGTAGAAGGATGACAGGCCCTTGAACAGTATGCATAATAATTTATTAGCTAATTTATGTTCGATTCCATTTGCATCTTTCTCAATATCACTAATGCCGAGAAACATGTCTAAATTCTTGTCATACAATAATCTAGACTTTATGGCCATTTCATCAATGATTAATGAACGTACCTTCTCATTATCGTGAGTCAGTGACTTTTCTTCAGCTGTCAACCTAGCTTTTGCAAGTGACGTGACACCTGTCTCTCCGTTCGTATACCCAATGTACGTTTTCAGTGTTCGTGGATGAGGAAGTTGTAAAATATTTATATCTCTCAGTAAGCGGTAAGCCGACGGTGATTTATTAGAGAGCAATACACATATTTTTATTGTTGTTTCATTGTATTTAAACTTTCGTTTCGTGGAAGCTCGAATTTGTTCAAGTAAGAAATTAGCCTTCAAGTCCCCACGATCCGCTTCACTCTTGGGCTTCGATATTTGAACATCGAGTTTGTCCTGACGTTGCACTGAATGTAATTTTTGTTTCAATGAAATTATCTTCTGATTCAATGACTTAATTGAAGTTCTGTTTACTGTATTGTTTCTTAGTGCCCTCCTTAATTTTAATTTTGTTGACTTGCAATGACCTTGCTTGATTGTAGAACATTGCGTTCCTACACTAACAGTGGTTGATCATGGTTTTCTTCAATTCGTTCATCACAATAGTCTTCCGTAAAATTTAAATTACCGGAGTATTTCCTTTTATTGTTGATATGTATGTCTCTATCGACACGTGCTCTTTTGCGCGTATTTCTATTTATTTATGCTTGTTAATGTTCGGGGTAGTCCTCAAAAACCGTCGGAAATGCGTTCGGTAAAAACGTTCTCTTTGTAGTACTTATACTAAAATCAGAATCCTTGATATGCTTGCTACAAATTGTAGAAGACCGTTTTGGTGTCCACAAAGACCCTGGTTTTACACTCTCACGTGAAACAGCTAGAACCCATTGTTTCAGTATGTCATTGTTCAATGGAAATTTATGAAACGAAAGTCCATTGCCTTTAACTTGACGAGATTTACAATACGGCACGCTACAGTACACCATTTTTGACGAACACAATAATAACACTAATATTTACACATAAGTTACTCTATTAAAATCATTCAGTGACTTATATATAAGGTATTTATCACACATAAATGTCACATTTACGCTAGTAGACAGGATTAAAACTTGCTTTTCACTACGTCTTGTTCATAAAAACCACTTAGCACCCATCTCAATATCAAGCAAACAGCAGTCTACTGTTCTTAACGAAAGCACAACTATAATACGACACGCTTCGCCAGTCAATTTTAAACTCACCTTAGCTTTCTCACTCATTAGGACACATTATTTACCGCCAAATACAGACACACTAATCACATTGTACGTAATGAAAACGGTACGATTAAGGGCGCCAGACAGCGAACCTAGCGGGAAAATGCGGAACAAGTTCGAACCATCGCTCGCAATGTTGTCTGGCGCCTCATTTCCAGGCCTTGAATATAACTTAGGCCACGGTTTAAAGCTGTCAGCATGCATACTTTCTGATATATTGGTATTTGGATTAAAAAAATAGGGAGAGCCATTATTAACAGTTGGCAGCCCTGATGGCTCTTAAGAATACGCTCAGTCATATCTGTTTATGTACACATATTACATAAAAAAAATGGTTTCAATCCAATTGTTAGTGTTGAAGTTATATGCATTCAAAAATTGGACCTATCAGAAGGCTTAACTTTTGGGCAACATTGCCATATATGGCCTCCTGGAAATTAAACTGAAATAGTATTATCTACATGTGTGCCAATTTTGGAATAGCTCCCATGCATTCCTTCCAGGATATTCAACATGGAGCTCAAATTTTTAGTGCGTTTTTTCAGCAGTTGGTAGCACTGACATCATTTTCAAATATGGGCTTGAGATATTCCGATATACATCTTTACTCATACTAAATTTGGTTTAGATTGCTGCAGCCGTTTAGGAGTTAATAGGGGGGGACACACACACACACACAGCCAGCCAGACAGACAGAGAGACAGACACACATTTTCCCGGATCGATCTCATTTGTCTACTTTTTCCTCATTTTTGCAAAATGTGAAAGTTGGCTAAAAATAACGACACTTCGTATGTAGACCTAAGTACGTAAACGTAGCAGCAGGAGTAGTGAGTATAAATGCGATGGAACATGCTGTACACTTAAGATATATTTCGAGGTTATATATTTCGTGCGTTTAATGCCAGGAAACGTGCAAGGTATACTCTTAACGAGGAGATCTGACACGTAATACAGCACTCACGAGCAACACACTCGGTCCGTGTGAACGTTTGCGTGGCATGGCCATCTGTGAACTAAAACCTGTTTTTTAGACCGCTGGCCATAAGCTATACAGCTACATATGGAATAAATTTCACATCTCTTTATCAGCTCACGAAGCCTCCGTGGCTTAGGCGGCAGCACGCCGGCCTCTCACCGCTGGGTCCGTGGTTCAAATCCCGGTCACTCCATGTGAGATCTGTGCTGGACAAAACGGAGGCAGACAGGTTTTTCTCCGGGTTCTCCGGTTTTCCCTGTCACAATTTCATTCCAGCAACACTCTCCACCATCATTTCATTTCATCTGTCATTCATTTAATCATTGCCCCAGAGGAGTGCGTCAGGCCTCGGCAGCCGGCACAGTTCATATCTTCGCCGCTAGATGGGGGCTTCATTCATTCCATTCCTGACCCGGTCGGAAACTGGAAGCAGGCTGTGGATTTTCATTTCATTTATCTGCTCACGAGTAAACCATTCTACAAGCCGGCCATTACTGAAAGCTCTCGGAGACAGATGAAACCTGAAGCTGAAAGAAGGGTTTGCTGCCGACCTCAACATCTTCAGAGATCGGAATACAAAAGAGTTCCGTGAAATGATACCTTCCCACAGATAAGACTGCTGTATAGATTTCGTTCCAAGTAGCTGTAAGGCTTCTGTGTCATTTATTCAATATCAGAAGGGATGACGGCGAACCCACAATAGAAGGGGATTGAGATAAGTTTCCTTCATTAGAAGGCTTCTCTATCAGCCATTGATCGCCCATTGAGCTTGGCTCCTGTCTCCGAAGTACAGTCCCATCATGAAACACGGTCTCTTGCTGAGGTGATATCAAAGTAATTACTGAAGTTATTGGTAGAAATAGGCAACATGGAGGTCGCTGAACAGGATACGTTTGGATATTGAGATATGGAATTCGAATCCCATATGTTGAAATGCAATTTGTGTTCGAACGCGTGCCCCAAGAAAGACCTCACCATGGTGCTATCCAATACGCTGGACGTGGCAATCTTCTGGGTGTCTGGTTTGGTTGGTTCCTTACTTTAGGGGCTGCGACAATGCGGTCATGTAGCCCCATGTACTTTGGGTGTGTGTAGAATCTGTCTGATAACCGGTGTTAATTGTGATGACTGTATTAGTGTGTATTATCTGTTTTTAATTCAAGTAAGGACTGCAGACGATAATATCAAGTAGTTCCTACTTTCGATACCAAATGCGACCGTCCACGACACCTAGCTGTGAACTTGGTTACTACTAGATTCCATTGCAACCAGCGCCTGGTGACGAACGTTGGGACTTACTGTAATAGCATTAATCAAACCTAACCTACAAATCTTGCTTATTACAAGTTTAGTTAGTGGAAGGTTCTTTAACATGCCATACATTTATGACATGGGCCCGCCAGCATTACTTCCCCTCTGAAGGAAGGCATACCGAAGGATATTTTAAGCTCTTCAAAAATCGGACGACTTTGGCCGGGTCTGAACACGCAACCTTGGGCATAGATGCTCAGCATGCTACCAACTACGCCACCGAAGCAGCAGGGTGTTTGGTTTATTGGCCTAGTTTTTAGCCTACTTTTCACATTTTGCAAAAATGAGGAAAAAGTAGACTTATGAGATCGGGCAAATGTGTGTCTGTCTGTCCTTCTGTCTGTCTGTCCTTCTGTCTGTCTGTCTGTCTGACTGTGTGTGTGTGTGTGTCCCCCTTATCGACTCCAAAACGGCTACAGAAATCGAAACAAAATTTGGTAGGAGTAAAGATCTATACCTGAATATCTCACGGCCATATTTGAAAATGATGTCAGTGCTACCAACTACTGAAAAATCACAATTGAAATTTGAGCTCCATGTTAGATATCTTTGAAGGTATGAATGGGAGCTATTTCAAAATTGGCACACGTATAGATAATAATATTGCAGTTTAATTTCCAGGAGGCCATACAAGGCAGTGTTGCCAAAATGATTATAAGCCTGCTGATAGGTCCAAGTTTTAAATGCATATAACTTCTATGCTATCAATTGGAATTCAACCAAATTTTGTATGTGCTATGTGTACATAAACAGATAAGACTGAGCGTATTCTTAAGAGCCACCAGGGCTGCCAACTGTTAATAAATGCTCTCAATTTATTTTATCCAAATACCCATATATCAGAAAGTATGCAAGCCTACAGCTTTAAACTATGCACACGTATAGTACCTGACATTGTATATTAATTTGGAGTATCTTATATACGTCAGTGTTACCAACATGATTCTATGCCTGCTGAGAAGGCCAACTTTAAATACATGTAACTTCTATACTATCTTTTGGATTTCAACCAAATTTCATGTGTGCTATGTGTACTAAAACAGATATGACTGCCGATTCTTAAGAGTAACCAGGGCTGCCAACTGTTAATTAATACTGTCTCTATTTTCCCCCTAATATCAATATATCATAAAGTATGCAAACCAATAGCTCTAAATTTTGCACACGTATACTACCTGGCAATCTAGATTAATTTAGAGTAACTAACATATGCCTACGTCAGTGCTGCCAACATGATTCTAAGCCTGCTGATAGGTCCAATTTTAAAATACATGTTACTTCTATACTAACTAATGGATTTCATCCAAAATTGGCACAACACGAGATCATAATATTTCAGATTATTTCTGACCAACACATGCATGACATTGTTGCCAACATGATTTTACGCACGCTGATAAATCCAAGGTCTAACTGGATGTAACGTGCATGCTATCCATTGGACTTCAACCAAATTTTGTATTCTGTACCTTAAGAGATGCAACTAACAATAACCTATATTCAGTCACCAGGACTGCCAATTGTACTGCTCTATTAGGCTACATTATACCAGGTATATTTCGAACTAATTAGAAATTTCGATATTACCAACTTAATTTCGTCATTATTTTAGATAGGTCTATATAGATTGGCAAGAATCTTAAATTTCAAGAAAAGTAGGCTCCTTAGTTCTTCACGGAACTTCTTGTTATACTTTCCAAATCATTATGAAGAACTAGACTACTGAGATTGATCGGGGCCAATGTGTCTCTGTGTGTCTGTCTGCGTGTGTGCGGCCGTATCAACTCCTAAACAGCTGCAGCGATCGAAACCTTATTTGATGTCCATGAAGACCTATGCAAAAACCAACTCAAGCCCTTTATTTTACCCACCATTGGGCGCATACAAACTGAAGAGGAAATATTTTTCCTCTCCCAGGATTGAGATTTCCATGAACGGTGCGTGCCTCGCAATAGCTTCCGGTCTCCATCCAGTCAAATGAAGAAGTCCTTCGTTACCCCGTGATGAGCCGATTCGTCCAGGATATAATGTGCGCCGATTATGAAATTATAGAAAGTTATGTTTTCGTTAGTCACTCCGTGGATGAATTAGGTAGCAATTTTCCTAATTTCTTCGGATTTCATCGTAGAAATATGATTCTTTCTATTTGTAATGGATTATTTAATGCTTATTTCAGGACCATCTAAGGGATTTGATTTAAATTAATCATAGGGTCATGCGTAATTGACACTGCGTCATATGTTCTAATTACTTCGTTTCGGGGATTCATTATTTATCTATTTGTAACCTACTTTTCACATTTTGCGAAAATGAGGAAAAAGTAGACTTATGAGATCGGGCAAATGTGTGTCTGTCTGTCTGTCTGTCTGTCAGTCTGGCTGTGTGTGTACCCCCCCCCCCCCTCCCTATCAACTCCTAAACGGCTGGAGCAATCGAAACAAAATTTGGTAGGAGTAAAGATCTATACCTGAATATCTCACGGCCATATTTAAAAATGATGTCAGTGCTACCAACTGCTGAAAAATCGCAATTGAGATTTGAGCTCTATGTTGGATATCTTGGAAGGTATGAATAGGAGCTATTTCAAAATTGGCACACGTATAGATAATAATATTGCAGTTTAATTTCCAGGAGGCCATACATGGCAGTGTTGCCAAAATGATTATAAGCCAGCTGATAAGTCCAAGTTTTAAATGCATAGAACTTCTACACTATCAATTGGAAATCAACCAAATTTCGTATGTGCTATGTGTACATAAACAGATATGACTGAACGTATTCTTAAGACCCTCCAGGGCTGCCAACTGTTAATAAATGCTCTCAATTTTTTTAAATCCAAATACCCATATATCAGAAAGTATGCAAGCCGACAGCTTTGAACTATGCACACGTATAGTACCTGACATTCTATATTAATTTGGAGTAACTTATATACGTCAGTGCTACAAACATGATTCAAACCTGCTGAGAGGTCCAAATTTAAATACACGTAACTTCTATACTATCATTTGGATTTCAACCAAATTTCGTGTGTGCTAGGTGTACCATAACGGATATGACTATGCCGATTCTTGAGAGTAACCAGGGCTGCCAACTGTTAATAAATGCTGTCTCTATTTATATTACCCTCATATCAATATATCAGAAAGTATGCAAGCCAATAGCTCTAAACTTTGCACACGTACTATATACTACCTGGCATTCTAGATTAATTTGGTGTAACTGATATAGGCCTACGCCAGTGCTGCCAACAAGATTCAAAGCCTGCTGATAGATCCAATTTTAAAATGCATGTAACTTCTATACTAACTAATGGATTTCATTCGGAATTGATACAACAATAGATCAGATTATTTCAGATTATTTCTGACCAATACATGTATGCCATTGTTGCCAACATGATTTTACGCTCGCTGTTAGATCCAATGTTTAACTGCCTGTAACATCCATGCTATCTATTTGACTTCAACCAAATTTTGTATTCTGTACCTTAAGAGACGGAACTAAGAATATATTCAGTCACCAGGGCTGCCAACTGTAGTTCTCAATTCGGCTACAAATTGCAAGGTATACAGTATTTTGAACTAATTAGAAATTTCGATATTATCAACTTAATTTCGTCATTATTCTAGATAGATCCATATAGATTAATCATTGACATTCCTGTCTGTTGGCTTTCTTTCTTTTGGGCTTTATTATATATTTAAAAAAAAGGTTTTCGTTTGTGCTCAGCAAGCTAGCCTTCTCTTGCTTCCATAGGTAATTGACTTGTTTTGGCCTTAAGCCAATGTGCATCACCAGAGAGGTTTTTTTTGTGGCGATAAGAGTTTTTATTCTTATGTTATTAAGTTATATTTTCTTGCCCCTTTTTGGTGATTAAATGTTTTTATTTTCATTTTAAACAACTGTTGTGGCATCATTTCGTCGGTGGCAGTTCTGTGGGTTATCGGAGTGTGTCTGTAGACGAGCCTGTGCGTTTCCCTCTTCTCCACCTTCCTTCGCCTATAGGTGTTCTTCTGTTGGGGCATGTCTACTGGCGGTGAGTTTGCAGTTAGCGATGCGGACCTCTGAAATAAGGTAAGTTGGCCCATCCACCCTGGCAACATCCGGTGTCATTTTGGTAGCAGGCCGAGCTCGTGTATCGCTTCTGCAGCTATCCCCTCCCCCGTACCCGCAGGCTCATTTATGGACCCATCTGGTGCTGATGGGACGGTTGCTGATGAGATGTGTCATGTCAGTGCGCTTAATGTCATTTTATGCTAATTCTTGTCGTTTGTTTGGTTTCATGTTTGCCTCTTAAAATCCATGTGGTGATATGTGAAGTGACCTGTTCCAAGCGAGGTTTCTGTGCTGAATTATATCCTGTTTATGATGCAACACTCCCAATGAAAAAGAAGCTTGGTGAGTGACTGGCATGTGTTCTTGGCATGGGAAATGTGGGTTTGTTCATTCTCTGATAGCCTACATGCTGCTAGTGAAGGCATCGAGGAGCCCTGTCTGAAGCTGTTCGCCTTGTGATTTGTAGCAATTTGTTGTAATTTAGCTTCCTGTTCTGGAGCCTAGCAAGAGATGACATCTGCAGTCCTGAGCAGCATCGTGCGTGATGTTATTTGTCGAAATTTCAGTTGTCGAGGCAGTGTAGGTGTTTAAGAAGACTGTTGTGTTCCTGTATGTTCCTTTTGCATGAAATTCTGTTGTGATATGCTGTCCTCGTGATATATTTATTATGCAACTATCACGCCTACTGGTGTTATGGCGAAGTGTAGTCCGATTAAAAGGGCTAACCTATGGAAATCAGCCCTCCCTATGTCCCTACTGTGGTGCCAAAAGGCACATTTAACGTGCATGTCACTATTATTTGGCTAGAAATTCATCCTAAACTTATTAAAGGTAAGTGTTTATTTTGAGATGTTTTTATCGCAGTGTGCGATTTGTAATTTTTTGTTCTTAAACTTACATTATACTGCAATCGTTCTGGGATAAGTGTGTATGTTGTGCAAATCGTGTCTGGATGTATGTGTTAACGTTAGATTTTGATTTAGATATGTAGGGTGGGGGTAATTCTGGCGTTGTCGTGTTTGCAAAAGTAAGCCTAGCATCGTATTTTTATTAGTTGCTTTCCTTGTAAATTTGAAGTAAACCTAATATGTAGGTGTGTTTTACGTGGGGATATCTACTGTCTGGGGTTAGCTAGGTTAGAAGTATGGGATTCTTTCTTAGTTTGATCCCTGGGCAGGTTGTATATAGGACTTGCACGATCCGGAGAGCTTAGGTATGGGACTGAGCTGGACGGTGACATGCCAGTATGTGTCATGTAATGTAATTGTAAGGGTATTGTGTTTTTAATTGTATTTGTTTGTGTCATGATGTCTCTACGACTACATAACTTGCATATTTGAGTATTAATGGGAATTATTTTTGTGGGAGGGTAAAAATTATATATTGCTGCTATTTGAGTGTGTTGTGTGATGAATATGTTGTTGTGAATATGAGGTCTCAGTTCGTGAACAGCCATAATGTGATGTGCTTTCTGGTTAGTTAAATAATATAGGGTCTTCTAAATTTACTGGGGTTAAATTTCTGTTGGACATTGTGGTCATCAGCTTCTGTAAGTCAGCTTGTTTTGCATTTAAAGCCAGTAATCTGTTGTTGCTGGAAATCAGGGTCATCAGTTGCCTCATGTTAACTGTAAATGACATAGGCCTACTGTTTAGTTCATGCTATGGCAATCACTGTTATCAGCCACTGTAACTTAAGTAAAATTTACTGCTTTTGACTGGTAATTCTATTTTTTTTCTGCTTAAATCGTTTGGAATGGTGCGTTAGTGTTCCCTGTTAGCCTCGTCTTTCGACAAGAGCGGCTTGTTTTCTCATCTAACCTTATTTTCGGGCCATGTTAAGCATCCTTTGGTTGTGCGTGTTCGTGTCTTCATCCTGAACGAGGAAACCTCATTGTACCTCGTGTACTGTTGAACATAGTTCTTTTTATGTTGGATTTTTCTCACCCAGGCGGATTTCGGCTGTATAGTCATCGGGTGTCGAACCTCAATTTCGTTCCTTGTGTTGGTGTATTGGTGTTTGATTTTCTGCGCTGCCATTTCCCCTTCGTTTTTTTGTTGTTTCTGTAACGGTAACTGCGTTTGTATTCTTCATTGTCCCCATGCCAAGCAATGCGTGCGATCACGAACCAACAAATGTAGATGCATACATGTCAGCTTAATTATTTTTTCTTTTCCTAAGCCCTAAGGCAAACAAATGTCCTGAGTGCATCTGTCGCACATAAAACGAGGTGGAGAGATTTGTAATGAAGAAATGCTACCATAAATTTGTAAACTGATATTTTGTATAATGTAGAGTGTCCCTAACCTTCATTGAAGCCTTCAGGCATCTGTTCCTTCTGGAATTTTGAATTGGATTTGCAAACTCTACTGGGATACAGCTTGTAACTGTTGGGTAATTCCCATTTAATGGTAAAATGTTAACATCGTGTAATAGCCTAACCTTGTAAAATTGTAACTAATTTTGATGTTCTCGTAGATGATGCAACAAATAAGTAGGACTGCGTGGGAGACCTAACTCATGGTGATCTTGTATACCTGTTTCCTTGGGAATTTGAGTGGTCATTCCTCTACCGTAGCTCCTTCTGAATGTATAGTCGTTCAACTCGTGTATTCGAGAAAGGTCTATCTAGTATGTAAAAACGTAACCTTGGTAATGAACTTTACTTCGGTAAATCTTGTTATTTAATTAACTATTGTGAGAACGGATCTAGGACATGGTCAGGATTTTCTTCATATAAATTCAACTTGTTTCTCATATGTAAAATGTATTAAGAATTAGTAATTTCTGTAAACTTTTATTTTTGAAATAAGATTAACGACTGTTTTGTAAATGGCTGCCCACTCGTCGCATGGTATCTTGCACATTGCATCCACCTACTTCTTCAAAAGCTCACAACATTGGACTTATTGAAAATTTACCTAACGCGTCTCGGACTCTGAAAGCACTGCAGATGCTGGTGTAATGCGTTTCTGAAGACTTGTGGACACAGTGATGCTGTTGACGAAGTGGTTTGCGAGGTGATCAATTATCCCATCACTGATAATCTGACCCTGCACTCCTCCTAACCAAAACGATGCGGTTTTATCCATCAATTGGAGTTAACTGGTGAACATTATCTTCTGGAAACATGCTTGGTGAATCGACTAGTTATGGAGTACTGCCTATGCCTAGGCATATTCATGAACGGTGTTCACGCTTAAGGGAGGGAGACTGTTACGTGCAAAGCCCGTCCCAACGTTTAATTTGCATTTCCCCTACATATATGTATTCCCTACCATTTTAAAGCGACCGCCTAGATGGCTTGGTTTCGCTAATGAACTCGAGATGGCAGCATCTGTCGGCACCTCAGGCCGGGCGTTGTGTCGTCTCCCGCTAGAGTGAGTCTTTGGTGTCTTCTGGCCTCATCTCATCAAGACATATTTAAAAAATATAGTTTTCTACGTCATTAAACAAAAGACTATATGTACATCATGCCGCCAAAATAATTATATAATAAGCACATTGTTAAATTGTGTGTCACTCTGTGATTGGACAATTTCGATTATCATTAATGCACTGCGGCCTATAACTGTGATCTCCGCCATGTTGGCATCTTCACAGGCTGTCGTCTGGACTGTTTGAACTAGCTGGTCGTGGAAAGGTGTCTCTCTTAGCGCCGGGGGCTTGCCCCCTGGCCGCCGTGAAAATGTGGATGTATTCAAAAAAAAGGAAATGCCTGCGCTCCTAAGGCTATAATTTCGTCATTTCGCCTTAAAGATGAAGTGTGGTATATTTATTTTTACTGGCTACAGGGAGAAACTTCGTGGGTGATCGAAGCGGTGTGTGTGCTCACGTAGCCATTTTGAGGCAGTTTATGTCTTTTAAAATTATTTAAAATGTGTTAGTTTTTTGTTACTTTGTGTCCCCCCAGAGGAAGGATTTTAAGGTACGTTTTATTATATAATATATATATATTGTTATGGGAGCTCCGTTATTGGCCTTATATGGATGTTTTAATACTATATTTTATTTTGCATTCTAGGCCTAATATTTCTGTTTTGTTATTATTTCCTGATATGTAAATCTTGTTGTTTTCTTTTGCACCTTCCGGAGACTCGATTCCAGTTTATCGTACCTTGTAATTTATTATTTATTTAGTTTATTTTCTTGATGGGAATTCTCATTGTGAGTAGTTGGTTCTTTTCTTTTGGTAATCTTAGGGATTGACCCATTGTTAATTTGCTTTACGATCCGTGGTATTCTAAATTACCTCGTTTTAATCGTGGTAAGGTGTAATTATTTCCTCCTTTTCTTTTCTCTCTGGTGACGTTTAATTTTAAAAGGTAATTGTTTGCCGTAATTCGGCTGGACATGCAGTCATCTGTTTCGTGGCCATGTTTGTTTTTTATTTTGCCCGAGTGCATTGTGGTCTAGTGAGTGGAATTCTCTTGGCGTCGAGCGGGACACTCAAACGTGTTGTGGTGGGAGATTAGAATTTTTTTTAATCTTGTTAATTTTCCATTGTGTTTTTTGTGAGTGGTCCTGAGTATACCGCCGTCATGAAAGTTTTGGATTTGTAAATTGATCCTATTTTATTAAAATTTTCTTTTAACTTTTCGTTTCCTCGTGGCGTTGATGCCTGCATGTCGAGTCAGTTTTGCGTACCTTAGTGGTTTATCAAGCCCTTTCTTATTTGGTGATTCCTGTCTGTTGGCTTTCTTTCTTTCTTTCTTTCTTTCTTTCTTTCTTTTGGGCTTTATTATATTTTTTTAAAATTTAATGATTTCGTTTGTGCTCAGCAAGCTAGCACGTAAAGCCTTCTCTTGCTTCCATAGGTAATTGACTTGTTTTGGCCTTAATCCAATGTGCATCACCAGAGAGTTTTTTTTGTGGCAATAAGAGTTTTTATTCTTATGTTATTAAATTATATTTTCTTGCCCCTTTGTGGTGATTAAATGTTTTTTTTTAATTTTAAACAACTGTTGTGGCATCATTTCGTCGGTGGCAGTTCTGTGGGTTATCGGAGTGTGTCTGTAGACGAGCCTGTGCGTTTCCCTCTTCTTCACCTTCCTTCGCCTATAGGTGTTCTTCTGTTGGGGCATGTCTACTGGCGGTGAGTTTGCAGTTAGCGATGCGGACCTCTGAAATAAGGTAAGTTGGCCCATCCACCCTGGCCACATCCAGTGTCAATTATATGTGATTACTGATAAGTTATTATCCTATTTTCATTTTATGAAAAAATAGGCTTATGAGATCACCTTTTGTCCGTGTGTGTGTGTGTGTGCGCGTGTTTCCCCCTAATAACATCTAAACGGCCAAAGCGATTACAATGAAACTCGGTAACATCATAGCACTATTCTGGCCGACCCCGACCGTGCCCTTCAAATTTTATTGTATCTCACCAATCCAACATGGCGGCTGTGCGAAATATTTCAACAACATTCAGTATCTCCGAAACTATTACCGATATCGCCCTGAAATTGTGTACGGTGATAAAGGGCTCTACTAGAAGTTCACCTATGTAAGTTTCAAAAACCTAGTGACTACAAAACTAACATGGCGGTCGAGCGAATTTGAGACATTTAAATAGACTTTTCTCGCGATTTAACCATCCAAACGTAATGAAACTTGGTACTGCAAATGTTTGTACACATTGTAATGCACTGAAGTCTAATTTAGTTCATTTGTTTAGATATCCTCAAAATGGCGGCTGTGCGAAATATTTCACTGACATTCTATATCTCCGAAACTATTACAGATATCACCCTCAAATATGGTACGGTTATAAAAGGTACTGATACAAGTTTATCTATGTAACTTTCATAAACCTGTAAAGTACAAAACGAACATGGCGGGCAAGCGAATTTAAGACATTTTAATAGACTTTTCTTGTGATTTAACTCTCTGAGCGCAGTGAAATGTGGCACAGTAAATGATTTTGCATATGGAAATGCACTGCCATCTAATTTAGTTCAATTGTTTACATAACCTCAAGATGGCGGCTGTGCGAAATTTTAAAATTAATTATTTATTTCTTGTGTCGTAATCATGCGATCGAAGTGAAAGTTTAAATAATGAACCTAGGCAATAATTGTCCTTGAATGGTACATAACTCTATGGCCTATACATATAACAATCCAAAATGGCGATTATCCGAAATATTTAGACGGTTCTCAATATCTATGAATCTTTTACAGCAATCGAACTGATTTTTTTATGTTCATAGAGGCTATGTACATATGTTCACCTTTAGGACTTTCAATCACCTGGTGAGCATAAATTCAACATGGCGGCGACGCGAACTATAAATATTTAAATGGACGTTTCTCGCGATTTAACCATCCGAGTGCAGTGAAACTTGGTACTGTAAATACTTATACAAATGTTAATCCGCTGGCATCTATTTTTTTCAATTGTTTCCATAACCACAAGATGGCAGCTGTGCGAAATTTTAAAATCTCGTTTTTACTTCTTGTGTCAATCATGCGATTGAAGTCCGAATACCACATGTACACAATATTCTTCATATAATAGTACATAAATAAAATCCAACCTGGCGACCATCTGAAATATTTAGACGGTTCTCAATATCTACGAATCTATCACAACCTTCAAACTGAAATTTTGTATGTTGAGAGAGGCAATTAACATGGGTAGGATATATGAAAATAGGCTGTATATTTCTTCACGGAACTACTTGTTTTTGATTTGAGTTAACATTGAGCATTTTATTATTAAACCTTGAATTTGCGTTTCTTCAAGTTATGAAAATAAAACAGTTAAATAAGATGAGTGCTGTTTCTAAGCGATATATTGTGAATAAACATAATATGGTTAATCTGACGGATTAGTTACACCCGACACTGCTATTATGTCCACTTGGGTTGCGCCCGACGAAGGGTATAAAGCGATGCCATTGGTACCAACTGCTGAAATGTAAACCCAAATTTGTTTATCTTCGAAAGTATCGTTCTAAAGAGTTGTTGTTGATTTATCAGGCAACAACGTGGATGGAACTCGGTTTGTCATGATATAGCCTATCGATTTGAATAGCTGCCTGAGATTTGACTAATTAAAGTGATTTCACTTCTGACCGATAGAACTAGCGTAGCGTCAAATCGAAAGTAACGTCGGCTTCACGTTTTTATGATATACTTAATAAGAGTTTGGTCACGGAACTTAAACATCGTGTGTTAAAAAGGGGTGTCCGCCATAGAGAAGTTTCCGTTGGTTGATTAGATAATTTGCATTCTCTAACCATGCATAATGACGAAGAATATTTTTCAGAAATTGTTGCTAAAGGCTTTTAATATTGTACCTGAGACCAATAACATGGGCATGTAGTTAGTGCATAAGAGTCTTGTGTGTATATCCCAAGTGACCCATTTACCTTAGTGATCCATTACCTTTGATGTAATCAAACTCCATGGAGAGTAGTTACTGTAATTCCCCTCCGGGATGCCCCAAGGGTCCAAACCTGCACTGAAGATGATAAATCAGTATATTTACTCCGAAAGTAATACTCATTACTTTCAATGGATTATATATATTTGAATCGCAGCCAATGACCATAGAGGGATATGTTTTAATTGAACGCCCGTTGGCTCCCATCAAGTTCAATAATTTTAAGTGGTTTCAACTTTGACTACCAGAGATGCCACTGTCACTCAGTCATAGCGGCGAGTGTTGGAACTTAATAGAGCGACTCTAAAAACATCACCCACTACTACCATCTCATCACCATTATACATCACCTCCATTACATTCATATAATGTTGTTGTTTGAGTCTTCAGTCTTTTGACTGGTTTGATGCAGCTCTCCATGCCTCCCTGTCCTGAGCTAATCGTTTCATCTCTACATAGATATCACACCATACATCCGAGGCTATCTGTTTAACATATTCTAACCTTGGTCTACCCCTACAGTTCTTGTCCTCAACCCTTCCTTCCATAACTAAGCTTGCTATTCCTGGGTGTCTTAGTATGTGTCCTACTAACCTACCTCTTCTCTTCATTAGCAGTTGCCAGAAACATATCTCCTCTCCCACTAGTCTTAATACCTCTTCGTTTGTAACCCTATCTACCCATCTGATCTTCATCATTCTCCTGTAACACCACATTTCAAATGCTTGAATTCTCCTTTTTTCAGCTGCACCAATAGTCCAAGTTTCACTTCCATAGAGCGCCACGCTCCAGACAAAGGCTTTCAAAAATGACTTCCTAATACCTAAATCTATATTCGATGTCAACAGATTCCTTTTTTGTAGAAATGATTTCCTTGCATGAGCCAACCTACTTTTTATATCCTCTTTGCTTCGTCCATCACTGGTTAATTTTCTTCCTAAGTAACATAAGTCTCCTACTTCCTTCAGCCTTTCACCTGCCAATTTGATGTCCCTAGAGGTTTCTGATTTATTTCGGCTGCATTCCAGTATTTTTGTTTTACATTTATTAATTTTCATCCTGAATTCTTTCCGTAATAATATAATAACAATAATATAACTGAAAAAACCCCTAACTAATAATCGCTTAATCAATTCGCTTCCTTACTTACTTACAAATAACTCGATCACACTACAGAAGTACAATTAAATCCAGAGCAATATAAGTCGTAGATCACCATAGTTCTTCAATTTAATTTAAATCTTCAAAAGGTCTGCTTTTGGCAATTGCGGCTGTTGTTTCCATGTTTCCCTGCAGGAGCCCTCCCACACATTCCAAGCAAACTCATCTCCAATTCCGCCAGACACCGTCCCCCCACCCTCCACTACACCACCCTCACCAAGCTGTTCACCATCGCCTCCATTCACCTCCCCTCAAATCCTCATTTTCTCATCATCCTCTCCATCTTCAAATCACCTTCTAGAAGCGATACCCCATTCCAATCTCCGCAATGCTTCCCCCAACCTCTTACTACTCCCAATAAATGGCCAATCACTACTCCATTCATTATTACTAAGGTTCGGATGTTAAGGAAAAGTCATATTTTTTTCCTGAGCTTATTTTACCCGAAATCTGAAAAATAAGTTTGAATGACGGGTCCCTGACCACGTTTAAAGCAATTTGACGTTGCCTATAAATGCATATTTCGGTCATTTTTATTGTTTTTGTCATATTTGGTCATATTTTAGTTATATAAGTTCATATTTGGTTATAATTTCAGCATTTTTGTTTAAATTGAGGCATCGTTAACAAGGTACGTATTATCTGCGTCGAGTTTCAAACACAGGATTTCCGAATAGTGCAGTAGATATATTTTTCTTTCTTTTTCCTGAACAGGCAGATAGCAGGTTAGGAGACCTGATTCCAAGAAGGCGCTCCTCTACGCACGTCTTTTAGCACATCTTTCTGGACAAGTTAGATTGCGACACTGTACGCATGAGGTCACGGAACATGACAATAATGTGCTTCCACCTTTCAATAGAATGTCACTCCAGTAGATATATTTAGCTCAGAAGCAATTAGCAAACAAGAAAATGCCATGTTTTTTTGTCATATTTTATAGTTTTTAGGTCATATTTAACTAGTTTTTAGGGCATATCTGCTTGCATATTTTGTACTTCTTTAGGTCTTAAACTTTCGAACCCTAATTATTACATTCGAAACCCCCTTCCCCAAAAATCCTATCTCTCCAATATTAATTACTCCTCTGGCCCGAAGAGACGGCGAAACCATCTAAGGGGGCCCGCCACCGCAGGGACGCCCCCTGTGGTGGAATGAAACAACTGCATAATAATAATAATAATACTAATAATAACTTAATAGAGCGTTTCTAACCAAATAACCTACAGATTTATCTACACACTACCATGCCATAAATCTATGACATCATGACGGCTTTACTTCCCCTCTGAAGGAAGGCATTTTAACGGAATTTAACGCTCTGAAAAATCCGACGACTTCAGCTTGGCTTGAACCCGCGATCATGGACATAGCAGTTCAGCCTGCCATCGAAGCATGAATGTTTAGATATTATAAATGGAGAGTTCGGTGCCTTGGAGCCCACGTGAGACTTGGTCTCTTACAAAACTGTCGCCTTCAGTGACATCGGACAAGCGTGCAAACTCTCAAATATTGATCGCTATTTAAGTGAAAAATTCAGGACATCAATGCGGTTCTTATCAAGATTAGATTATTGTAATGTCAGTGGAGTAAGCGTGACGTAAGACACACTCTTGATCTGAGGGGATATTTAACTTGAGAGCTTCCTGCCAAGAATTTGGAGATCGTAATCTAATGTTTAACCTGTAACTGACACGAATGGCTCCCTGGGACCCAAAATTAGTTTTTCTTTTAAAAATAGATTTTATAATTATGTTGGTCGCACTGCATTTGGCTTCTCAGTAATCTACTTTCTATTAGTCCTATACCTGACTTTGCATTCTAAAGCCCTTTTTTGCTGATTCAAATAATCAGAATTTCCTGATCTCTTAATTGCTTCAACTATCTGACTATTACAGAGATTATCTGCACCTTGGATATCCCTGCAAAACACTTAATTTTGAGATATTTCATACTCAAATTTGTAAAAACTGTTATTTTGTGACACAAAGTAATATAAAGTAAAACTTCAGTACGGTAATGGATTTTTAAAAACGAGTACTTTTTGCAAATTTTTTGGTGTTATTGTAAGAACACTTTGGGGAAGGAAGTGAAAATGAAAATCATATTTTCATTCAAGATAATAAGTTATAACTCGTGATATGTCATCATGTTTTCAATAACTGATGAATGTGATAGAATAACACAGCGCGCCCGAGAATGTTCTCCGCAGAGGGTACGTGCAGCTGCGAGTGGCTGAGTCATAAGTTTAGTTGGCTGCACTGCTGTGTGTCCTTGAAACGGGGACTGCCGCGTGTGGGTTGTCAGTGTGTATTGCGATAAACGAACGAACCTGTATGCCTTCAGTGTGTATTGCAGTAAGCGAGCGTTCAGATAGATTATTGGAAGAGTGCAACAGTATACAGGCGATAATCTTTACTACTGAAGAGTTTTTTTGGGTGGAATACGTTTTTAGCAATGGCGATCTGTTTACAGAAAATGTAAAATTAAGATTTCAGGCGCGGTTTCCTAATTCAAAGTGTCAACCGTGACACCATTCGGGATTTGGTAAGTAAATTTCGTGTGACTGGCTCAGTTCACGATGTGCCGGGAACAGGCAGGTCTACGCTTTTAACAGACGAAAAAGTTGATGAAACCTCACATATAATGCTGCGTAGTCCAAGTATATCAACACGAAAATTAGCTCAACAAACAGGAATCTCTAAGCAGACAGCACATAAAGCTGTAAGAGACAAGCTTCAGTTGTTCCCTTATAAAGCTACCGTGATTCATGAATTAAAACAAGAGTGATGTACTGTGAATGGTTCCAGCATCTGTTATGAATGGCTGTGGTGAGTACAAAGGTTACTGTTCGTTTGTTAATGCAAGCGGCAGCCATGCTACCAACGTAACTGCTGTAGCTAGCTCTCGCAGACGCATGTAGGTGCTGCGGAGAACATTCCCGGACTCACTGTAGTAATTTACACTTAAATCTCTGAGATCCATAACTTACTGTAGTGTAGCCTAAGCAGCGTAACGTTTTCCGCCATGCAAGCTACCAGTTAAAATAGGTTTATGTAAACTGCAAGACGGAACTCAGACTGACTCGGACTCAGAAGAGCTACTCAAGACGGCTTCTGGCCTATTGGTCACGTAAACATTTACTGGTTGAGAATGGAGTGCGTTAGGAATCCCGAGTTACTTTCTGACGCATTGCTGTGTGTCGATGTATTGTATTAGAATATTTTGCGGAGACTTACTTCCTTTATACAGATCAACTGACACGCCGAAAGAGTATGCCAGTTAAAACTAAGAATGTAAATCAGTGATTTTCAAACTGTGGTACGCATAACCCCCGGGGTACGCGCACGTTTTCCAGAGGTGGGTTACGGGAACGATTCTTATTGAGAAATATACAATACTAGCATTACCCGTCGCGGCTTCGCCCGCCAATATTCTAGTTGTAAAGAGTACACTTAGCAAAATCTCAATCATGAATGCTATGACTGATTTATCCTTGGTATGAATAATCAGACTTTATCAATTCAGCTACTGGTGCAGTGGTTAGGGGTTTGTCATTCCTTTATAGGTATATCAGAGCGAAGTTAGTTTTCTGGGAATATCACAGACACTGTTAATTTAAGGGCCTTTTAATGTGGTTTTCGGAGACCCTTTATAGTCGGGTGAAAAAGATCTTTCATACCACACTCATACGTGAAAATTGCGTGAAACAATTCTAGGGTGCCTGTTGATCCCATTAAGCACATTATACTGTATGTATTGATGAATTTTACAGCTTAATTTGGTTAAGTGATTACCTTATAACCGTCTGGAAACTTTCACAGTAATGTAATAATTGGAATTGCATTGCGTCTTACAGAAATGATGGACCTGTGAGATTCTGTTACCATGGTTACCGTGTTGCATTCTTTCATCATTTCATTGTAAATATACATGTTTTAAGGTATTTATTTAATTGTGAGGCATTTAAAGAGTAAGTGAGTGCGTTTCGCTTACGCATTGGGTTATGCTGAACCTTTAGGTGCCCCACATGTGTAGATTGGTGTTAATGGGACCTTATTTTCGGTACAAAACTGGAATGGGACCTTAGCAGAATAATATAGGGGGGGGGGGATGACAAAAGAATGAAACGTTGCTGTCAGTTATCGAGGTATGCAATATGAACTTTCTTCTTTGATTTTCAGAGAAAAATATTGTAGTTGTCTAATATCTGGCGCAGCACTACGGTAGCCTACTGTATTTCTACTTCATTGCCACAGGTTTACCATCGGCTTTGCTGCGTTGCGGTATTCTGCAATTTTACCTTAACACGTGACTCTGTGGATCATTGTCAACAATGGAAGTTGACGATTATTTCTGATTTCATAAAACCAACCATTATACGTTTGTGACTATTAATGTGAATTCATGGCTTTCCAGTTCCAGGCACCGTGCAGGTTGGTTGATGCCTTCAGAAAGCCACCCATCAGGTAACGAGGAAAGTTGGTCGATATGGAAGTATCTCATCAGGATGCGCTCTGGACTTGGAAGAACAAAGTCCAACATGAGAAAGTGGGGATAACTGCAACTCCACACTATGCGAGTTTGGTGAAGAACAGACAGTGATCCAACTCCTTGTGTGTAGCCTGTGTCCAACTACATGCTCTCCACAGGATGTGATGGATGCCACCAAAGAAGCATGCGAATTAGCTGCATTTTGGTCACGCCAAATTTAATTTGATTTGCATTTGTATAGGACATAAATCTGTTTTAACCAGTCTCCAGAAATGATAATGCTTGTATTGTAGCAGTTTTGGAACATTTCCTAGTGTATTTTGGTGCTATCTATTACTGTGCATGTTTCTGACACGATGAAATAAATAAAATTTGTTCCACTTATATAACTTACACAACAATGTAATATGTGGCATTGTTTTATTTCCTCACTCGCAAATCGGAGCAATTTATGAACCTTATTTAATTTTGGAGAAAAGAGAGTGCATGGTAATAACTTTTTCATTATTTTAAACATTTTTAAAAGGTTTGATTGAAACTGTAATGATAAAACTGTTTGAACGGATCTAACGATACTAAATCACAATATTCTAATCTACAACATTAGAATTATTTAAATATAAATACTGCGCCACATTTTTAGCCTATTTTCATTTAATGAAAAAAAAATAGGCTTATGAGATCACCTTTTGTCCGCGTGTGTGTGCGTGTGTGTGTGATTCGTGTGCATGTGTGTCCCCCTTAATAAATTATAAACGGCTGGAGCGATTTCAATGAAACTGGGTAAGATCATAGCACCATTCTGACCGACCCTGACTGTGCCTTTCAAATTGCATTGTCTCTCACCAATCCAACATGGCGGCCGTGGAAATATTTCACCAGCATTCAGTATTTCCGAAACTATTACAGATATCACCCTGAAATTTTGTACGGTAATAAAGGGCTAGAAGTTCACCTATGAGACATTCAAAAACCTGGTAATTACAAAACCAACATGGCTGCCAAGCGTAGTTGAGACTTTTAAATATATTTTTTCTCTCGATTTAACCATCCAAACGTAATGAAGCTTGGTACAGCAACATTGTAATGCACTGGCGTCTAATTTAGTTCAATTGTTTACATAACCTCAAAATGGTGGCTGTGAGAATTATTTCATTGTCATTCTATATCTCCGAAACTATTACAGATATCAACGTGAAATTTTGTACGCTGATAAAGGGCACTGCTACAAGTTTATCTATGTAACTTTCGAACACCTGTAAAGTACAAAACGAACATGGCGGCCAAGCGAAATTTAAACATTATAATGGACTTTTCTCGTGATTTAACCATCTGAGCGCAGTGAAATGTGGTAAGTTACAGTAAATGATTATACATATTGTAATGCACTGGCATCTAATTTAGTTCAGTTCAATTGTTTACATAACCTCTAGATGGAGGCCGTGCGAAATTTTAAAATTGAGTTTTTATTTCTTGTGTCGCATTCTTGCGATTGAAGTGAAAGTTAGAATAATGAAGATACGCAATAATTTTCCTTTAATGGTACGGTACATAACTCTATGGCCCATACATATAACAATCCAAAATGGCGAGCATCGGAAATATTTTGACGGTTCTCAATATCTACGAATCTTTTACAGCAATCAAACTGATTTTTTATATTCATAGAGGCTATGAACGTAAGTTCACCTATAGGACTTCCATTAACCTGGTGAGCACATATCCAACATGGCGACGACGCGAAGTATGAATATTTAAATGGACGTTTCTCGCGATTTAACCATCCGAGTGCAGTGAAACTTTGCACGTTAAATGGTTGTATAAATGTTAATCCACTGGCATATAATTTATTTCAATTGTTTTCAAAATCACAGGATGGCAGCTGTGCAAAATTTTAAAATCTCGTTTTTACTTCTTGTGTCCTAATCATGCGATTGAAGTTTGAATAACACACGTACACAATAATCTTCATGTAATAGTACATAAATAAAAATCCAACCTGGCGACCATCTGAAATATTTAGACAGTTCCCAATATCTGCGAATCTATCACAACAATCAAACTGAAATTTTGTATGTTGATAGAGGCAATTAACATGAGTAGGATATATGAAAATAGACTGTATAGTTCTTCACGGAACTACTTGTTAATTTTACAATTATTTTTTACATCAGTAACTTTCAACCTGCATTTTGAAAAAAATACAGAGGGGTTACAATAGAAAACTAGGTATGGTTTACGGGTGCAATTTTTAAGAAGTTCTAGAATCCCCAGGGTAAATGATACGTTGTAACGGAAAGAAATGGATGACTATTTGCGGAAAGTAAGCAGAATTAAATCAATTTCAATATGTCCCATTCTTGATTAGTTTCATTATCGGTAGCTTCTAAACGAATTTAAGTGACACAATCTGACGATTGATTAGCTTTTCTTATCACTTAAGGGACACTGGGGTAGAGTTTTATTTATTACCATTATAGGCTTGTTGCATAATGCCTATTCGTAGTGTAAGTATCGCGCATCAACGAGAGGGAATTAAGTGCATTTGTTGCCATGGTAACTAGTTGTCATAAATGTGTCACCGTGGCACACTTGAACGAGTGGATTAAGGCGACTTCGGTGTAGTTGGTAGCCTGCTGAGCTTCTATGCGGGTTCAAACCTGGCCGAAGTCGTCGGATTTTTTAAGAGCGTTCAAAATCCCTCAGTATGCCTTCCTTCAGAGAGGAAGTAAAGCTGGCGGGCCCATGTCATAGATTTATGGCATGTAAAATAACCTTCCACTAACTACAATTGCGTGAAGCTAAAATTGTAGGTTAGATTTGATTAACGCTCTTAAATTCCAACGTTCGTCAGCTGGTGTCAGATGCGGTGGCATCTAGTAGTCAAGTTTGTGGCTAGTTGTCGTTGACGGTAGCATTTTGTAGCAAAAGTTGGAACTAGCCTACTTGAAATTGATCGTCTGCAGTCCTTACCTGAATTATTACAGATAACACTAATACAGCCAACACAATTAACGCCGGTTATCAGACAGATCCTACACACACCCAAAATACACGGGGCTACATGACCACGTTGTCGCAGCCCCTAAAATGAGGAACAACCGATGAATCTGAGTGGGTTAGGTACACTTGCACTTGTTGACCGTGGTACCTACCTGGATGTCGGAAATTTTCCGACGCCAAACTTCCACATAGACTCGTAGCCCAAAACCATTTCCTTGTCAAAAGAAAGAAAGAAAGAAAGAAAGAAAGAAAGAAAGAAAGAAAGAGAGATGTAAAGAAAGAGATTGAGTTACTTATGGGAACAAATTGCCTATGTCTAGTGCCCACTTATCGGAAGTTACTGTGTACGAACGCATTCTGCGGAATATGCACTAATTCATTGATTCTATGGATCGTTTCGGTCTTCTATGGACCACGTTATTTCAACTGCCTTCTCGCTCGTTATTTCACATTGGCCCAATGTTCACGCACTCTTCTTCTGTGAGCTTCTTTTCGTCCTTCGGTCCACTTCTTGCCAGTTTTCAATATGGGTTTTGGCTAAAAATCTCTGTATTTCCCCCAGTTTCTTCTTCAAAGAGTCACGTTCCAAGATGTCCTCATGTGATATCCCCAGTTCTTGTACAGTAGGTCTTTTTCCACCTCTGTAAACCAGATCCCTTTGATTTTCATTCCCACAAAGTAGGCACAGATTCGATAGGACAATCTTCCGGAGTTCATTCGTGTTAAATGGCCATATATGTTGTCCGTTATTTTCTCCACATGGGGGTAAAATTCATCGTTGTGTCGTTTTATATATTCTCCTCTTTCCTTGACCGGGCCCAAGATCTTTCTCTTTTGCTTCCAGTTGTTCTGCCAGGCCATTCATATTCATCGCCAGGCATTCTGATGCATATAACGCCTCCGGGCTAATAACGGTAACGTAGTACCTCGGTTGGGCCTTGAAGGATATTGATCGTGTTTTGTAAATATCTTTGGTTAAATTATATATTATTGTTATTATTAATAATCTTTACAAGCGAATTGACCACATAGAATCACGCTACAACTTCCTTGTGCGGAGTTGTTTCGTCCTGTGCACCTTCATGCGTTCGCTGGCTGCTTTCATTGTTCTTCTGTCCAGGCTCTTCCGGTCTTCTTAGTTCTATTTTAATATTATCAGTGAATGTGGGATAGGAAAGCGTCAGATGAGAAACACAACAAGGATTCGTGTGAAACAAGTACACAGGAAACTTCTCCTGATTTTTAAAAATCTGGATAATCCAGAAAAACTAAAAAACAAATACATGTTATATAAGCTATTAACATAAGTTGTAATACCTTTTCCAATTGTACAAAAAATATAATAACACATTTATTACATTTACGACTCTGTTTTATGCACTCAATCAGGGCCATCCACACAGCGCTCCCTGAGAGCTAGCGCTCCGGCCGTGCTCCAAGTCAGTGCTCCGAGCGCCTTGGTGGAAGGTACTGTGCTTTCGGTAGTGGAGGGAGGAGCTTGGCTGGATGAGCACGCGGTCTGCCCGCTGCGCTGAAGTAGGCAATGTTTGGCTCAACGTACATTATTGTGAGCGTTTCTTTTCGGTTCTTAAGCTTACCAAAAGTAAACATCGTACAACGATGAGCGATAGAAACTTGTGCAATTGCTTACGAATAGCTGTGTTCGGAAATATTGTACCCAATTTGGAGAAGTTTGTCTCCTCCAAAACTAAAAGCACGTAAAAATGGCGGAGTCTTTCAAGGTCTGTACTATCTGTTCAAATTGGTAAAGTGTTGTTGTTTTTTTTCTCTCTAATAGGCTATTCAGTTTGAAATAAATCACAATATTCTTTACTTAACAATTGCGTTCGTTTCATGCACATTGCATACACCGGAGTGCCAATCGATTTGTATATGCGATATATTATTTATGGCAAAACAGCCCTATCATTACGATGTCAACAATTCCACAAAAGTCGTCGACCGCACGACTGTACGTACGTATCTATTCAGCGCAGTCCGAACATCGTCCGTCTGTCTAAGGTCTCCTCGCTGCCACAGTGTAGTGGTGGTAGGGGAAGGAGCGCTAGCTTGATTGCCCAGTGCTCCCCGAGCGCGGCCGCACACTCAGAGCGCAATGGCTGCATGGCCCTGCACTAAATTAATATGTGAGTTTTTCCTGTTTTACATTTGTATAGCGTTTGCGCGCAGCACGATCAAGGACATCAGTTCTCAATTCCAGGCAAATGCCGGGACGGTACCTTTGATAGACCGTGGCCGAATTACTTCCAATTCCTGTCCTTGGTAGAAAAGACATTCAAGAAGAGTCGACCCCGTAAAAGAAATACTGTACAGTAAAAATACATTTTAGCCTACTTTTCACATTTTGCAAAAATGAGGAAAAGTAGAATTATGAGATCGGGCAAATGTGTGTCTGTCTGTCCTTCCGTCTGTCCTTCTGTCTGTCTGCCTGTCTGTCTGACTGTGTGTGTGTTTCCCCCTTATCGACTCCAAAACGGCTACAGAAATCGAAACAAAATTTGGTAGGAGTAAAGATCTATACCTGAATATCTCACGGCCATATTTGAAAATTATGTCAGTGCTACCAACTGCTGACAAATCGCTATTGAAATTTGAGCTCCATGTTGGATATCTTGGAAGGTATGAATGGGAGCTATTTCAAAATTGGCATACGTATAGATAATAATATTGCAGTTTAATTTCCAGGAGGCCATACATGGCAGTGTTGCCAAAATGATTATAAATCTGCTGATAGGTCCAAATTTTAAATGCATATAACTTCTACACTTTTAATTGGATTTCAACCAAATTTCGTATGTGCTATGTGCACATAAACAGATATGACTGAGCGTATTCTTAAGAGCCACCAGGGCTGCCAACTGTTAATAAATGCTCTCAATTTATTTTCTCCGAATACCCATATATCAGAAAGTATGCATGCCGACAGCTTTAAACTATGCACACGTTTAGTAACTGATATTCTATATTAATTTGGAGTAACTTATATACGCCAGTGCCACCAACATGATTCTAAGCCTGCTGAGAGGTCCAACTTTAAATACATGTAACTTCTATACTATCATTTGGATTTCAACCAAATTTCGTGTGTGCTATGTGTACCATAACAGATATGACTATGCCGATTCTTAAGATTAACCAGGATTGCCAACTGTTAATAAATACTGTCTCTATTTTTGTTACCCTAATATCAATATATCAGAAGGTATGAAAGCTAATAGCTCTAAACTTTGCACACGTATAGTATCTGGCATTCTAGATTAATTTGGAGTAACTAATATAGGTCTACGCCAGTGCTGCCAACATGATTCTAAGCCTGCTGATAGGTCCAATTTTAAAATACATGTAACTTCTATACTAACTAATGGATTTCATTCAAAATTGACACAACAATAGAGCATATTATGTCAGAATATTTCTGACCAACACATGCATGACAATTTTGCCAACATTCGATCTTAGTATACTATAAAACTTAGTCACTCTGTATCAATTAGAATAAGATTAAGTTAGTTCATAAATAATAGTTATTATTAGTGTTTTAATAATGTTTATCTATGTTGGATGATGTCGAAATATAAATATTATATGTTAGAAAACTCTACTATAATGAGGGTCATTATAACACCATTTTTAGCCTACTTTTCACATTTTGCAAAAATGAGGAAAAAGTAGACTTATGAGATCGGGCAAATGTCTGTCTGTCTGTCTGTCTGTCTGTCTGTCCTTCTGTCTGTCAGTCTGGCTGTGTGTGTGTGTCCCCCTATCAACTCCTAAACGGCTGCAGCAATCGAAACAAAATTTGGTAGGAGTAAAGATCTATACCTGAATATCTCACGGCCATATTTGAAAATGACGTCAGTGCTACCAACTGCTAAAAAATCGCAATTGAAATTTGAGCTCCATGTTGGATATCTTGGAAAGTATGAATGGGAGCTATTTCAAAATTGGCACACTTACAGATCATAATATTTCAGTTTAATTTCCAGGAGGCCAAACATGGCAGTGTTGCCAAAATGATTATAAGCCTCCTGATAGGTCCAATTTTTAAATGCATATAACTTCTACACTATCAAGCGGAATTCAACCAAATTTCGTATGTTGTATGTGTACATAACCAGATATGACTGAGCGTATTCTTAAGACCTACCAGGGCTGCCAACTGTTAATAAATGCTCCTAATTTATTTTATCCAAATACCAATATATCAGAAAGTATGCAAGCCGACAGCTTTAAACTATGCACACGTATAGTACCTGACATTCTATATTAATTTGGAGTAACTTATATACGTCAGTGCTACCAACATGATTCTAAGCCTGCTGACAGGTCCAACTTTAAATACATGTAACTTCCATACTATCATTTGGATTTCAACCAAATTTCGTATGTGCTATGTGTACCATAACAGATATGACTATGCGTATGCTAAGGAGCAACCAGGGCTGCCAACTGTTAATATGTGCTGTCCCTATTTTTGTTACCCTAATATCAATATATCAGAAAGTATGCAAGCCAATAGCTCTAAACTTTGCACACGTATAGTACCTGGCATTCTAGACGAATTTGGAGTAACTAATATACGTCAGTGCTGCCAACATGATTCTAAGCCTGCTGATAGGTCCAATTTTAAAATGCATGTAACTTCTATACTAACTAATGGATTTCATTCAAAATTGGCACAACAATAGATCATATTATTTCAGATTATTTCTGACAAATACATGCATGACATTGTTGCCAACATGATTTTACGCGCGCTGTTAGATCCAATGTTTAACTGCATGTAACGTCCATGCTATCCAGTGGACTTCAACCAAATTTTGTATTTAGTACCGTAAGAGACGGAACTAAGAATATATTCAGTCATCAGGGCTGCCAACTGTAGTGCTCTATTAGGATACATTATGCCAGGTATACAGTATTTCGAACTAATTGGAAATTTCGATATTAGCAACTTAATTTCGTCATTATTCTAGATAGGTTCATATTCTGTAGAATAATCATTGGCATGAAAAGTAGGCTGTATAGTTCTTAACGGAACTTCTTGTTTATTATGAAACAGTTTCTCCCATCAATCAGAGCTCAAGAAACATATGTTTGACAAATTAGGTAAGGATAGCATCGCACCTGCGCTGAGTTCCAAGGCCTTCTAATTTAAATTTCTCTGCGTGGCCTAGTGTCAGAGTCGGGTAATCGAGGAGGCCATGGCCAAATACAAGGTATTCTCTGCGTCCCATATGCTCTGTTCAGTACATAAATCTGGCGAAATCTCGACAGATATTTATGAATATTTATGTTCGAACATAAAATAGTTATAATAATTAACGTCGAACATAAACAGTCGTATGCAACTCGCCTATAATGGTAATTAAGACACTCGTATGGAAATTAAAAGACTCGCATACGCTCGTTTTATAAACATACTCGTGTCTTAATTATTGCCATTATAGGCTCGTTGCATAATGTACTATTAAATCGCGTAAATTATTTGTAGGTTTTGTGACTTATTTTTAAATTCATGTAGCGATTTATTAATCATACTGAGAAGTATTTGTGCATTAGGCCATTAGGGAATCACATGTTATTGCGGTGTTTGAAGCCGTTTTCAGTGTTGCCTTAGTAAACGAAAGTGCGATGCTTTTCAGTCGGTCAACACGATTGTACCCAAATGAGATTGGTTATAGCCTAATCCCTAAAAGAAATTACATGATATTGTACAGGCCCGGGGGGCTGTACCCCCTGAGAGCCACCCCCCATCTTCTACTAAAACCCACCCCAACTGGCAAACATCATAAGACCAGAACATCACTTTTACACGGCAAGAGGCGGCCACCCAACTCGGGAGGTTAGCCAACCACTTGCAACACATTCATAAACATTAACACTACAACTAACTGGGGCAGCTACGTCAATTGAATGCTGACTGAGCAACGGCAGGACCTATAAGAAGAGTGGCCTTTTGGGAGCATTATCTGTCATACAGGCCCTGCTCCAGCTACCATCATCAGGTGAGACTCAGCAAGTGTTCAGATATCCTTCACTTTGTAAACACCCATCCACAATCTTGTACACTTAACTTGTATCATCGCTTACATTCCCCTAAAAGGGACTTACAATTTCACACTCACTTACCAATAAACACATGGTCAGTAAACTACACTTGTCTTGATAATTACACGCCTCTTTACATCCTCATACCCTTCCTGACTCTCGTCACGATTGACCGTGACCATAGTAGCCAGTAATCGCTTGCTCAGGTTTCATTGTGCTTCCCGCAGGCGACTCGACTGTTATATCATTCACTCCGTCCAGCCGGCATATTAGCCTGCACTCATAGGTTCATCCCCTAGTAGACTCTTGCATCTTTGCGGGAACACCCCCTAGCAATTGAACACCAAACAACACGCTACACTGGTAAGCTCTCCCAGCTACGGGAAGCTGCCATCATTTAGAAACAACCTACCAAATTAGCACAGTGACACTAATATTTTATCCCTAAACTACCCCCCCCCCCCAACTAAGGGATCTAAAACAATATTAATAAATAGACTTGAATGACCCGTTTCGAACATCAAGCGATCATCATCAGATCTATTACACTTGTTTATTTTTGAAGGTATGGGTGAAAATATTTACACTATGTCCACTTTTTTTTGTTGCGGTATTAGTTGAGATAGTTTAACTCGTCATTGTTAGTTATAGTCTATGTGATCAATCAAAATCCACAGCCTGTTTCCGACCGGGCTGGGGAATGGAATGAATGATGCCTCCATAACAGGAGTCGAGTTGAAGTCAAGATTTATAACCCGAATGTTTCGTGATCAAATTTGATTTTGAAGGTTATTTATATACTTATTATAGGTTACATTTCCTAAATGAGTGATAATATGCGTAACGAAATATGAGGTATTCATCGAGATTTATATACGACGATATATTTAATACACTAATGGACTATACTCGCAATTATATTACCAATAGTTTCTTAATATTAATTGCAAAAAGGAAAGGAAGGAAGCTTCTTACGTGTAATCCGAAAAATCGAAAAATCATGATTAATTGTAGTTTATGCCGATGAAGACCACAATGTGGTCGAAACTAGTTCAATAAACATCTGCTAGTCATTTGTTTTATTGACGTTTGCTGGATTATTTTAATGACATTGGTATTTAATTGTAGCCTATATTCTAGAAATAAACAAGCGCGGATCATTTTTTTTTAGTTCAATCTCTCAATCGTTTTCAAGCTGTGCAAGTGTTGTTACCCGGAGACCGGGAGGACTTGTGTATGATTGTGAGGAATGTATTTGTCCTGTTGATTGAATCATTAATAACACAGCAATGTTTGTGTGTTTGAAGAAACAGGCGCAGTTATCAATTACTTCAAATATGTGAAAATATACCAAATATACAGCATCAGTATATTCTATCAAGAGTAGGCTACCTCTGATTGACAATTAATATTTGCCTAATTAGTAAATATTTAACTACAAGCCAGCACAATAGAACAAATAATTGTGATACCATTCATTATCTAGTAGCTGCATTTGACCAATCCCCCAAGCCATGCGCACATGTTTTCCTTTAGCTGTGGTCCAGTTACAGTCATCATAGCTCTTTTTTATGCATATGGAACATTTTCTCAGGGAA
The DNA here is from genome assembly GCA_946902985.2 of Meconema thalassinum. NCBI lineage: Eukaryota > Metazoa > Arthropoda > Insecta > Orthoptera > Tettigoniidae > Meconema > Meconema thalassinum. The sequence continues at coordinate 321,883,435 of OX336388.2, read as the reverse complement.
AACAACATTAAAGTTAATATTGAAAATATATATAAGTTGCTTTTTTGTTTGTTTTGGCAACTATGTTATAAATTGATAAATAACACACCTACATGGTTCCAAGTTTCATAAGCCCTCGCTGTAGTCTCCATCACACGTACAACGTGTTCCCAGCGACGCGGAAGCCGTTGGATTCCGTTGGCACTGCCCAATCTATCGATGGTGTGAAGAGAGGGCTCGGCAGCCTGCATAACATCTCCAATTGTAGGGTAGCGATTCCCGCGCAGTGGCTCCTTCATCTTCGGGATGAGATCAAAGTCGCAGGGACTTAAGTCGGAATGATAGAGCACCTCCCAGTTCCAGCGATTCAACAATGCAGACACAACTCCTGCTGTGTGTGTCCTAGCATTGTCACAGAACGATGGGCGGAGTATCGATGTAGTGTCGCCGTTTCCTTCTCAGAGCTGCTAGGAGATGGTCTTGCAGAAACGAACAACGCCGCATTAACGGTTTGCCCTGGGGGAACGGTATGTTTTATGATCACACCATCCCAATCATAGGCAGGAATCAACATTACCTTCACATTGGTGGGGGTTTGTCGAACTGTTTGTTTTCGTGGTGATCCGTGGTGCCACCTCTCATTCGATTGGCGTTTCAACTGTGACTCATAAGATTTGGCCCACGTCTCGTCAATGGTTGTTACGCCGTAAGAAGTCCTCTCCTTTGCGCTGCAAGCGCGTACGAGAAGCATCATATCGGTACCGTCTTGCGCGAGCGCTTGAACACAACTACTCATCTAACAGGCGCCACTGCACAGGAATGGGGGAGGGGACGACTTAACTTAACTTGGCTTGACTAGGCGTGGAATGGAGTTGAGAGGCAATCATTAACCTTAGAGTAAGTAGTTTGGATTCTTGGAATTTTAGTGTGTTGTTGTTGCTTACAAACATGGCAGTAAGCATTATGCTATCATAAAAAGGGTTGAGATACTTTCCAAGAACAAGAGAAAAATACTCTAAATACATTGACAAAGCTAACTTGTCAAATAAGCCATTACAAATAGGGTACCACAAAATAACTTGTCAAATAAGCCATTACAAATAAGGTACCACTTTACACCCCCACTTTTTGCACCCACTTTTGCACCCACTTGTGCACCCACTTTGCACCCACTTTGCACCCACTTTTCACTCACTTTTACACCTACTTTGCACACACTTTGCACCCGAACATTACATCATCTGACATAATAACAAGAAGTTCCGTGAAGAACTATACAGCCTACTTTTCATGCCAATGATTATTCTACAGTATATGAACCTATCTAGAATAATGACGAAATTAAGTTGGTAATATCGAAATATCTAATTAGTTCAAAATATACCTGGTATAATGTAGCCTAATAGAGCACTACAGTTGGCAGCCCTGGTGACTGAATATATTCTTAGTTCCACCTCTTAAGGTACAGAATACAAAATTTGGTTGAAGTCCAATGGACGTTACATGCAGTTAGACACTGGATCTATCAGCACGCGTAAAAGCATGTTGCCAACAATACCATGCGTGTGCTGGTCAGAAATAATCTGAATTATTATGATATCTTGTTGTGCCAATTTTGGATGAAATCCATTTGTTAGTATAGAATGGAACACAGTACCTGACGGTGAAGCAACCAAGTGGTTGTCAAAGGTACACGTATTTGAAAATGTCCGGCAATGTGATAGCCATGCTCCTATTGGCACTGTCAGGCGATGTGCAATTGAACCCGGGACCTGGTCAGTGTAATGATATGACTTTCTTCTATCAAAATGTAGCGAGTATGTGTACTTCATTATCGGAATTCAACCTAGCTTTTAGTGATGCTGAAATTGATTGTATATGTATCGTAGAATCATGGTTGAATGATGCAGTGGACGAGAACGAGATACTGTCCAGTGATTACAGTATATTTCGACAAGACAGACAACTCGTTCATGACACCAAAACTAAGGGTGGAGGAGTACTTGTGGCCGTGAAAAATATCCTGAATCCGGTATCAAGGCCGGAGTTGGCAGGGTGTTGGGAGTGCCTTGTGGTCAAGGTCAGGCCTAAACCTGGACGGGCGGTATTCATCGTGTGCTGCTATCTACCACCGGACGAGGTGAAGGTTAGGCTGAGTGATTTGCGTCAGACGCTGGGCAATGTCACAGCTGTTTTAAACCCCCAAGACATAGTCGTAGTGTGTGGGGACTTTAACATCAGTGAATTAGCCTGGACCCCTGAACCTTTTATAAAGCAAAGAAGTGAGGAAGTCCTATCGTTTCTAGAGATTATCAGTGAGTTTAATCTACAGCAAATGTGTCATTTCCCTACACGCAATAACAATTTCCTGGATTTGGTGCTAGTCTCTGAACAACTCTCCGCACATACGCAATGTATTCAGGCTGAGAAGGTAGTTAAGTCAGACCACGATGCTGTGGAATTCTCACCATCCTTGCCGCGAATTATCCGTCCACAATCACTAAGAAGGGTAATATATACTTGGACTAAAGCTGATTTACCCCTCATGAGAGACCTTCTATCGATGTGTCCATGGTATTTGTTGGGTAATTCTCCCTCTGTTGATGAGGCTTTAAGTCTGTTTTACGACCTCCTCAAAGCAGTAATCAAGGATTCAGTGCCCCCTCGCACAATCAATACACGGAAGTATCCAGTTTGGTACGATACAGAGGTAATCAACAAGTTGAAAGAAAAAGATAGAGTCAGAAAAAGGTTCAAGAAATCGGGCTTTTGGTGTGACTATGTTCAATTTTCGGTGATACGGGGGGAATATAAGAGACTCCAGAACAGAAAATACAAATACTATGTAATCTCAGTTGAATCAAAATTAACCAACAATCCAAAGCATTTTTGGAATTTTGTAAACAACAAAAGAAAATCTTCACGTTTTCCGTCCACTATGCTTCAGAATGGAATCGAAATCCAGGACAAGAAAACTATTCTTAATAAATTTGCAGAGGGCTTCAAGAAGTATCACTCTCCTGCGAGGCCGTGTCACTCGTCTGTCCCAATCGTGTGTAATCAGGGATTGATGTCGATCCGGACTACGCCCTTTGAAGTGTGTGAGATTCTGTCATCATTGGATACTGCAAAATCGTTTGGGGCTGATGAGATACCGGGTCTTGTACTTAGAGAATGTGCTCCTCAGTTGGCGATACTTCTCAGTGCAATTTTAAATATATCTTTTAAATCTGGATGCTTTCCGTGTGAGTGGAAGAAGGGATACGTAATTCCAATATTCAAAAAGGGTGACAAAAGGGTATTTGACAACTATAGGCCAGTCGTCCTTCTATCCCTCCTATCAAAGGTGGCGGAGAAGATTGTGTACAATAGAATATACAGGTCAGTTGGCCAGTACATTAATGTTGCTCAGCATGGATTCGTGCAGAAGCGCTCGACTGTTTCGAACCTGGCAGTGTACGTCAACTTCATATCAAATGCCTTGGACAGGAGTCAACAAGTAGATGCCATATACACAGATTTTCCAAAGCCTTTGATTCCGTACAACATGAGGCATTATTAATCAAATTGTCGGCGTATGGAATAGGCGGCAGCGTTTTAGAGTGGATAAGAAGCTATCTCACTGAAAGAATTTGCTTTGTTAAATCCGATGGTCAAACTTCAAATCCATACTTTCCAACTTCTGGTGTTCCTCAGGGTTCCATCTTGGGGCCGCTTTTATTTGTAATCTTTATTAATGATTTAACTGGGGTCTTCGAGAATAGTAACTGCCTTCTATACGCTGATGATTTGAAACTGTTTCGAGTAATAGACCACGAGTCACACTGTGACTTGCTTCAATTAGACCTACATCTACTAACAGATTGGGGTACTAAGTGGTTACTTGACCTTAATATATCAAAATGCAATGTGATAACATTTTCTAGGAAGTTGGCGCCTGTCATGAGGAATTATAGTATACGTAACTCTGTATTAGTGCGTGTGAATGAAGTAAACGACCTAGGTATAACAATTACCAACGATGACGGGCTGTCATTTCTAAAACATGTAGATAAGGTGACAAGTAAGGGGTTCAGATTGCTAGGTTTTCTGAAGAGAAATTGTAGTGAATTCGCCAATATAGGTTATCTCAAAATTTTATTTTTAGCATATGTAAGATCGACTGTTGAATACTGTTGTGAGGTATGGCTGCCTTCTCAGCAATATGCTATTCAGCGGTTAGAGAGAGTGCAGGTGAGATTCATGAAGTGGATCAGCTGTAGGTATATTGGCATTCGACTCTCTACATTGGACTATGAGACCTTCTGTGGAACCATGGGTATGCGGTCTTTGAGGTCTCGCCGCATGTGTGCCAACGCCATGTTTCTATATAAGTGTCTGACCAATAGAATCGACTGTGCGCCCCTTTTGTGTTTGATTCCGCTTCATGTTCCAGGCCGCAATACAAGGTAAAGACTCACTTTCAGGATTCAGAAGTGTAGAACTGTAGCCCATGCAAATTCCTGATTATTAATGGCGCTGCGCTCTCTAAACCATCTTGATAGCGCTATAGATATATTTTACTTGAAGTCTACTGAAATTCGTAGATCATTGTTGAACTCAAGATCGTAGGTGTTTGTTGTATATATTGTGTGTAAAAATTTTAGTTTAAGTGTATAGAGAACTTAGTTTATAAGCTTGTATCAATGTTTGTTTCTAGGTAAGTTAAATAGTTGCTTTTAAGTTAATTTAATGTTTACTATGCTTTATTATATCATCTGTAATTGGGTGCCTATCCTGTTGATGGTAAATAAATCTATCTATCTATCTATCTATCTATCTAAGAAGTTACATGTATTTTAAAATTGGACATATCAGCAGGCATATAATCATGTTGACAGCACTGCTTGTATTAATTTCTCCAAATTAATCTGGAATGCCAGGTGTTATACATGTGCAAAGTATAGAGCTGTTGCCTTGCATACTTTCTGATATATTGATATTAGGGTAAAAACAATATAGACAGCATTTATTAACAGTTGGCAGCCCTGATTGCTCTTAACAATACTTATAGTCATATCTGTTATGGTACACATAGCACATACGAAATTTGGTTGAAATCCAACTGATAGTATAGAAGTTACATGTATTTAAAAATTGGTACTATCAGCAGGCTTATAATCATGTTGGTAGAACTGACGTATATAAGTTACTCCAAATTAATCTAAAATGTCAGAATATACATGTGCATAGTTTAAAGCTGTTGGCTTGCATACTTTCTGATATATTGGTATTTGGATAAAAAAATAGAGAGAGCAATTATTAACAATTGGCAGCCCTGGTGGCTCTTAAGAATACGCTCAGTCATATCTGTTTGTGTACAGATATTACATACAAAATTTGGTTGAAATCCAATTGATAGTGTAGAAGTTATATGCATTTAAACATTGGACTTATCAGAAGGCTTAAAATTATTTTGGCAACACTGTCATGGTTGGCCTCCTGGAAATTAAACTGAAATAGTATTATCTACACGTGTGCCAATTTTGGAATAGCTCCCATGCATACCTTGCAAGATATCCAACATGGAGCTCAAATTTCTAGTGCGTTTTTTCAGCAGTTGGTAGCACTGACATCATTTTCAAATATGGTCGTGAGCTATTCCGGTGCACATCTTTACTCATACTAAATTTGGTTTTGATTTCTGCAGCCGTTTAGGAGTTGATAGGGGGGGACACACACACAGCCAGACAGACAGAAGGACAGACAGACAGACAGACACACATTTTCCCGGATCGATCTCATAAGTCTACTTTTTCCTCATTTTTGCAAAATGTGAAAAGTAGGCTAAAAATAGGCATGGTTGTTATCGAAACCGAGATAGGAGCGGGGGTAATGAATTTATAGTGATAGGATCGGAAAACCCATTATCACTTCAGTAGTGACATGGAGCAAAAATTAAAAAAAAAATCAAAAGAAATATCGTGTTTCTGACAGAGTGGGATGGACATAGTTATAAGAGTTGTGAGTCGATAATTAATCTAAAAGTACTCTGGAATTCATGGAATCTTAGTGTGTTGTTGTTGTTGCTTACAAACAGGTATGGTCACGTCAGGTGAGGTTAGCTAGGATTAGATTAAAACATTTCTGGATTTTGTCCCAGAGATCTGGGGACTTGGTTTGTGGGTAGAGGGGGGTAAATACCTGCCATTTATGCCAAACACACTTTTTTGTAAAATTCCTAGTTTCCAATATATAGCCCATTTTTAAAAATGAACATTTTTGAAAAAATGTCAAAAAATCCATATTTTGTTCTAAAGATTAAGGATATAAAAGCCATTGGTTTGAGTCTATATATGACTTTATAGAATGAGTAGTTTTCAAAATATAGCCTACTTTCCAAATATTTTTTAGAAAAATTTAAAAAATATAATATTGTTCGACTAAGAATGGGATAAACGTAGGTGTTAGAGTTAACATATGACTTTATATAATTTTTTTTAGTTTAAACATATAGTCTATTTTCCCCATTCACCTTTTTTGGAAAAAAATAATGTTCTTGACTAGGCATGGGATAGAGGTAAGAGTACGAGTTGAGAGTACCTTAGAGTACTTTAGATTTTTTTTGAAAGTTTAGTGTGTTGTTGTTGTTGTTGCTTACAAACATGGCAGTAAGCATTATGTTGTGATAAAATGGACTGATATACTTTCCAAGACCAAGATAAATATCCACTAAATGCATTGACAAAATAACTTGTCAAATAAGCCAACACATAATGCCCAACGTAAGACCCCCCACATAAACTAATACATAAGCTAATTTGTAAAATGTTAAACACTTGCATGGTATTACATTTTATGTAATGCATTCGAAACATGAACTCACTTGTCTGTTGTATGAAAAGGACTCGTCAACAATGACCTGTCAACAATGGACACTGCTTGCACATTTTAAATTACTACCCACCTTTCTCCACTCCTAATGCAAAATGAACATGTAAATACAAATTGGAAAAATCCATGTTTCCATATTGACAAATAGAAAAAAATCATTAAACTGAGATTTTAAAAACTGTAAATGGGATTTTGGTAAATTGACAAATGTGAAAACAACAAATTGGAAAATCCATGTTTTTATATCATGAAATTAAAAAACTTAAAACTGACATTTTAAGAACTGTAAATGGGAAATTGTGAAATTGATAAATGTGTAAACAACAAAATGCAAAATCCATGTTTCCATATTATGAAATTGAAAAACTTAAAACTGACATTTAAAAAAAAACTGAAAATGGGAAATTGGAAAATTGACATTTGTGTAAACAACAAAATGAGAAAAAATATCCGGTTGGGGTAGTGATCATGTTGCACGTAACCTATAAGACTAGCTTAAGGATAGTTGCATGACATGTAAAACACAAATTGTAAAGAATCCATGTTTTCATGTTGACAAATAGAAAAAAACATTAAACTGAAATTTAAAAAACTGTAAATGTGAATTTGGTAAATTGACAAATGTGAAAACAACAAATTGGAAAATCCATGTTTCTATATCATGAAATTGAAAAACTTTAAACTGACATTTTAAGAACTGTAAATGGGGAGATTGTGAAATTAATAAATGTGTAAACAACAAAATGCAAAATCCAAGTTTCCATATTATGAAATTGAAAAACTAAAAACTGACATTAAAAAAAACTGAAATTGGTAAATTGGAAAATTGACATATGACAAAATGAAAAAAAAATCCATTTGGGGTAGTGATCATGTTGTACAGTAACCTGTAAGACTAGCATAAGGATAGTTGCATGTACCTTATATACTTTGTGTATGTGCATTAGCCATTGGATTACCTTAAGTTAGGTTTGATAAAGTTAGGTTTAATGAGGTTAGGTATGTGACTTTGTAGTTTACTCTTTTAGGAAAATGTAAAAAAAGTAAAATCTAAAAATCAAAAAATCTTAAATTTAAAATGTAAAATCTCAAAAAATGTAAAATTAAAACAAATCTAAAATCTAAAATGTAAAAATGTAAAATGTTAAAATGTAAAATCTAAAATCCTTAAATGAGGTTTCTGCGGGTTATGACAACACGTTTATGATTTAGTCCATGTTGATGTGTGGTATCCAATTACTGCTGACTTTGCATGATCACCACCCATTGTCTTGATCAATACCTGGGGTTTCAAATTACAGCAGCGTTAGTCATAGCAATAGAACTGTGCGCTCTCTGCCATGTCAGCAACATGACACCGGAAGGAACACCTGTGTAATATCCAATGACTGCTAACTTTGTATAATCATCACCCATTGTCTTAATGAACACCTGGGGTTTCAAATTACTGCAGCGTTAGTCATAGCAACAGAACTGTGCGCTCTCTGCCTTGTCTGTAATATGATACAGGAAATACCAAGACGTCTTACGATACGTACCATCTCCTCAGTTTTAACATCTTAACAACAAGTATTATTCTCTTTCAACTACAAATGACTTGTTAGAACACATCCATCCCCCAAGTTAGATCCCTTGACCTGCTCTCAAATGGCATGTGCCTCGTGTACTAGGGTGTGTGCATTAGCCCTAACCTAACGTTAAGTACGAACTAAACAGAATGTGAGTTGTTAGCTCTTATCATGCACGTGCACAGGTGAACACATGTGTGTTAGGTCATATTACACATGAACTTGCATTTTCTCACGTAAGTGCATTTCTCTGTTCCACAAGATACAAATTTGATTGCTGGATTGTATCCTGTACTGTTTATGCGATATAGCTTTGCTAGGTAGTTCTCTACATATAGCAATTTTACCACTGCACTACTTACGCCTTTTGCTCTTTTGGCTTTCTTACATTCTAGTGTGTGATATACAGCATAAACTGTATATCAAACCCAGTTCACCTTTGTATTTATAATCCAAGTAATAATTTGAAAAAGACAAAAATGTAATCAGTTTTAAACGTTATCTCTGTTTTTTTAAATATGTTTATGACATGCATATTAACCTGAAATCGAACCCCTGGTGAAAAGGCTAACAGATTAACCACTGCACCACCATGCCCTTGTTTCTTAGTTCGACTCGTTCTAGGCCTCAGACCTGGAAATCGAGTTAAGACCACCAGTACAAGAGCTAAAAGTGCTTACCACTGCAACACCAAAAAATGGATAGCTGGTAACATTAGACAAACGGAAATGATTATATTTCTGTTTGCAATGCATTTTGTCATCAGCCTACTGTCTGAGCACTGACAGCATCACAGTTTAGTTTAGAACAAGCGAGTGTGTGTGTATAGATTATTAGACTCAAGTATTTAAAGCTTGTTGTGTGTAGCGACCATTTTGTCTCGGTAACCACTGAGCATTTTTGTGTTTTTGCTATCATCTTTAACCAATCAATTAATGATAGTCTACTCTTAATTCTTGATAAATCAGAGTTTGCGTACACCGTTTCTCATTTATTAACCCATACCAGCAACCTATACTCTCTCTATACTGCAGTTTGATCTGAAAACAAGTTTCAATGGTAAAAGACTTGTCAGTCACCATACATGTAGCCTACACTAATTCTTTCTCTACCTAGCTATGTTTCATCACGCACGGTAAACATCTCACATGTTCGTATCCGATTATTATTTTATAAAATCTCAGGTCGATGACCTTGATGTATTGGGTATTTTGGGTAAATTCATTGGCCATGGGAAAGGGTTGACCATTCTAAGTCCTATGACACCTCACATGTTGATATTCGATTATTAGTTTATAAAATCTTAGGTCAATGACCTTGCTGTTTTGGATTTTTGGGGGTAAATTTATGGGTCATGGGAAAGGGTAAACCATTCTAAGTCCTATGACACCTCACTTGACCCTCTCCGATGATTAGTTTATAAAATCATAGGTCAAAGACCATGCTGTATTAGAACTTTTGGGTAAATTCTTTGGTCATGGAAAAGGGTTTACCATCCTGAGTCCCATGACACCTCACTTGACCCTCTCTGATTATTAGTTAGCGAGATATTAACAAACGTGTAGTTAGGCCCTTTTCACAAAAAATAAATAATACATTCAAAAACAGAATGTCACCTCAAGTCCAACGACCTCTCATACAAGTCCCTAGCCTTATTGGTTCATGAGATATTAAAAAGCTAATGACCTATTAGTTTTGAATCTTTTGGTAATTTAAAAAATTAACTCATCTATAAATCATTATTCAAAAAGCCTGCCCGCTTACAAAAAAAAACAAGTACGCATGCGTAAAAACAAAACAACAAAAAACAAAAAAAACATGTTAATTCATAGTAGCAACCAGCTCTTCACATGCGTTTCATGTGGAACAACGTTTAATTTCATCATAGCATTGGGGGTCATGGGCCAGTCCATAGGGACCAGTCCAAAGGGACCGGTCTAAAGGGATTAGTCAAAAAGGACCCGTCAACGAGGACCCGCCCACAGGGGCTCGTCCACAAAGACCCGTCAACAAGGACCCGTCAACAATGACCCGTCAACAAAGACCCGTCCACAGGGACCCGTCCACAGGGACTCGTACACAAGGACCCATCCACAGGGGCCTGTGTGTACGTGCAGGGGAACATTCAATTACGTCAGCAAATCATCTCATCTAGTTTCAAATTTAGCCACTACGGCGCATGCAACACACAGGAAGTGCGTGGGAACATACGATTACGTCAGCGAAACATGAACTCACTTGTCTGTTGTATGAGTATCAGTTTAGTAGTGGCCTCAAGCAGCAAAAGACGTTTACTTACACAATCCATCATTATGGTAAGCTTTTATTTCTTATCATTATGGAAATCTCCTTATTAGAATAAAATGTTATAGTGGTTCTGGTCACTTATAGCTAAACTGTAATATATATGATTTTTTTGTTAGCCTACTTTCGATTTTTGCAAAAAATGAAAGTAGACTTATGAGATCAACACAGGGCGAAAAAAGTGTGTCTGTCTGTGTGTGTGTATGTGTGTGTGTGAGTCTGTGTGTGTGTGTGTGTGTGTCTGTGTGTGTGTGAGTGTGTGTACTCTGAATGTCTGTCCCCCCCTATCAATTCGAACACGGTGAATGCGAATTGAACGAAATTTGGTACAAAGGTAGCACAAGCAAAGGACACCTCAGTGTCATGTTTTGTATCGCCGCCATCTTGACGGAAACGTAATGGCGGCCACACAAATGTTCAAAGCTTAAATCAAATTACGACTAACCTAATGATCCGATCTCTACCAAATTTTGCAACAACATACCCTTATGAGGGGAGCATCCTTTGACTAAACTAATAGGTCATCAGCGTAATAGTTTGCGGATGGCGGCCATCTTTGTGTGAAAATCAATTCCCCCTATTAATTCAAACACGGTGAAACCGAATGGAACGAAATTTGGTACAGAGGTAGCACTAGCAAAGGGCATCTCAGTGTCATGTTTTATATCGCCGCCATATTGACAGAAACGTAATGGCGGCCACACAAATGTTCAAAGCTTAAGTTAAATTACGACTAACATAACCATCCGATCTCTACCAAACTTTGCAACAACATTCCTTTATGGAGGGAGCATCCTTTGACCAATCTAATAGGTTATTAGCCTAATAGTTTGCGGATGGCGGCCATCTTTATGTCAAAATTGATTCCCCCTATTAATTCGAACACGGTGGAACCGAATGAACGAAATTTGGTACAGAGGTAGCACTAGCAAAGGGCACCTCAGTGTCATGTTTTATATCGCCGCCATCTTGACAGAAACGTAATGGCGGCCACACAAATGTTCAAAGCTTAAGTTATATTACGACTAACATAACCATCCGATCTCAACCAAACTTTGCAACAACATTCCTTTATGGAGGGAGCATCCTTTGACCAATCTAAGAGGTTATTAGCCTAATAGCTTGCGGGTGGCGGCCATCTTTATGTCAAAATTGATTCCCCCTATTAATTCGAACACGGTGGAACCGAATGAACGAAATTTGGTACAGAGGTAGCACTAGAAAAGGGCACCTAAGTGTCATGTTTTATATCGCCGCCATCTTGACGGAAACGTAATGGCGGCCACACAAATGTTCAAAGCTGAAATCAAATTACGATTAGCCTAATCATCCGATCTCTAGCAAATTTAGCAACAACATACCTTTATGGAGGGAGCATCCTTTGACAAAACTAATAGGTCATCAGCCTAATATTTTGCGGATGGTGGCTATATTTGTGTGAAAATCGATTCCCCTTATCAATTCGAACACGGTGAAACCGAATGGAACGAAATTTGGTACAGAGGTAGCACTAGCAAAGGGCACCTCATATTCATGTTTAATATCCCTATAGCACGTTGTATTTCAACAAGCTACTACAACCAACATTCAATCATACTCCTTGAAAATGACAAAGAGTTATAACAATACCCATGCATTTAGGAGAAAGTAGGCTATATGTTCTTTACTGAACATCTTGTTTCTTTATAGGATACTACAATAAATATTCTCAATGCTATGGGGGCAGAACTGTTGATTAGAGAGAAAAAAGCTCACTGAATTACCAATGGATACTCTTTTCCGTATCATTAACATTCAAAAAGTGGACACAATGTATGGTGAACGTGTATTATGTGTTAGTGAAAATTTTCAGACATTCCTTTCTACACGAGTTAATGATATATGTCAGAAAGTGTGCTCGAGGATCTAAATCGTGGTGGACATTCTCTATATCTAATATATGAGGGTATAAAAACAATAAATGTATTATTCATAATGTTGAATTTTGGGTTTATGCCGTGTTTTATTATATTGCAATTCGACGCGTTTCGAAAGAAACCATGTCTTTCATCGTCAGGAATAATCTGGAATACGACAATGTTGCTAAGAGAAAGCAACGAAGAACATATAGAAGGTGCCCAAAGATGGACGCCATTATAGCCCCATGTTAGGGACAACGGAAAGCAGCAGTGAATTACTTTCTCAGGGTTCTGATAATAGGTAGCCAGGATTCACTGAGATTGTAGCCGGTGTCGCGGTTGAAATTATCTGGGTGTTTACGTATTTCAACCGCCTCCCTGATGATTCTGGGACGATATTGCTTTATACGGGCAAGAACATCCACCCCTTGGAACATGACATCATGGCCAGGTGTTAAAGCATGATCGGCAACAGCTGATTTATCAGGTTGAATGAGCCTGATACATCTATTATGTTCCTTAATGCGAGTGCATATTGTTCTCGAAGTCTGCCCGATGTAAACCTTGCCACAAGTACAGGGAACTCTGTAGATACCCGGTTGTTGCAATTTAGGCAAACTGTCCTTAGTTGGTCGCAGGAGTTGCCTAATCTTAACAGAAGTTCCAAATACAGTCCGTATTTTGTATCGACGTAGGATTTTAGCAATACGATCCGTTGTGTTATGTATGTACGGAAGGTAAGCAGTTCCTCTTACATCTCTTTTCTCAACTGACGTCCTATTATTATTTGTTGTTTTCAGAACCGTAGAAATCAAAGCCTTGCTATAACCGTTGCTCTCAAAGGTGGTTCGCAGAGTGTTAATTTCTTCTTGTAAAGAAGACACTTCACAAATCCTCCTAGCCCTGGTAGTTAGAGTTGTAAGGATACCATGTTTCTGGGCAGGGTGATGGTGAGAACTTGCGTGGAGATATCTATTGGTGTGTGTTGGCTTACGAAAAACGCTGTGTCCTAAAGAACCATCCTCTTTCTTGGTGACGAGAACATCTAAAAAAGGTATTTTGCCGTCAGATTCCTTTTCCATGGTGAAACAAATAGAAGGGTGCTGGAGATTAAGGTGATCCAGGAAATGGCTAAGATTTTCCTCACCTTCCGTCCAAACAACGAACGTGTCATCCACATAACGCCACCAGATCTTCGGTTTGAAAGGAGCCGACGACAAAGCTTTCTCTTCAAAGTTCTCCATGAAGAAATTAGCCACAACAGGAGAGAGAGGACTACCCATGGCCACACCATCAGTCTGCTCATAAAAATTCCCATTCCATAGAAAGTAGGAGGAGGTCATGCAGTGATAAAAAAGTCTTGTGATGTCTTCAGGAAAAAAGCCATTAATGAGAGACATAACACCATCAATAGGTACTCTCGTAAACAGAGACACCACGTCGAGACTCACTAGAATATCACCCGGCTGAAGTGTTATACCTTTTAACTTTTCCACGAAGTGTGTGGAATCCTTAATGTACGAAGGCGTGCTACCCAGAAGCGGCTGAAGTAGTCTTCCTAAGTATTTGGAAAGGGCATATGTAGGAGAACCAATCGTACTAACAATAGGTCTAAGAGGAACATCTTCCTTATGTATTTTAGGAAGACCATAGAGTCTCGGAGGAATAGCATCCCCTGGAAGGAGAGTCTTCGCTGCATCCGCTGGAATAGATGATTGCTTGATCAATTTGACGGTGACATTTGAGTAGCGAGTAGTAGGATCACGACTATTAATCCTATATACAGGATCTGATAACAAAGACGAGATCTTGGAATCATAATCAACCTTATCCAATACCACTGTCGCGTTACCCTTGTCAGCGGGGAGAACGATAATATCAGAATTGTCCCTTAGATCTTTAAGTGCCCGGCTTTCGCCTTGTTTTAAGTTGGTGTTAGGTGGCTTAGCTGTCTTGAGAACTCGGGAACATTCTTGTCTGGCTTCCTCGGCCTCTTCAGGTGTGAGGTGATGTACTGAGGATTCTACGGATGTAATAAGTTCTTCAATAGGAATTCTTCTAGGCGCTACAGCAAAATTGAGACCTTTAGCGAGAACTGCCTGTTGGGTATCACTTAGGGGCTTGCTGGACAAATTTACGACAACCTTGTTAGCATCAAGTCTAATGGCTTGAGATTTCTGCAACTGACATAACCTATCATATTTGGAAATATGTCTGTCCCTCACCTGATCTAGAACGCTGTTAGCTTGCACTGAAGAAATACGATCAAAGATATTCCATAATTCCTCACTTACGAAGTTTGAGAGGCGTAGATGTAGCTGTAGTAACTCCCTCGAAATAAAATCCAACTGCTTACGAGTAGACTGTAACCTCTCTATCAATAACGCCTTGCTTGCACGACGATAGATTCTCGTTGCCTTAGGTGTTCTGAAGGAATGCTTCAGCATAACAAAATTCGGTAGAATATCATGATCCCGGCATCTTAGGAGAAAAGCGAGTGAAGAGATTAGACACACCTTCTTGCGTCGTAACCTACTGAATCTAGACATCAGTCGGAAAATATCCTCCCCATAGAGGTTTCTAATATTGTCATTTAGACTTTCACGGCCCGTGTTATTATTCATAATGTTGAATTTTGGGTTTATGCCGTGTTTTATTATATTGCAATTCGACGCGTTTCGAAAGAAACCATGTCTTTCATCGTCAGGAATAATCTGGAATACGACAATGTTGCTAAGAGAAAGCAACGAAGAACATATAGAAGGTGCCCAAAGATGGACGCCATTATAGCCCCATGTTAGGGACAACGGAAAGCAGCAGTGAATTACTTTCTCAGGGTTCTGATAATAGGTAGCCAGGATTCACTGAGATTGTAGCCGGTGTCGCGGTTGAAATTATCTGGGTGTTTACGTATTTCAACCGCCTCCCTGATGATTCTGGGACGATATTGCTTTATACGGGCAAGAACATCCACCCCTTGGAACATGACATCATGGCCAGGTGTTAAAGCATGATCGGCAACAGCTGATTTATCAGGTTGAATGAGCCTGATACATCTATTATGTTCCTTAATGCGAGTGCATATTGTTCTCGAAGTCTGCCCGATGTAAACCTTGCCACAAGTACAGGGAACTCTGTAGATACCCGGTTGTTGCAATTTAGGCAAACTGTCCTTAGTTGGTCGCAGGAGTTGCCTAATCTTAACAGAAGTTCCAAATACAGTCCGTATTTTGTATCGACGTAGGATTTTAGCAATACGATCCGTTGTGTTATGTATGTACGGAAGGTAAGCAGTTCCTCTTACATCTCTTTTCTCAACTGACGTCCTATTATTATTTGTTGTTTTCAGAACCGTAGAAATCAAAGCCTTGCTATAACCGTTGCTCTCAAAGGTGGTTCGCAGAGTGTTAATTTCTTCTTGTAAAGAAGACACTTCACAAATCCTCCTAGCCCTGGTAGTTAGAGTTGTAAGGATACCATGTTTCTGGGCAGGGTGATGGTGAGAACTTGCGTGGAGATATCTATTGGTGTGTGTTGGCTTACGAAAAACGCTGTGTCCTAAAGAACCATCCTCTTTCTTGGTGACGAGAACATCTAAAAAAGGTATTTTGCCGTCAGATTCCTTTTCCATGGTGAAACAAATAGAAGGGTGCTGGAGATTAAGGTGATCCAGGAAATGGCTAAGATTTTCCTCACCTTCCGTCCAAACAACGAACGTGTCATCCACATAACGCCACCAGATCTTCGGTTTGAAAGGAGCCGACGACAAAGCTTTCTCTTCAAAGTTCTCCATGAAGAAATTAGCCACAACAGGAGAGAGAGGACTACCCATGGCCACACCATCAGTCTGCTCATAAAAATTCCCATTCCATAGAAAGTAGGAGGAGGTCATGCAGTGATAAAAAAGTCTTGTGATGTCTTCAGGAAAAAAGCCATTAATGAGAGACATAACACCATCAATAGGTACTCTCGTAAACAGAGACACCACGTCGAGACTCACTAGAATATCACCCGGCTGAAGTGTTATACCTTTTAACTTTTCCACGAAGTGTGT
Source organism: Meconema thalassinum (assembly GCA_946902985.2). NCBI lineage: Eukaryota > Metazoa > Arthropoda > Insecta > Orthoptera > Tettigoniidae > Meconema > Meconema thalassinum. The sequence goes on along the minus strand of OX336388.2, from coordinate 321,866,759 downwards.
GGAATCCTTAATGTACGAAGGCGTGCTACCCAGAAGCGGCTGAAGTAGTCTTCCTAAGTATTTGGAAAGGGCATATGTAGGAGAACCAATCGTACTAACAATAGGTCTAAGAGGAACATCTTCCTTATGTATTTTAGGAAGACCATAGAGTCTCGGAGGAATAGCATCCCCTGGAAGGAGAGTCTTCGCTGCATCCGCTGGAATAGATGATTGCTTGATCAATTTGACGGTGACATTTGAGTAGCGAGTAGTAGGATCACGACTATTAATCCTATATACAGGATCTGATAACAAAGACGAGATCTTGGAATCATAATCAACCTTATCCAATACCACTGTCGCGTTACCCTTGTCAGCGGGGAGAACGATAATATCAGAATTGTCCCTTAGATCTTTAAGTGCCCGGCTTTCGCCTTGTTTTAAGTTGGTGTTAGGTGGCTTAGCTGTCTTGAGAACTCGGGAACATTCTTGTCTGGCTTCCTCGGCCTCTTCAGGTGTGAGGTGATGTACTGAGGATTCTACGGATGTAATAAGTTCTTCAATAGGAATTCTTCTAGGCGCTACAGCAAAATTGAGACCTTTAGCGAGAACTGCCTGTTGGGTATCACTTAGGGGCTTGCTGGACAAATTTACGACAACCTTGTTAGCATCAAGTCTAATGGCTTGAGATTTCTGCAACTGACATAACCTATCATATTTGGAAATATGTCTGTCCCTCACCTGATCTAGAACGCTGTTAGCTTGCACTGAAGAAATACGATCAAAGGTATTCCATAATTCCTCACTTACGAAGTTTGAGAGGCGTAGATGTAGCTGTAGTAACTCCCTCGAAATAAAATCCAACTGCTTACGAGTAGACTGTAACCTCTCTATCAATAACGCCTTGCTTGCACGACGATAGATTCTCGTTGCCTTAGGTGTTCTGAAGGAATGCTTCAGCATAACAAAATTCGGTAGAATATCATGATCCCGGCATCTTAGGAGAAAAGCGAGTGAAGAGATTAGACACACCTTCTTGCGTCGTAACCTACTGAATCTAGACATCAGTCGGAAAATATCCTCCCCATAGAGGTTTCTAATATTGTCATTTAGACTTTCACGGCCCGTGTTATTATTCATAATGTTGAATTTTGGGTTTATGCCGTGTTTTATTATATTGCAATTCGACGCGTTTCGAAAGAAACCATGTCTTTCATCGTCAGGAATAATCTGGAATACGACAATGTTGCTAAGAGAAAGCAACGAAGAACATATAGAAGGTGCCCAAAGATGGACGCCATTATAGCCCCATGTTAGGGACAACGGAAAGCAGCAGTGAATTACTTTCTCAGGGTTCTGATAATAGGTAGCCAGGATTCACTGAGATTGTAGCCGGTGTCGCGGTTGAAATTATCTGGGTGTTTACGTATTTCAACCGCCTCCCTGATGATTCTGGGACGATATTGCTTTATACGGGCAAGAACATCCACCCCTTGGAACATGACATCATGGCCAGGTGTTAAAGCATGATCGGCAACAGCTGATTTATCAGGTTGAATGAGCCTGATACATCTATTATGTTCCTTAATGCGAGTGCATATTGTTCTCGAAGTCTGCCCGATGTAAACCTTGCCACAAGTACAGGGAACTCTGTAGATACCCGGTTGTTGCAATTTAGGCAAACTGTCCTTAGTTGGTCGCAGGAGTTGCCAACTAAGGACAGTTTGCCTAAATTGCAACAACCGGGTATCTACAGAGTTCCCTGTACTTGTGGCAAGGTTTACATCGGGCAGACTTCGAGAACAATATGCACTCGCATTAAGGAACATAATAGATGTATCAGGCTCATTCAACCTGATAAATCAGCTGTTGCCGATCATGCTTTAACACCTGGCCATGATGTCATGTTCCAAGGGGTGGATGTTCTTGCCCGTATAAAGCAATATCGTCCCAGAATCATCAGGGAGGCGGTTGAAATACGTAAACACCCAGATAATTTCAACCGCGACACCGGCTACAATCTCAGTGAATCCTGGCTACCTATTATCAGAACCCTGAGAAAGTAATTCACTGCTGCTTTCCGTTGTCCCTAACATGGGGCTATAATGGCGTCCATCTTTGGGCACCTTCTATATGTTCTTCGTTGCTTTCTCTTAGCAACATTGTCGTATTCCAGATTATTCCTGACGATGAAAGACATGGTTTCTTTCGAAACGCGTCGAATTGCAATATAATAAAACACGGCATAAACCCAAAATTCAACATTATGAATAATAACACGGGCCGTGAAAGTCTAAATGACAATAATAAATGTATTGTACATTCTGACTTTGAAGTTAGGTTAGGTTAGGTTAGGTAAGGTGGGGATTTGGTTAGGTTAGGTAAGGTGGGATCTGGTTAGGTTAGGTAAGGTTAGGTTATGTTAGGTTAGGTTAGGTAAAGTTGGGTTAGGCAGAATGGCTGCGGTATGAATCAAAAGCCAGCTCCTGTCAGTTTTGCCTCACAAGGTTGAGTGTACCCCATTCCAACCCTCAGCTTAGAATTAAATTTCTTGACAGAGCCAGGACTCGAACCCGGAGTCTCTACAGTAATAGCTAAGAATGCTAGCCACTACACCAAGAGGTTGACAATATAAGGCTGGTCTTGATTGTACATGATCAATCAATAATTACCTCATATTACTACTACTACTACTACTACTACTACTACTACTACTAATAATAATAATAATAAATATTCCATTTAGCAACTCCACGGCCGAACTCTCCCTGTGACGACATCCACGGTCTCAGGAAGTGGCAGATATCTTGCCCATTAGCCACTGCGCCAGCTCTGACTGACCCCTCTATAAGAATAACATAGGGTAGTGGCACGCGGCGGCCATCTTGCCCATTGGCCCCTGCGCCAGAACCGGCCTTTATATCCTACTCATGCATCCACACACCTTTTAGTGGTGTATGTGATTGCTCTTCCTGCTCTGTATGGATTTGATATCCTATGTCTAGAGCCAAGCGCCGATGAATAAAACATTATCCGCATCCGCCCCGCAACCACACAACTGTTATCCGCATTCGCCCCGCAACCACACGACTGTTATCCGCATTCGCCCCGCAACCACACGACTGTTATCCGCATTCGTACCACAAACGCAAGACTGTTATCCGCAACCGCCCGACACACACGAATAATATCCGCATCCGCCCCACAACCACACGACTGTTATCCGGATCCGCCCCGCAACCAAACGACTGTTATCCGCATTCACCCTACAACCGCAAGACTGTTATCCGCAACCAACTCGCAACCACACGTCTGTTATCGGCATCCGCCCAACAACCACACGACTGTTATCCGCATTCGCCCCGCATCCACACGACTGTTATCCGCATTCGCCCCGCAACCACAAGACTGTTACCCGCATCCGCCCCGCTACCACACGAATGTTATCCCCATTCGCTCCACAACCACAAGACTGTTATTCGCATCCGCCCCGCATCCACACGACTGTTATCCTCATTCGCCCCCCAAACCGCAAGACTGTTATACGCATCCGCCCCCAACCACACGACTGTTATCCGCATTCGCCCCACAACCGCAAGACTGTTATCCGCATCCGCCCCACAAACACACAAATGTTATCCGCATCCACCCCGCAACCACACGATTCTTATCCGCATTCGCCCCACAACCTCAAGACTGTTAACCGCATCCGCCCCACAACCACACGACTGTTATCCGCATCCGCCCCGCATCCACACGACTGTTATCCGCATTCGCCCGCAACCGCAAGACTGTTTTCCGCATTCGCCCCACAACCGCAAGAATTTTATCCGCATCCGCCCCGCAACCACACGGCTGTTATCCGCATTCGCCCCACAACCGCAAGACTGTTATCCGCATCCGCCCCACAACCACACGACTGTTATCAGCATCCGCCCCGCAACCACACGACTGTTATCCGCAATTGCCCCACAACCACAAGACTGTTATCCGCATCCACCCAGCAATCACACGTCTGGTATCTGCATCCGCCCCACAACATCACGACTGTTATCCGCATCCGCCCCGTAAACACACGACTGTTATCCGCATTCGCCCCACAACCGCAAGACTGTTATCCGAATCCACCCCGCAACCACACGACTGTTATCCGCATTTGCCCCACAACCGCAAGATTGTTATCCGCATCCGCCCCGCAACCAAAAGTCTGTTATCCGCATCCGGCCCACAACCACACGACTGTTATCCGCATACGCCCCGCAACCACACGACTGTTATCCGCATTCGCCCCACAACCGCAAGACTGTTATCCGCATCCGTCCCACAACCACACGACTGTTATCCGCATCCGCCCCACAACCACACGTCTGTTATCCGCATCCGCCCCACAACCACACAACTGTTAACCGCATCCGCCCCGCAACCACACGACTGTTATCCGCATTCGACCCACAACCGCAAGAATGTTATCCGTACCCGCCCCGCAAACCACATGTCTGTTATCCGCATCCGCCCCACAACCACACGACTGTTACCCGCATTCACCCCACAACCACAAGACTGTTATCCGAATCCGCCCCACAACCACACAATTGTTATCCGCATTCGCCCCGCAACCGCAAGACTGTTATCCACATTCGCCCCACAACCACACGACTGTTATCCACATTCGCCCCACAACCACAAGACTGTTATCCGCATTCGCCCCACAACCACACGACTGTTATCCGCATTCGCCCAACTACCGCAAGACTGTTATCCGCATCCGCCCCGCAACCACACGTCTTTTATCCGCATCCGCCCCGCAACCACAGGACTGTTATCCGCATCCGCCCCTCATCCACACGACTGTTATCCGCATACGGCCCGCAACCACAAGTCTGTTATCCGCATCCGCCCAGCAACCACACGACAGTTATTCGCAATCGCCCCACAACCACACGACTGTATTCCGCATTCGCCCCACAACCACACGACTGTTATCCGCATCCGCCCCGCATCCACACGACTGCTATCCGCAACCGCCCCACAACCGCAAGACTGTTATCCGCATTCGCCCCCCAACCACACGACTGTTATCCGCATCTGCCCCACAACCACACGACTGTTATCGGCATCCGCCCCACAACCACACGACTGTTATCCGCATCCGCCCCACAACCACAAGGCTGTTATCCGCAACCGCCCCGCAACCACATGACTATTATCCGCATTCGCCCCACAACCACAAGACTGTTATCCGCATTCTCCCTACAACCACAAGACTGTTATCCGCATCCGCCCCGCAACCACAAGACTGTTATCCGCATTTGCCCCACAACCACAAGACTGTTATCCGCATTCGCCCAACAACCACACAACTGTTATCCGCATCCGCCCCACAACCACACGACTGTTATCCGCATCCGCCCCACAACCTCAAGACTGTTATCCGCATCCGCCCCGCATCCACACGACTGTTATCCGCATCCGCCCCACAACCACACGACTGTTATCCGCATCCACCCCACAACCACACGACTGTTATCCGCATCCGCCCCACAACCGCAAGACTGTTATCCGCATCCGGCCCACAACCACAAGACTGTTATCCGCATCCGACCCGCAGCCACACGACTGTTATCCGCATCCGCCCCACAACCGCAAGACTGTTATCCGCATCCACCCCGCAACCACACGACTGTTATCCGCATTCGCCCCCCAAACCACAAGACTGTTATCCGCATCCACCCCGCATCAACACGACTGTTATCCGCATTCGCCCCGCAACCCCAAGACTGTTATCCGCATCCACCCCGCATACACACGACTGTTATCCGCATTCGCACCGCAACCACACGACTGTTAACCGCATTCGCCCCACAACCTCAAGACTGTTATACGCATCCGCCCCGCAACCACACGACTGTTATCCGCATCCGCCCCACAACCACAAGACTATTATCAGCATCCGCCCCGCATCCACACGACTGTTATCCGCATTCGCCCCGCAACCACACGACTGTTATCCGCATCCGCCCAAACAACCGCAAGACTGTTATCCGCATCCGCCCCGCAACCACACGACAGTTATCCGCATTCGCCCCCCAAACCACAAGACTGTTATCCGCATTTGCCCCACAACCACAAGACTGTTATCCGCATTCGCCCCACAACCACAGGACTGTTATCCGCATCCGCCCCACAACCTCAAAACTGTTATCCGCATTCGTCCCACAACCACACGACTGCTATCAGCATTCACCCCGCATCCACACGACTGTAATCCCCATTCGCCCCACAACCGCAAGACTGTTATCCGCATCCGCCCCACAACCACACGACTGATATCCGCACCCCCCCCCTAACCACACGACTGTTATCCGCATCCGCCTCTCAACCACACGACTGTTATCCGCATCCACACCGCATCCACACGACTGTTATCCGCATTCGCCCCGCAACCGCAAGACTGTTATCTGCATTCGCCCCGCAACCGCAAGACTGTTATCCGCATCCTCCCCGCAACCACATGGCTGTTATTCGCATTCGCCCCACAACCGCAAGACCGTTATCCGCATCCGCTCCGCAACCACACGACTGTTATCCGCAATTGCCCTACAACCGCAAGACTGTTATCCGCATCCGCCCCACAACCACACGACTGTTATCAGCATCCACTCCGCAACCACACGACTGTTATCCGCATCCGCCCCACAACCACACGACAGTTATCCGCATCCGCTCCGCAACCACACGTCTGTTATCCGCATTTGGCCCACAACCACACGACTGTTATCCGCATACGCCCCGCAACCACACGACTGTTATCCGCATTCTCCCCACAACCGCAAGACTGTTATCCGCATCCGCCCCACAACCACACGACTGATATCCGCACCCCCCCTAACCACAGACTGTTATCCGCATCCGCCCCAAAACATTAAAACTGTTATCCGCATTCGCCCCACAACCACACGACTGCAATCAGCATTCGCCCCGCATCCACACGACTGTTAGCCGCATTCGACCCACAACCGCAAGACTTATCCGCATACGCCCCACAACCACACGACTGATATACGCACCCCCCCTAACCGCACGACTGTTATCCGCATTCGCCCCACCACCTCAAGACTGTTATCCGCATCCGCCCCTCAACCACACGACTGTTATCAGCATCCACACCGCATCCATACGACTGTTATCCGCATTCGCCCCGCAACCGCCAGACTGTTATCCGCATTCGCACCGCAACCGCAAGACTGTTATCCGCATCCTCCCCGCATCCACACGGCTGTTATCCGCATTTGCCCCACAACCGCAAGACTGTTATCCGCATCCGCTCCTCAACCCCACGACTGTTATCCACAATTGCCCTACAACTGCAAGACTGTTATCCGCATCCCCCCACAACCACACGACTGTTATCAGCATCCACTCCGCAACCACACGACTGTTATCCGCAACCGCCCCCCAACCACACGACTGTTATCCGCATCCGCCCCACAACCACACGACTGATATCCGCAATTTCCCTACAACTGTTAGTCTGTTATCCGCATCCGCCCCACAACCACACGATTGTTATCAGCGTCCGCTCCACTAACACACGACTGTTTTCCGCATCCACCCCACAACCACACGACTGTTATCAGCATCCGCTCCGCTACCACACGACTGTTATCCGCATCCGCCCCACAACCACACGACTGTTATCCGCATCCGCCCCCCAACCACCTGACTGTTATCCGCATCCGCCCCACAACCACACGACTGTTATCCGCATCCGCTCCGCAACCACACGTCTGTTATCTGCATCCGCCCCACAACCACACGACTGTTATCCGCATCCGCTCCGCAACCACAAGACTTTTATCCGCAATTGCCCTACAACCACAGGACTGTTATCAGCATCCACTCCGCAACCACACGACTGTTATCCGCATCCGCCCCACAACCACACGACTGTTATCCGCATCCGCTCCTCAACCACACGTCTGTTATCTGCATCCGCCCCCCAACCACACGACTGTTATCCGCATCCGCCCCACAACCACACGACTGTTATCCGCTTCCCCCCCACAACCACACGACTGTTATCCGCAATTGCCCTACAACCGCAAGACTGTTATCCGCATCCGGCCCACAACCACACGACTGTTATCAGCATCCGCTCCGCTACCACACGACTGTTATCTGCAAATGCCCTACAACCGCAAGACTGTTATCAGCATCCGCTCCGCTCAAACACGACTGTTATCCGCATACGCCCCACAACCCCACGACTGTTATCCGCATCCGCCCCCAACCACACGACTGTTATCCGCATCCGCCCCCCAACCACACGACTGTTATCCGCATCCGCCCCACAACCACACGACTGTTATCCGCATCCGCCCCACAACCACACGACTGTTATCCGCATCCGCTCCGCTACCACACGACTGTTATCCGCATTCGCCCCCAAACCACAAGACTGTTATCCGCATTCGCCCCACAGCCACAGGACTGTTATCCGCATCCGCCCCACAACCACAAGACTGTTATCCGTATCCGCCCCGCATCCACACCACTGTTATCCGCATTCGCACCGCAACCGCAAGACTGTTATCCGCATCAACCCCGCAACCACACGACTGTTATCCGCTTTCGCCCCACAACCGCAAGACTGTTATCCGCATCCGCCCGACAATCACACGACTGTTATCCGCATCAACCCCGCAACCACACGACTGTTATCCGCATTCGCCCCACAACCTCAAGACTGTTATCTGCATCCGCCCCTCAACCACACGACTGTTATCCGCATCCACACTGCATCCACACGACTGTCATCCGCATCCGCCCCTCAACCACACGACTGTTATCCGCAATTGCCCTTCAACCGCAAGACTGTTATCCGCATCCGCCCCACAACCACACGACTGTTATCAGCATCCGCTCCGCTACCACACGACTGTTATCCGCATTCGCCGCCCAAACCACAAGACTGTTATCCGCATCCGCCCCACAACCACACGACTGTCATCCGCATTCGCCTCGCAAACGCAAGACTGTTATCCGCATCAATCCCGCAACCACACGACTGTTATCCGCATTCACCCACCAAACCACAAGACTGTTATCCGCATCCGCCCCACAACTACACGACTGTTATCCGCATTCGCCCCGCAACCACAAGACTGTTATCCGCATCCTCCCCGCAACCACACGGCTGTTATCCGCATTCGCCCCACAACCGCAAGACTATTATCCGCATCCGCTCCGCAACCACACGACTGTTATCCGCATGCGCCCCGCAACCGCAAGACTGTTATCCGCATCCGCTCCACAACCACACGGCTGTTATCCGCATTCGCCCCACAACCGCAAGACTGTTATCCGCATCCGCTCCGCAACCACACGACAGTTATCCGCAATTGCCCTAAAACCGCAAGACTGTTATCCGCATCCCCCCACAACCACACGACTGTTATCAGCATCCACTCCGCAAACACACGACTGTTATCCGCAATTGCCCTACAACCGCAAGACTGTTATCCGCATCCGCCCCACAACCACACGACTGTTATCCGCATCCGCCCCACAACCACACGACTGTTATCCGCATCCGCCCCGCAACCACACGACTGTTATCCGCATCAGCCCCGCAACCACAGGTCTGTTATCCGCATCCACCCCACAACCACACAACTGTTAACCGCATCCGCCCCGCAACCACACGACTGTTATCCGCATTCGACCCAAAACCGCAAGAATGTTATCCGTACCCGCCACGCAACCACATGTCTGTTATCCGCATCCGCCCCACAACCACACGACTGTTACCCGCATTCGCCCCACAACCACACGACTGTTATCCGCATCCGCCCCACAACCACACAATTGTTATCCGCATTCGCCCCGCAACCGCAAGACTGTTATCCGCATTCGCCCCACAACCACACGACTGTTATCCGCATTCGCCCCACAACCACAAGACTGTTATCCGAATTCGCCCCACAACCACACGACTGTTATCCGCATTTGCCCAACAACCGCAAGACTGTTATCCGCATCCGCCCCGCAACCACACGTCTTTTATCCGCATCCGCCCCGCAACCACAGGACTGTTATCCGCATCCGCCCCTCATCCACAAGACTGTTATCCGCATCCGCCCAGCAACCACACGAAAGTTATCCGCATTCGCCCCACAACCACACGACTGTTATCCGCATTCACCCCACAACCACACGACTGTTATCCGCATCCGCCCCGCATCCACACGACTGCTATCCGCAACCGCCCCACAACCGCAAGACTGTTATCCGCATTCGCCCCCCAACCACACGACTGTTATCCGCATCCGCCCCACAACCACACGACTGTTATCCGCATCCGCCCCACAACCACACGACTGTTATCCGGATCCGCCCCACAACCACAAGGCTGTTTTCCGCAACCGCCCCGCAACCTCATGACTATTATCCGCATCCGCCCCACAACCACACGACTGTTATCCGCATCCGCCCCACAACCACACGACTGTTATCCGGATCCGCCCCACAACCACACGACTGTTATCCGCTTCCCCCCCACAACCACACGACTGTTATCCGCAATTGCCCTACAACCGCAAGACTGTTATCCGCATCCGGCCCACAACCACACGACTGTTATCAGCATCCGCTCCGCTACCACACGACTGTTATCTGCAAATGCCCTACAACCGCAAGACTGTTATCAGCATCCGCTCCGCTCAAACACGACTGTTATCCGCATACGCCCCACAACCCCACGACTGTTATCCGCATCCGCCCCCAACCACACGACTGTTATCCGCATCCGCCCCCCAACCACAGGACTGTTATCCGCATCCGCCCCACAACCACACGACTGTTATCCGCATCCGCCCCACAACCACACGACTGTTATCCGCTCCGCTACCACACGACTGTTATCCGCATTCGCCCCCAAACCACAAGTCTGTTATCCGCATTCGCCCCACAGCCACAGGACTGTTATCCGCATCCGCCCCACAACCACAAGACTGTTATCCGTATCCGCCCCGCATCCACACGACTGTTATCCGCATTCGCACCGCAACCGCAAGACTGTTATCCGCATCAACCCCGCAACCACACGACTGTTATCCGCTTTCGCCCCACAATCGCAAGACTGTTATCCGCATCCGCCCGACAATCACACGACTGTTATCCGCATCAACCCCGCAACCACACGACTGTTATCCGCATTCGCCCCACAACCTCAAGACTGTTATCTGCATCCGCCCCTCAACCACACGACTGTTATCCGCATCCACACTGCATCCACACGACTGTCATCAGCATCCGCCCCTCAACCACACGACTGTTATCCGCAATTGCCCTTCAACCGCAAGACTGTTATCCGCATCCGCCCCACAACCACACGACTGTTATCAGCATCCGCTCCGCTACCACACGACTGTTATCCGCATTCGCCGCCCAAACCACAAGACTGTTATCCGCATCCGCCCCACAACCACACGACTGTCATCCGCATTCGCCTCGCAAACGCAAGACTGTTATCCGCATCAATCCCGCAACCACACGACTGTTATCCGCATTCACCCACCAAACCACAAGACTGTTATCCGCATCCGCCCCACAACTACACGACTGTTATCCGCATTCGCCCCGCAACCACAAGACTGTTATCCGCATCCTCCCCGCAACCACACGGCTGTTATCCGCATTCGCCCCACAACCGCAAGACTGTTATCCGCATCCGCTCCGCAACCACACGACTGTTATCCGCATCCTCCCCACAACCACACGACTGTTATCCGGATCCGCCCCACAACCACAAGGCTGTTTTCCGCAACCGCCCCGCAACCTCATGATTATTATCCGCATTCGCACCACAACCACAAGACTGTTATCCGCATTCTCCCCACAACCACAAGACTGTTATCCGCATCCACCTCGCAACCACACGACTGTTATCCGCATTCGCCCCACAACTGCAAGACTGTTATCCGCATCCGCTCCGCAACCACACGACAGTTATCCGCAATTGCCCTAAAACCGCAAGACTGTTATCCGCATCCCCCCACAACCACACGACTGTTATCAGCATCCACTCCGCAACCACACGACTGTTATCCGCATCCGCCCCACAACCACACGACTGTTATCCGCATCCGCCCCACAACCACACGACTGTTATCCGCATCCACCCCGCAACCACACGACTGTTATCCGCATCAGCCCCGCAACCACAGGTCTGTTATCCGCATCCACCCCACAACCACACAACTGTTAACCGCATCCGCCCCGCAACCACACGACTGTTATCCGCATTCGACCCAAAACCGCAAGAATGTTATCCGTACCCGCCCCGCAACCACATGTCTGTTATCCGCATCCGCCCCACAACCACACGACTGTTACCCGCATTCGCCCCACAACCACACGACTGTTATCCGCATCCGCCCCACAACCACACAATTGTTATCCGCATTCGCCCCGCAACCGCAAGACTGTTATCCGCATTCGCCCCACAACCACACGACTGTTATCCGCATTCGCCCCACAACCACAAGACTGTTATCCGAATTCGCCCCACAACCACACGACTGTTATCCGCATTTGCCCAACAACCGCAAGACTGTTATCCGCATCCGCCCCGCAACCACACGTCTTTTATCCGCATCCGCCCCGCAACCACAGGACTGTTATCCGCATCCGCCCCTCATCCACAAGACTGTTATCCGCATCCGCCCAGCAACCACACGAAAGTTATCCGCATTCGCCCCACAACCACACGACTGTTATCCGCATTCGCCCCACAACCACACGACTGTTATCCGCATCCGCCCCGCATCCACACGACTGCTATCCGCAACCGCCCCACAACCGCAAGACTGTTATCCGCATTCGCCCCCCAACCACACGACTGTTATCCGCATCCGCCCCACAACCACACGACTGTTATCCGCATCCGCCCCACAACCACACGACTGTTATCCGGATCCGCCCCACAACCACAAGGCTGTTTTCCGCAACCGCCCCGCAACCTCATGATTATTATCCGCATTCGCACCACAACCACAAGACTGTTATCCGCATTCTCCCCACAACCACAAGACTGTTATCCGCATCCGCCCCGCAACCACACGACTGTGATCCGCATTAGCCCCACAACCACAAGACTGTTATCCGCATTCGCCCAACAACCACACGACTGTTATCCGCATCCGCCCCACAACCACACGACTGTTATCCGCATCCACCCCACAACCACACGACTGTTATCCGCATCCGCCCCACAACCGCAAGACTGCTATCCGCATCCGGCCCACAACCAGAAGACTGTTATCCGCATCCGACCCGCAGCCACACGACTGTTATCCGCATCCGCCCCAAAACCTCAAGACTGTTATCCGCATCCGCCCCGCAACCACTCGACTGTTATCCGCATTCGCCCCCCAAACCACAAGACTGTTATCCGCATCCGGCCCACAATCACAAGACTGTTATCAGCATCCGCCCCGCATCCACACGACTGTTATCCGCATCCGACCCGCAACCAAACGTCTGCTATCCGCATCCGCCCAGCAACCACACGACAGTTATCCGCATTCGCCCCACAACCACACGACTGTTATCCGCATTCGCCCCACAACCACACGACTGTTATCCGCATCCGCCCCGCATCCACACGACTGCTATCCGCAACCACCCCACAACCGCAAGACTGTTGTCCGCATTCGCCCCCCAACCACACAACTGTTATCCGCATCCGCCCCACAACCACACGACTGTTATCCGCATCCGCCCCACAACCACACGACTGTTATCCTCATCCGCCCCACAACCACAAGGCTGTTATCCGCAACCGTCCCGCAACCACATGACTATTATCCACATTCGCCCCACAACCACAAGACTGTTATCCGCATTCTCCCCACAACCACAAGACTGTTATCCGCATCCGCCCCGCAACCACACGACTGTGATCCGCATTTGCCCCACAACCACAAGACTGTTATCCGCATTCGCCCAACAACCACACGACTGTTATCCGCATCTCCCCCACAACCACACGACTGTTATCCGCATCCACCCCACAACCACACGACTGTTATCCGCATCCGCCCCACAACCGCAAGACTGTTATCCGCATCCGGCCCACAACCACAAGACTGTTATCCGCATCCGACCCGCAGCCTCACGACTGTTATCCGCATCCGCCCCAAAACCGCAAGACTGTTATCCGCATCCACCCCGCAACCACACGACTGTTATCCGCCTTCGCCCCCCAATCCACAAGACTGTTATCCGCATCCGGCCCACAACCACAAGACTGTTATCAGCATCCGCCCCGCATCCACACGACTGTTATCCGCATTCGCCCCGCAACCTCAAGACTGTTATCCGCATCCGCCCCGCAACCACACGACTGTTATCCGCATCCGCCCCACAACCACAAGACTATTATCAGCATCCGCCCCGCATCCACACGACTGTTATCCGCATTCGCCCCGCAACCACACGACTGTTATCCTCATCCGCCCAAACAACCGCAAGACTGTTATCCGCATCCACCCCTCAACCACACGACAGTTATCCGCATTCGCCCCCCTAACCACAAGACTGTTATCCGCATTTGCCCCACAACCACAAGACTGTTATCCGCATTCGCCCCACAACCACAAGACTGTTATCCGCATCCGCCCCACAACCTCAAAACTGTTATCCGCATTCGCCCCACAACCACACGACTGCAATCAGCATCCGCCCCACAACCTCAAAACTGTTATCCGCATTCGCCCCACAACCACACGACTGCTATCTGCATTCGCCCCGCATCCACACGACTGTTATCCGCATTCGCCCCACAACAGCAAGACTGTTATCCGCATCCGCCCCACAACCGCACGACTGATATCCGCACCCCCTAACCACACGACTGTTATCCGCATTCGCCCCACAACCTCAAGACTGTTATCCGCATCCGCCCCTCAACCACACGACTGTTATCCGCATCCACACCGCATCCACACGACTGTTATCCGCAATACCCCGCAACCGCAAGACTGTTATCCGCATTCGCCCCGCAACCGCAAGACTGTTATCCGCATCCTCCCCGCAACCACACGGCTGTTATCCGCATTCGCCCCACAACCGCAAGACTGTTATCCGCATCCGCTCCGCAAACACACGACTGTTATCCGCAATTGCCCTACAACCGCAAGACTGTTATCCACATCCTCCCACAACCACAAGACTGTTATCAGCATCCACTCCGCAACCACACGACTGTTATCCGCATCCGCCCCACAACCACACGACTGTTTTCCGCATCCACTCCGCAACCACACGACTGTTATCCGCATCCGCCCCACAACCACACGACTGTTATCCGCATCCGCCCCGCATCCACACGACTGCTATCCGCAACCGCCCCACAACCGCAAGACTGTTATCCGCAATCGCCCCCCAACCACACGACTGTTTTCCGCATCCGCCCCATAACCACACGACTGTTATCCGCATCCACCCCACAACCACACGACTGTTATCCGCATCCGCCCCACAACCACAAGGCTGTTATCTGCAACCGCCTCGCAACCACATGACTATTATCCGCATTCGCCCCACAACCACAAGACTGTTATCCGCATTCTCCCCACAACCACAAGACTGTTATCCGCATCCGCCCCGCAACCACACGACTGTTATCCGCATTTGCCCCACAACCACAAGACTGTTATCCGCATTCGCCTAACAACCACACGAATATTATCCGCATCCGCCCCACATCCACACGACTGTTATCCGCATCCGACCCACAATCGCAAGACTGTTATCCGCATCCTCCCCGCATCCACACGGCTGTTATCCGCATTTGCCCCACAACCGCAAGACTGTTATCCGCATCCGCTCCGCAACCCCACGACTGTTATCCACAATTGCCCTACAACTGCAAGACTGTTATCCGCATCCCCCCACAACCACACGACTGTTATCAGCATCCACTCCGCAACCACACGACTGTTATCCGCAACCGCCCCCCAACCACACGACTGTTATCCGCATCCGCCCCACAACCACACGACTGTTATCCGCAATTTCCCTACAACTGTTAGTCTGTTATCCGCATCCGCCCCACAACCACACGATTGTTATCAGCGTCCGCTCCACTAACACACGACTGTTTTCCGCATCCACCCCACAACCACACGACTGTTATCAGCATCCGCTCCGCTACCACACGACTGTTATCCGCATCCGCCCCACAACCACACGACTGTTATCCGCATCCGCCCCCCAACCACCTGACTGTTATCCGCATCCGCCCCACAACCACACGACTGTTATCCGCATCCGCTCCGCAACCACACGTCTGTTATCTGCATCCGCCCCACAACCACACGACTGTTATCCGCATCCGCTCCGCAACCACAAGACTTTTATCCGCAATTGCCCTACAACCACAGGACTGTTATCAGCATCCACTCCGCAACCACACGACTGTTATCCGCATCCGCCCCACAACCACACGACTGTTATCCGCATCCGCTCCTCAACCACACGTCTGTTATCTGCATCCGCCCCCCAACCACACGACTGTTATCCGCATCCGCCCCACAACCACACGACTGTTATCCGCTTCCCCCCCACAACCACACGACTGTTATCCGCAATTGCCCTACAACCGCAAGACTGTTATCCGCATCCGGCCCACAACCACACGACTGTTATCAGCATCCGCTCCGCTACCACACGACTGTTATCTGCAAATGCCCTACAACCGCAAGACTGTTATCAGCATCCGCTCCGCTCAAACACGACTGTTATCCGCATACGCCCCACAACCCCACGACTGTTATCCGCATCCGCCCCCAACCACACGACTGTTATCCGCATCCGCCCCCCAACCACACGACTGTTATCCGCGTCGGCCCCACAACCACACGACTGTTATCCGCATCCGCCCCACAACCACACGACTGTTATCCGCATCCGCTCCGCTACCACACGACTGTTATCCGCATTCGCCCCCAAACCACAAGACTGTTATCCGCATTCGCCCCACAGCCACAGGACTGTTATCCGCATCCGCCCCACAACCACAAGACTGTTATCCGTATCCGCCCCGCATCCACACGACTGTTATCCGCATTCGCACCGCAACCGCAAGACTGTTATCCGCATCAACCCCGCAACCACACGACTGTTATCCGCTTTCGCCCCACAATCGCAAGACTGTTATCCGCATCCGCCCGACAATCACACGACTGTTATCCGCATCAACCCCGCAACCACACGACTGTTATCCGCATTCGCCCCACAACCTCAAGA
The DNA here is from genome assembly GCA_946902985.2 of Meconema thalassinum. Classification (NCBI taxonomy): domain Eukaryota; kingdom Metazoa; phylum Arthropoda; class Insecta; order Orthoptera; family Tettigoniidae; genus Meconema; species Meconema thalassinum. The sequence goes on along the minus strand of OX336388.2, from coordinate 321,849,467 downwards.
CTGTTATCTGCATCCGCCCCTCAACCACACGACTGTTATCCGCATCCACACTGCATCCACACGACTGTCATCCGCATCCGCCCCTCAACCACACGACTGTTATCCGCAATTGCCCTTCAACCGCAAGACTGTTATCCGAATCCGCCCCACAACCACACGACTGTTATCAGCATCCGCTCCGCTACCACACGACTGTTATCCGCATTCGCCGCCCAAACCACAAGACTGTTATCCGCATCCGCCCCACAACCACACGACTGTCATCCGCATTCGCCTCGCAAACGCAAGACTGTTATCCGCATCAATCCCGCAACCACACGACTGTTATCCGCATTCACCCACCAAACCACAAGACTGTTATCCGCATCCGCCCCACAACTACACGACTGTTATCCGCATTCGCCCCGCAACCACAAGACTGTTATCCGCATCCTCCCCGCAACCACACGGCTGTTATCCGCATTCGCCCCACAACCGCAAGACTGTTATCCGCATCCGCTCCGCAACCACACGACTGTTATCCGCATGCGCCCCGCAACCGCAAGACTGTTATCCGCATCCACCTCGCAACCACACGACTGTTATCCGCATTCGCCCCACAACTGCAAGACTGTTATCCGCATCCGCTCCGCAACCTGACGACAGTTATCCGCAATTGCCCTAAAACCGCAAGACTGTTATCCGCATCCCCCCACAACCACACGACTGTTATCAGCATCCACTCCGCAACCACACGACTGTTATCCGCATCCGCCCCACAACCACACGACTGTTATCCGCATCCGCCCCACAACCACACGACTGTTATCCGCATCCACCCCGCAACCACACGACTGTTATCCGCATCAGCCCCGCAACCACAGGTCTGTTATCCGCATCCACCCCACAACCACACAACTGTTAACCGCATCCGCCCCGCAACCACACGACTGTTATCCGCATTCGACCCAAAACCGCAAGAATGTTATCCGTACCCGCCCCGCAACCACATGTCTGTTATCCGCATCCACCCCACAACCACACGACTGTTACCCGCATTCGCCCCACAACCACACGACTGTTATCCGCATCCGCCCCACAACCACACAATTGTTATCCGCATTCGCCCCGCAACCGCAAGACTGTTATCCGCATTCGCCCCACAACCACACGACTGTTATCCGCATTCGCCCCACAACCACAAGACTGTTATCCGAATTCGCCCCACAACCACACGACTGTTATCCGCATTTGCCCAACAACCGCAAGACTGTTATCCGCATCCGCCCCGCAACCACACGTCTTTTATCCGCATCCGCCCCGCAACCACAGGACTGTTATCCGCATCCGCCCCTCATCCACAAGACTGTTATCCGCATCCGCCCAGCAACCACACGAAAGTTATCCGCATTCGCCCCACAACCACACGACTGTTATCCGCATTCGCCCCACAACCACACGACTGTTATCCGCATCCGCCCCGCATCCACACGACTGCTATCCGCAACCGCCCCACAACCGCAAGACTGTTATCCGCATTCGCCCCCCAACCACACGACTGTTATCCGCATCCGCCCCACAACCACACGACTGTTATCCGCATCCGCCCCACAACCACACGACTGTTATCCGGATCCGCCCCACAACCACAAGGCTGTTTTCCGCAACCGCCCCGCAACCTCATGATTATTATCCGCATTCGCACCACAACCACAAGACTGTTATCCGCATTCTCCCCACAACCACAAGACTGTTATCCGCATCCGCCCCGCAACCACACGACTGTGATCCGCATTAGCCCCACAACCACAAGACTGTTATCCGCATTCGCCCAACAACCACACGACTGTTATCCGCATCCGCCCCACAACCACACGACTGTTATCCGCATCCACCCCACAACCACACGACTGTTATCCGCATCCGCCCCACAACCGCAAGACTGCTATCCGCATCCGGCCCACAACCACAAGACTGTTATCCGCATCCGACCCGCAGCCACACGACTGTTATCCGCATCCGCCCCAAAACCTCAAGACTGTTATCCGCATCCGCCCCGCAACCACTCGACTGTTATCCGCATTTGCCCCCCAAACCACAAGACTGTTATCCGCATCCGGCCCACAATCACAAGACTGTTATCAGCATCCGCCCCGCATCCACACGACTGTTATCCGCATCCGACCCGCAACCAAACGTCTGCTATCCGCATCCGCCCAGCAACCACACGACAGTTATCCGCATTCGCCCCACAACCACACGACTGTTATCCGCATTCGCCCCACAACCACACGACTGTTATCCGCATCCGCCCCGCATCCACACGACTGCTATCCGCAACCACCCCACAACCGCAAGACTGTTGTCCGCATTCGCCCCCCAACCACACAACTGTTATCCGCATCCGCCCCACAACCACACGACTGTTATCCGCATCCGCCCCACAACCACACGACTGTTATCCTCATCCGCCCCACAACCACAAGGCTGTTATCCGCAACCGTCCCGCAACCACATGACTATTATCCACATTCGCCCCACAACCACAAGACTGTTATCCGCATTCTCCCCACAACCACAAGACTGTTATCCGCATCCGCCCCGCAACCACACGACTGTGATCCGCATTTGTCCCACAACCACAAGACTGTTATCCGCATTCGCCCAACAACCACACGACTGTTATCCGCATCTCCCCCACAACCACACGACTGTTATCCGCATCCACCCCACAACCACACGACTGTTATCCGCATCCGCCCCACAACCGCAAGACTGTTATCCGCATCCGGCCCACAACCACAAGACTGTTATCCGCATCCGACCCGCAGCCTCACGACTGTTATCCGCATCCGCCCCAAAACCGCAAGACTGTTATCCGCATCCACCCCGCAACCACACGACTGTTATCCGCCTTCGCCCCCCAATCCACAAGACTGTTATCCGCATCCGGCCCACAACCACAAGACTGTTATCAGCATCCGCCCCGCATCCACACGACTGTTATCCGCATTCGCCCCGCAACCTCAAGACTGTTATCCGCATCCGCCCCGCAACCACACGACTGTTATCCGCATCCGCCCCACAACCACAAGACTATTATCAGCATCCGCCCCGCATCCACACGACTGTTATCCGCATTCGCCCCGCAACCACACGACTGTTATCCTCATCCGCCCAAACAACCGCAAGACTGTTATCCGCATCCACCCCTCAACCACACGACAGTTATCCGCATTCGCCCCCCTAACCACAAGACTGTTATCCGCATTTGCCCCACAACCACAAGACTGTTATCCGCATTCGCCCCACAACCACAAGACTGTTATCCGCATCCGCCCCACAACCTCAAAACTGTTATCCGCATTCGCCCCACAACCACACGACTGCAATCAGCATCCGCCCCACAACCTCAAAACTGTTATCCGCATTCGCCCCACAACCACACGACTGCTATCTGCATTCGCCCCGCATCCACACGACTGTTATCCGCATTCGCCCCACAACAGCAAGACTGTTATCCGCATCCGCCCCACAACCGCACGACTGATATCCGCACCCCCTAACCACACGACTGTTATCCGCATTCGCCCCACAACCTCAAGACTGTTATCCGCATCCGCCCCTCAACCACACGACTGTTATCCGCATCCACACCGCATCCAGACGACTGTTATCCGCAATACCCCGCAACCGCAAGACTGTTATCCGCATTCGCCCCGCAACCGCAAGACTGTTATCCGCATCCTCCCCGCAACCACACGGCTGTTATCCGCATTCGCCCCACAACCGCAAGACTGTTATCCGCATCCGCTCCGCAAACACACGACTGTTATCCGCAATTGCCCTACAACCGCAAGACTGTTATCCGCATCCTCCCACAACCACAAGACTGTTATCAGCATCCACTCCGCAACCACACGACTGTTATCCGCATCCGCCCCACAACCACACGACTGTTTTCCGCATCCACTCCGCAACCACACGACTGTTATCCGTATCCGCCCCACAACCACACGACTGTTATCCGCATCCGCCCCGCATCCACACGACTGCTATCCGCAACCGCCCCACAACCGCAAGACTGTTATCCGCAATCGCCCCCCAACCACACGACTGTTTTCCGCATCCGCCCCATAACCACACGACTGTTATCCGCATCCGCCCCACAACCACACGACTGTTATCCGCATCCGCCCCACAACCACAAGGCTGTTATCTGCAACCGCCTCGCAACCACATGACTATTATCCGCATTCGCCCCACAACCACAAGACTGTTATCCGCATTCTCCCCACAACCACAAGACTGTTATCCGCATCCGCCCCGCAACCACACGACTGTTATCCGCATTTGCCCCACAACCACAAGACTGTTATCCGCATTCGCCTAACAACCACACGAATATTATCCGCATCCGCCCCACATCCACACGACTGTTATCCGCATCCGACCCACAATCGCAAGACTTTTATCCGCATCCGCCCCGCATCCACACGACTGTTATCCGCATCCGCCCCACAACCACACTACTGTTATCCGCATCCACCCCACAACCACAAGACTGTTGTCCGCATCCGCCCCACAACCGCAAGACTGTTATCCGCATCCGGCCCACAACCACAAGACTGTTATCCGCATCCGACCCGCAGCCACACGATTGTTATCCGCATCCGCCCCACAACCGCAAGACTGTTATCCGCATCCGCCCCGCAACCACACGACTGTTATCCGCATTCGCCCCCCAAACCACAAGACTGTTATCCGAATCCGGCCCACAACCACAAGACTGTTATCAGCATCCGCCCCGCATCCACACGACTGTTATCCGCTTTCGCCCCGCAACCACACGACTGTAATCCGCATTCGCCCCACAACCTGAAGACTGTTATCCGCATCTTCCCCGCAACCACAGGACTGTTATCCGCATCCGAAACTCATCCACACGACTGTTATCCGCATCCGGCCCGAAACCACACGTCTTTTATCCGCATCCGTCCAGCAACCACACGACAGTTATCCGCATTCGCCCCACAACCACACGACTGTTATCCGCATTCGCCCCACAACCAAACGACTGTTATCCGCATCCGCCCCGAATCCACACGACTACTATCCGCAACCGCCCCACAACCGCAAGACTGTTATCCGCATTTGCCCCCCAACCACACGACTGTTATCCACATCCGCCCCACAACCACACGATTGTTATCCGCATCCGCCCCACAACCACACGACTGTTATCCGCATCCGCCCCACAACCACAAGGCTGTTATCCGCAACCGCTCCGCAACAACATGACTATTATCCGCATTCACCCCACAACCACAAGACTGTTATCCGCATTCTCCCCACAACCACAAGACTGTTATCCGCATCCGCCCCGCAACCACACGACTGTGATCCGCATTTGCCCCACAACCACAAGACTGTTATCCGCATTCGCCCAACAACCACACGACTGTTATCCGCATCCGCCCCACAACCACACGACTGTTATCCGCATCCACCCCACAACCACACGACTGTTATCCGCATCCGCCCCACAACCGCAAGACTGTTATCCGCATCCGGCCCACAACCACAAGACTGTTATCCGCATCCGACCCGCAGCCACACGACTGTTATCCGCATCCGCCCTTAAACCGCAAGACTGTTATCCGCATCCGCCCCGCAACCACACGACTGTTTTCCGCCTTCGCCCCCCAATCCACAAGACTGTTATCCGCATCCCGCCCACAACCACAAGACTGTTATCAGCATCCGCCCCTCATCTACACGACTGTTATCCGCATTCGCCCCGCAACCTCAAGACTGTTATCCGCATCCGCCCCGCAACCACACGACTGTTATCCGCATCCGCCCCACAACCACAAGACTATTATCAGCATCCGCCCCGCATCCACACGACTGTTATCCGCATTCGCCCCGCAACCACACGACTGTTATCCGCATCCGCCCAAACAACCGCAAGACTGTTATCCGCATCCGCCCCTCAACCACACGACAGTTATCCGCATTCGCCCCCCTAACCACAAGACTGTTATCCGCATTTGCCCCACAACCACAAGACTGTTATCCGCATTTGCCCCACAACCACAAGACTGTTATCCGCATCCGCCCCACAACCTCAAAACTGTTATCCGCATTCGCCCCACAACCACACGACTGCAATCAGCATCCGCCCCACAACCTCAAAACTGTTATCCGCATTCGCCCCACAACCACACGACTGTTATCTGCATTCGCCCCGCATAAACACGACTGTTATCCGCATTCGCCCCACAACCGCAAGACTGTTATCCGCATCCGCCCCACAACCGCACGACTGATATCCGCACCCCCCTAACCACACGACTGTTATCCGCACTCGCCCCACAACCTCAAGACTGTTATCCGCATCCGCCCCTCAACCACACGACTGTTATCCGCATCCACACGACTGTTATCCGCATTACCCCGCAAACGCAAGACTGTTATCCGCATTCGCCCCCCAAACCGCAAGACAGTTATCCGCATCCTCCCCGCAACCACACGGCTGTTATCCGCATTCGCCCCACAACCGCAAGACTGTTATCCGCATCCGCCCCACAACCACAAGACTGTTATCAGCATCCACTCCGCAACCACACGACTGTTATCCGCATCCGCCCCACAACCACACGACTGTTATCCGCATCCACACGACTGTTATCCACATTACCCCGCAAACGCAAGATTGTTATCCGCATTCGCCCCGCAACCGCAAGACAGTTATCCGCATCCTCCCCGCAACCACACGGCTGTTATCCGCATTCGCCCCACAACCGCAAGACAGTTATCCGCATCCTCCCCGCAACTACACGACTGTCATCCGCAATTGCCCTACAACCGCAAGACTGTTATCCGCATCCTCCCACAACCACAAGACTGTTATCAGCATCCACTCCGCAACCACACGACTGTTATCCGCATCCGCCCCACAACCACACGACTGTTATCCGCATCCACTCCGCAACCACACGACTGTTATCCGCATCCGCCCCACAACCACACGACTGTTATCCGCATCCGCCCCGCATCCACACGACTGCTATCCGCAACCGCCCCACAACCGCAAGACTGTTATCAGCATTCGCCCCCCAACCACACGACTGTTATCCGCATCCGCCCCACAACCACACGAGTGTTATCCGCATCCGCCCCACAACCACACGACTAATATCCGCATCCGCCCCACAACCACAAGGCTGTTATCTGCAACCGCCCCGCAACCACATGACTATTATCCGCATTCGCCCCACAACCACAAGACTGTTATCCGCATTCTCCCCACAACCACAAGACTGTTATCCGCATCCGCCACGCAACCAAACGACTGTTATCCGCATTTGCCCCACAACCACAAGACTGTTATCCGCATTCGCCCAACAACCACACGACTGTTATCCGCATCCGACCCACAATCGCAAGACTGTTATCCGCATCCGCCCCACAACCACACTACTGTTATCCGCATCCACCCCACAACCACACGACTGTTGTCCGCATCCGCCCCACAACCGCAAGACTGTTATCCGCATCCGGCCCACAACCACAAGACTGTTATCCGTATCCGCCCCGCATCCACACGACTGTTATCCGCATTCGCACCGCAACCGCAAGACTGTTATCCGCATCAACCCCGCAACCACACGACTGTTATCCGCTTTCGCCCCACAATCGCAAGACTGTTATCCGCATCCGCCCGACAATCACACGACTGTTATCCGCATCAACCCCGCAACCACACGACTGTTATCCGCATTCGCCCCACAACCTCAAGACTGTTATCTGCATCCGCCCCTCAACCACACGACTGTTATCCGCATCCACACTGCATCCACACGACTGTCATCCGCATCCGCCCCTCAACCACACGACTGTTATCCGCAATTGCCCTTCAACCGCAAGACTGTTATCCGCATCCGCCCCACAACCACACGACTGTTATCAGCATCCGCTCCGCTACCACACGACTGTTATCCGCATTCGCCGCCCAAACCACAAGACTGTTATCCGCATCCGCCCCACAACCACACGACTGTCATCCGCATTCGCCTCGCAAACGCAAGACTGTTATCCGCATCAATCCCGCAACCACACGACTGTTATCCGCATTCACCCACCAAACCACAAGACTGTTATCCGCATCCGCCCCACAACTACACGACTGTTATCCGCATTCGCCCCGCAACCACAAGACTGTTATCCGCATCCTCCCCGCAACCACACGGCTGTTATCCGCATTCGCCCCACAACCGCAAGACTGTTATCCGCATCCGCTCCGCAACCACACGACTGTTATCCGCATCCTCCCCGCAACCACACGGCTGTTATCCGCATTCGCCCCACAACCGCAAGACTGTTATCCGCATGCGCCCCGCAACCGCAAGACTGTTATCCGCATCCACCTCGCAACCACACGACTGTTATCCGCATTCGCCCCACAACTGCAAGACTGTTATCCGCATCCGCTCCGCAACCACACGACAGTTATCCGCAATTGCCCTAAAACCGCAAGACTGTTATCCGCATCCCCCCACAACCACACGACTGTTATCAGCATCCACTCCGCAACCACACGACTGTTATCCGCATCCGCCCCACAACCACACGACTGTTATCCGCATCCGCCCCACAACCACACGACTGTTATCCGCATCCACCCCGCAACCACACGACTGTTATCCGCATCAGCCCCGCAACCACAGGTCTGTTGTCCGCATCCACCCCTCAACCACACAACTGTTAACCGCATCCGCCCCGCAACCACACGACTGTTATCCGCATTCGACCCAAAACCGCAAGAATGTTATCCGTACCCGCCCCGCAACCACATGTCTGTTATCCGCATCCGCCCCACAACCACACGACTGTTACCCGCATTCGCCCCACAACCACACGACTGTTATCCGCATCCGCCCCACAACCACACAATTGTTATCCGCATTCGCCCCGCAACCGCAAGACTGTTATCCGCATTCGCCCCACAACCACACGACTGTTATCCGCATTCGCCCCACAACCACAAGACTGTTATCCGAATTCGCCCCACAACCACACGACTGTTATCCGCATTTGCCCAACAACCGCAAGACTGTTATCCGCATCCGCCCCGCAACCACACGTCTTTTATCCGCATCCGCCCCGCAACCACAGGACTGTTATCCGCATCCGCCCCTCATCCACAAGACTGTTATCCGCATCCGCCCAGCAACCACACGAAAGTTATCCGCATTCGCCCCACAACCACACGACTGTTATCCGCATTCGCCCCACAACCACACCACTGTTATCCGCATCCGCCCCGCATCCACACGACTGCTATCCGCAACCGCCCCACAACCGCAAGACTGTTATCCGCATCCGCCCCGCAACCACACGACTGTTATCCGCATCCGCCCCACAACCACAAGACTATTATCAGCATCCGCCCCGCATCCACACGACTGTTATCCGCATTCGCCCCGCAACCACACGACTGTTATCCGCATCCGCCCAAACAACCGCAAGACTGTTATCCGCATCCGCCCCTCAACCACACGACAGTTATCCGCATTCGCCCCCCTAACCACAAGACTGTTATCCGCATTTGCCCCACAACCACAAGACTGTTATCCGCATTTGCCCCACAACCACAAGACTGTTATCCGCATCCGCCCCACAACCTCAAAACTGTTATCCGCATTCGCCCCACAACCACACGACTGCAATCAGCATCCGCCCCACAACCTCAAAACTGTTATCCGCATTCGCCCCACAACCACACGACTGTTATCTGCATTCGCCCCGCATAAACACGACTGTTATCCGCATTCGCCCCACAACCGCAAGACTGTTATCCGCATCCGCCCCACAACCGCACGACTGATATCCGCACCCCCCTAACCACACGACTGTTATCCGCACTCGCCCCACAACCTCAAGACTGTTATCCGCATCCGCCCCTCAACCACACGACTGTTATCCGCATCCACACGACTGTTATCCGCATTACCCCGCAAACGCAAGACTGTTATCCGCATTCGCCCCCCAAACCGCAAGACAGTTATCCGCATCCTCCCCGCAACCACACGGCTGTTATCCGCATTCGCCCCACAACCGCAAGACTGTTATCCGCATCCGCCCCACAACCACAAGACTGTTATCAGCATCCACTCCGCAACCACACGACTGTTATCCGCATCCGCCCCACAACCACACGACTGTTATCCGCATCCACACGACTGTTATCCACATTACCCCGCAAACGCAAGATTGTTATCCGCATTCGCCCCGCAACCGCAAGACAGTTATCCGCATCCTCCCCGCAACCACACGGCTGTTATCCGCATTCGCCCCACAACCGCAAGACAGTTATCCGCATCCTCCCCGCAACTACACGACTGTCATCCGCAATTGCCCTACAACCGCAAGACTGTTATCCGCATCCTCCCACAACCACAAGACTGTTATCAGCATCCACTCCGCAACCACACGACTGTTATCCGCATCCGCCCCACAACCACACGACTGTTATCCGCATCCACTCCGCAACCACACGACTGTTATCCGCATCCGCCCCACAACCACACGACTGTTATCCGCATCCGCCCCGCATCCACACGACTGCTATCCGCAACCGCCCCACAACCGCAAGACTGTTATCAGCATTCGCCCCCCAACCACACGACTGTTATCCGCATCCGCCCCACAACCACACGAGTGTTATCCGCATCCGCCCCACAACCACACGACTAATATCCGCATCCGCCCCACAACCACAAGGCTGTTATCTGCAACCGCCCCGCAACCACATGACTATTATCCGCATTCGCCCCACAACCACAAGACTGTTATCCGCATTCTCCCCACAACCACAAGACTGTTATCCGCATCCGCCACGCAACCAAACGACTGTTATCCGCATTTGCCCCACAACCACAAGACTGTTATCCGCATTCGCCCAACAACCACACGACTGTTATCCGCATCCGACCCACAATCGCAAGACTGTTATCCGCATCCGCCCCACAACCACACTACTGTTATCCGCATCCACCCCACAACCACACGACTGTTGTCCGCATCCGCCCCACAACCGCAAGACTGTTATCCGCATCCGGCCCACAACCACAAGACTGTTATCCGTATCCGCCCCGCATCCACACGACTGTTATCCGCATTCGCACCGCAACCGCAAGACTGTTATCCGCATCAACCCCGCAACCACACGACTGTTATCCGCTTTCGCCCCACAATCGCAAGACTGTTATCCGCATCCGCCCGACAATCACACGACTGTTATCCGCATCAACCCCGCAACCACACGACTGTTATCCGCATTCGCCCCACAACCTCAAGACTGTTATCTGCATCCGCCCCTCAACCACACGACTGTTATCCGCATCCACACTGCATCCACACGACTGTCATCCGCATCCGCCCCTCAACCACACGACTGTTATCCGCAATTGCCCTTCAACCGCAAGACTGTTATCCGCATCCGCCCCACAACCACACGACTGTTATCAGCATCCGCTCCGCTACCACACGACTGTTATCCGCATTCGCCGCCCAAACCACAAGACTGTTATCCGCATCCGCCCCACAACCACACGACTGTCATCCGCATTCGCCTCGCAAACGCAAGACTGTTATCCGCATCAATCCCGCAACCACACGACTGTTATCCGCATTCACCCACCAAACCACAAGACTGTTATCCGCATCCGCCCCACAACTACACGACTGTTATCCGCATTCGCCCCGCAACCACAAGACTGTTATCCGCATCCTCCCCGCAACCACACGGCTGTTATCCGCATTCGCCCCACAACCGCAAGACTGTTATCCGCATCCGCTCCGCAACCACACGACTGTTATCCGCATCCTCCCCGCAACCACACGGCTGTTATCCGCATTCGCCCCACAACCGCAAGACTGTTATCCGCATGCGCCCCGCAACCGCAAGACTGTTATCCGCATCCACCTCGCAACCACACGACTGTTATCCGCATTCGCCCCACAACTGCAAGACTGTTATCCGCATCCGCTCCGCAACCACACGACAGTTATCCGCAATTGCCCTAAAACCGCAAGACTGTTATCCGCATCCCCCCACAACCACACGACTGTTATCAGCATCCACTCCGCAACCACACGACTGTTATCCGCATCCGCCCCACAACCACACGACTGTTATCCGCATCCGCCCCACAACCACACGACTGTTATCCGCATCCACCCCGCAACCACACGACTGTTATCCGCATCAGCCCCGCAACCACAGGTCTGTTGTCCGCATCCACCCCTCAACCACACAACTGTTAACCGCATCCGCCCCGCAACCACACGACTGTTATCCGCATTCGACCCAAAACCGCAAGAATGTTATCCGTACCCGCCCCGCAACCACATGTCTGTTATCCGCATCCGCCCCACAACCACACGACTGTTACCCGCATTCGCCCCACAACCACACGACTGTTATCCGCATCCGCCCCACAACCACACAATTGTTATCCGCATTCGCCCCGCAACCGCAAGACTGTTATCCGCATTCGCCCCACAACCACACGACTGTTATCCGCATTCGCCCCACAACCACAAGACTGTTATCCGAATTCGCCCCACAACCACACGACTGTTATCCGCATTTGCCCAACAACCGCAAGACTGTTATCCGCATCCGCCCCGCAACCACACGTCTTTTATCCGCATCCGCCCCGCAACCACAGGACTGTTATCCGCATCCGCCCCTCATCCACAAGACTGTTATCCGCATCCGCCCAGCAACCACACGAAAGTTATCCGCATTCGCCCCACAACCACACGACTGTTATCCGCATTCGCCCCACAACCACACCACTGTTATCCGCATCCGCCCCGCATCCACACGACTGCTATCCGCAACCGCCCCACAACCGCAAGACTGTTATCCGCATTCGCCCCCCAACCACACGACTGTTATCCGCATCCGCCCCACAACCACACGACTGTTATCCGCATCCGCCCCACAACCACACGACTGTTATCCGGATCCGCCCCACAACCACAAGGCTGTTTTCCGCAACCGCCCCGCAACCTCATGATTATTTTCCGCATTCGCACCACAACCACAAGACTGTTATCCGCATTCTCCCCACAACCACAAGACTGTTATCCGCATCCGCCCCGCAACCACACGACTGTGATCCGCATTAGCCCCACAACCACAAGACTGTTATCCGCATTCGCCCAACAACCACACGACTGTTATCCGCATCCGCCCCACAACCACACGACTGTTATCCGCATCCACCCCACAACCACACGACTGTTATACGCATCCGCCCCACAACCGCAAGACTGCTATCCGCATCCGGCCCATAACCACAAGACTGTTATCCGCATCCGACCCGCAGCCACACGACTGTTATCCGCATCCGCCCCAAAACCTCAAGACTGTTATCCGCATCCGCCCCGCAACCACTCGACTGTTATCCGCATTCGCCCCCCAAACCACAAGACTGTTATCCGCATCCGGCCCACAATCACAAGACTGTTATCAGCATCCGCCCCGCATCCACACGACTGTTATCCGCATCCGACCCGCAACCAAACGTCTGCTATCCGCATCCGCCCAGCAACCACACGACAGTTATCCGCATTCGCCCCACAACCACACGACTGTTATCCGCATTCGCCCCACAACCACACGACTGTTATCCGCATCCGCCCCGCATCCACACGACTGCTATCCGCAACCACCCCACAACCGCAAGACTGTTGTCCGCATTCGCCCCCCAACCACACAACTGTTATCCGCATCCGCCCCACAACCACACGACTGTTATCCGCATCCGCCCCACAACCACACGACTGTTATCCTCATCCGCCCCACAACCACAAGGCTGTTATCCGCAACCGTCCCGCAACCACATGACTATTATCCACATTCGCCCCACAACCACAAGACTGTTATCCGCATTCTCCCCACAACCACAAGACTGTTATCCGCATCCGCCCCGCAACCACACGACTGTGATCCGCATTTGCCCCACAACCACAAGACTGTTATCCGCATTCGCCCAACAACCACACGACTGTTATCCGCATCTCCCCCACAACCACACGACTGTTATCCGCATCCACCCCACAACCACACGACTGTTATCCGCATCCGCCCCACAACCGCAAGACTGTTATCCGCATCCGGCCCACAACCACAAGACTGTTATCCGCATCCGACCCGCAGCCTCACGACTGTTATCCGCATCCGCCCCAAAACCGCAAGACTGTTATCCGCATCCACCCCGCAACCACACGACTGTTATCCGCCTTCGCCCCCCAATCCACAAGACTGTTATCCGCATCCGGCCCACAACCACAAGACTGTTATCAGCATCCGCCCCGCATCCACACGACTGTTATCCGCATTCGCCCCGCAACCTCAAGACTGTTATCCGCATCCGCCCCGCAACCACACGACTGTTATCCGCATCCGCCCCACAACCACAAGACTATTATCAGCATCCGCCCCGCATCCACACGACTGTTATCCGCATTCGCCCCGCAACCACACGACTGTTATCCTCATCCGCCCAAACAATCGCAAGACTGTTATCCGCATCCACCCCTCAACCACACGACAGTTATCCGCATTCGCCCCCTAACCACAAGACTGTTATCCGCATTTGCCCCACAACCACAAGACTGTTATCCGCATTCGCCCCACAACCACAAGACTGTTATCCGCATCCGCCCCACAACCTCAAAACTGTTATCCGCATTCGCCCCACAACCACACGACTGCAATCAGCATCCGCCCCACAACCTCAAAACTGTTATCCGCATTCGCCCCACAACCACACGACTGCTATCTGCATTCGCCCCGCATCCACACGACTGTTATCCGCATTCGCCCCACAACAGCAAGACTGTTATCCGCATCCGCCCCACAACCGCACGACTGATATCCGCACCCCCTAACCACACGACTGTTATCCGCATTCGCCCCACAACCTCAAGACTGTTATCCGCATCCGCCCCTCAACCACACGACTGTTATCCGCATCCACACCGCATCCACACGACTGTTATCCGCAATACCCCGCAACCGCAAGACTGTTATCCGCATTCGCCCCGCAACCGCAAGACTGTTATCCGCATCCTCCCCGCAACCACACGGCTGTTATTCGCATTCGCCCCACAACCGCAAGACTGTTATCCGCATCCGCTCCGCAAACACACGACTGTTATCCGCAATTGCCCTACAACCGCAAGACTGTTATCCGCATCCTCCCACAACCACAAGACTGTTATCAGCATCCACTCCGCAACCACACGACTGTTATCCGCATCCGCCCCACAACCACACGACTGTTTTCCGCATCCACTCCGCAACCACACGACTGTTATCCGCATCCGCCCCACAACCACACGACTGTTATCCGCATCCGCCCCGCATCCACACGACTGCTATCCGCAACCGCCCCACAACCGCAAGACTGTTATCCGCAATCGCCCCCCAACCACACGACTGTTTTCCGCATCCGCCCCATAACCACACGACTGTTATCCGCATCCGCCCCACAACCACACGACTGTTATCCGCATCCGCCCCACAACCACAAGGCTGTTATCTGCAACCGCCTCGCAACCACATGACTATTATCCGCATTCGCCCCACAACCACAAGACTGTTATCCGCATTCTCCCCACAACCACAAGACTGTTATCCGCATCCGCCCCGCAACCACACGACTGTTATCCGCATTTGCCCCACAACCACAAGACTGTTATCCGCATTCGCCTAACAACCACACGAATATTATCCGCATCCGCCCCACATCCACACGACTGTTATCCGCATCCGACCCACAATCGCAAGACTGTTATCCGCATCCGCCCCGCATCCACACGACTGTTATCCGCATCCGCCCCACAACCACACTACTGTTATCCGCATCCACCCCACAACCACACGACTGTTGTCCGCATCCGCCCCACAACCGCAAGACTGTTATCCGCATCCGGCCCACAACCACAAGACTGTTATCCGCATCCGACCCGCAGCCACACGACTGTTATCCGCATCCGCCCCACAACCGCAAGACTGTTATCCGCATCCGCCCCGCAACCACACGACTGTTATCCGCATTCGCCCCCCAAACCACAAGACTGTTATCCGAATCCGGCCCACAACCACAAGACTGTTATCAGCATCCGCCCCGCATCCACACGACTGTTATCCGCTTTCGCCCCGCAACCACACGACTGTAATCCGCATTCGCCCCACAACCTGAAGACTGTTATCCGCATCTTCCCCGCAACCACAGGACTGTTATCCGCATCCGAAACTCATCCACACGACTGTTATCCGCATCCGGCCCGAAACCACACGTCTTTTATCCGCATCCGTCCAGCAACCACACGACAGTTATCCGCATTCGCCCCACAACCACACGACTGTTATCCGCATTCGCCCCACAACCAAACGACTGTTATCCGCATCCGCCCCGAATCCACACGACTACTATCCGCAACCGCCCCACAACCGCAAGACTGTTATCCGCATTTGCCCCCCAACCACACGACTGTTATCCTCATCCGCCCCACAACCACACGATTGTTATCCGCATCCGCCCCACAACCACACGACTGTTATCCGCATCCGCCCCACAACCACAAGGCTGTTATCCGCAACCGCTCCGCAACAACATGACTATTATCCGCATTCACCCCACAACCACAAGACTGTTATCCGCATTCTCCCCACAACCACAAGACTGTTATCCGCATCCGCCCCGCAACCACACGACTGTGATCCGCATTTGCCCCACAACCACAAGACTGTTATCCGCATTCGCCCAACAACCACACGACTGTTATCCGCATCCGCCCCACAACCACACGACTGTTATCCGCATCCACCTCACAACCACACGACTGTTATCCGCATCCGCCCCACAACCGCAAGACTGTTATCCGCATCCGGCCCACAACCACAAGACTGTTATCCGCATCCGACCCGCAGCCACACGACTGTTATCCGCATCCGCCCTTAAACCGCAAGACTGTTATCCGCATCCGCCCCGCAACCACACGACTGTTTTCCGCCTTCGCCCCCCAATCCACAAGACTGTTATCCGCATCCCGCCCACAACCACAAGACTGTTATCAGCATTCGCCCCTCATCTACACGACTGTTATCCGCATTCGCCCCGCAACCTCAAGACTGTTATCCGCATCCGCCCCGCAACCACACGACTGTTATCCGCATCCGCCCCACAACCACAAGACTATTATCAGCATCCGCCCCGCATCCACACGACTGTTATCCGCATTCGCCCCGCAACCACACGACTGTTATCCGCATCCGCCCAAACAACCGCAAGACTGTTATCCGCATCCGCCCCTCAACCACACGACAGTTATCCGCATTCGCCCCCCTAACCACAAGACTGTTATCCGCATTTGCCCCACAACCACAAGACTGTTATCCGCATTTGCCCCACAACCACAAGACTGTTATCCGCATCCGCCCCACAACCTCAAAACTGTTATCCGCATTCGCCCCACAACCACACGACTGCAATCAGCATCCGCCCCACAACCTCAAAACTGTTATCCGCATTCGCCCCACAACCACACGACTGTTATCTGCATTCGCCCCGCATAAACACGACTGTTATCCGCATTCGCCCCACAACCGCAAGACTGTTATCCGCATCCGCCCCACAACCGCACGACTGATATCCGCACCCCCCTAACCACACGACTGTTATCCGCACTCGCCCCACAACCTCAAGACTGTTATCCGCATCCGCCCCTCAACCACACGACTGTTATCCGCATCCACACGACTGTTATCCGCATTACCCCGCAAACGCAAGACTGTTATCCGCATTCGCCCCGCAACCGCAAGACAGTTATCCGCATCCACCCCGCAACCACACGGCTGTTATCCGCATTCGCCCCACAACCGCAAGACTGTTATCCGCATCCGCCCCACAACCACAAGACTGTTATCAGCATCCACTCCGCAACCACACGACTGTTATCCGCATCCGCCCCACAACCACACGACTGTTATCCGCATCCACACGACTGTTATCCACATTACCCCGCAAACGCAAGATTGTTATCCGCATTCGCCCCGCAACCGCAAGACAGTTATCCGCATCCTCCCCGCAACCACACGGCTGTTATCCGCATTCGCCCCACAACCGCAAGACAGTTATCCGCATCCTCCCCGCAACTACACGACTGTCATCCGCAATTGCCCTACAACCGCAAGACTGTTATCCGCATCCTCCCACAACCACAAGACTGTTATCAGCATCCACTCCGCAACCACACGACTGTTATCCGCATCCGCCCCACAACCACACGACTGTTATCCGCATCCACTCCGCAACCACACGACTGTTATCCGCATCCGCCCCACAACCACACGACTGTTATCCGCATCCGCCCCGCATCCACACGACTGCTATCCGCAACCGCCCCACAACCGCAAGACTGTTATCAGCATTCGCCCCCCAACCACACGACTGTTATCCGCATCCGCCCCACAACCACACGAGTGTTATCCGCATCCGCCCCACAACCACACGACTAATATCCGCATCCGCCCCACAACCACAAGGCTGTTATCTGCAACCGCCCCGCAACCACATGACTATTATCCGCATTCGCCCCACAACCACAAGACTGTTATCCGCATTCTCCCCACAACCACAAGACTGTTATCCGCATCCGCCACGCAACCAAACGACTGTTATCCGCATTTGCCCCACAACCACAAGACTGTTATCCGCATTCGCCCAACAACCACACGACTGTTATCCGCATCCGACCCACAATCGCAAGACTGTTATCCGCATCCGCCCCACAACCACACTACTGTTATCCGCATCCACCCCACAACCACACGACTGTTGTCCGCATCCGCCCCACAACCGCAAGACTGTTATCCGCATCCGGCCCACAACCACAAGACTGTTATCCGCATCCTACCCGCAGCCACACGACTGTTATCCGCATCCGCCCCACAACCGCAAGACTGTTATCCGCATCCGCCCCGCAACCACACGACTGTTATCCGCATTCGCCCCCCAAACCACAAGACTGTTATCCGAATCCGGCCCACAACCACAAGACTGTTATCAGCATCCGCCCCGCATCCACACGACTGTTATCCGCTTTCGCCCCGCAACCACACGACTGTTATCCGCATTCGCCCCACAACCTGAAGACTGTTATCCGCATCTTCCCCGCAACAACATGACTGTTACCTGCATCCGCCCCACAACCACAAGACTGTTATCCGCATTCTCCCCACAACCACACGACTGTTATCAGCATCCACACCGCAACCACTCGACTGTTATCCGCATCCGCCCTACAACCACACGACTGTTATCCGCTTCCGCCCCACAACTACACGACTGTTATCCGCAATTGCCCTACAACCGCAAGACTGTTATCCGCATCCCCCCACAACCACACGAAAATTATCAGCATCCGCTCCGCAACCACACGACTGTTATCCGCATTCGCCCCCCAAACAACAAGACTGTTATCCGCATTCGCCCCACAACCACAAGACTGTTATCCGCATTCGCCCCTCAACCACAAGACTGTTATCCGTATCCGCCCCGCATCCACACGACTGTTATCCGCTTTCGCCCTGCAACCGCAAGACTGTTATCCGCATCCACCTCGCAACCACACGACTGTTATCCGCATTCGCCCCACAACCGCAAGACTGTTATCCGCATCCGCCCCTCAACCACACGACTGTTATCCGCATCCACACCGTATCCACACGACTGTTATCCGCATTCGCCCCACAACCACAAGACTGTTATCCGCATCCGCCCCTCAACCACACGACTGTTATCCGCATCCGCTCCGCAACCACACGACTATTATCCGCATCCGCCCCGCAATCACACGTCTGGTATCCGCATCCGCCCCACAACCTCACGAATGTTATCCGCATCCGCCCCGTAAACACACGACTGTTATCCTCATTCGCCCCACAACCGCAAGACTGTTATCTGCATCCGCCCCGCAACCAAACGTCTGTTATCCGCATTTGGCCCACAACCACACGACTGTTATCCGCATACGCCCCGCAACCACACGACTGTTATCCGCATTCGCCCCACAACCACACGACTGATATCCGCACCCCCCCTTACCACACGACTCTAATCCGCATCCGCCCCAAAACCTCAAAACTGTTATCCGCATTCGCCCCACAACCACACGACTGCTATCAGCATTCGCCCCGCATCCACACGACTGTTATCCGCATTCGCCCCACAACCGCAAGACTGTTATCCGCATCCGCCCCCACAACCACATGACTGATATCCGCACCCCCCCCCTAACCACACGACTGTTATCCGCATTCACCCCACAACCCCAAGACTGTTATCCGCATCCGCCCCTCAACCACACGACTGTTATCCGCATCCACACCGCATCCACACGACTGTTATCCGCATTTGCCCCGCAACCGCAAGACTGTTATCCGCATTCGCCCCGCAACCGCAAGACTGTTATCCGCATTCGCCCCACAACCTCAAGACTGTTATCCGCATCCGCCCCTCAACCACACGACTGTTATCCGCATTCGCCCCGCAACCACACGACTGCTATCCGCATCCGCCCCACAACCACACGACTGTTATCCGCGTCCGCCCCACAACCACACGACTGTTATCCGCAATTGCCCTACAACCGCAAGACTGTTATCCGCATCCGCCCCACAACCACACGACTGTTATCAGCATCCGCTCCGCAACCACACGACTGTTATCCGCATTCGCCCCCCAAACCACAAGACTGTTATCCGCATTCGCCCCACAGCCACAAGACTGTTATCCGCATCCGCCCCACAACCACAAGACTGTTATCCGTATCCGCCCTGCATCCACACGACTGTTATCCGCATTCGCCCCGCAACCGCAAGACTGTTATCCGCATCCACCTCGCAACCACACGACTGTTATCCACATTCGCCCCACAACCGCAAGACTGTTATCCGCATCCGCCCCACAACCACACGACTTTTATCCGCATCCACCCCGCAACCCCACGACTGTTATCCGCATTCGCCCCACAACCTCAAGACTGTTATCCGCATCCGCCCCACAATCACACGACTGTTATCCGCATCCACACCGCATCCACACGACTGTTATCCGCATCCGCCCCACAACCACACGACTGTTATCCGCATCCACCCCGCAACCACACGACTGTTATCCGCATTCGCCCCACAACCTCAAACTGTTATCCGCATCCGCCCCGCTACCACACGGCTGTTATCCGCATTCGCCCCACAACCGCAAGACTGTTATCCGCATCCGCTCCGCAACCACACGACTGTTATCCGCAATTGCCCTGCAACCGCAAGACTGTTATCCCCATCCGCCCCACAACCACACGACTGTTATCAGCATCCGCTCCGCAACCACACGACTGTTATCCGCATTCGCCTCCCAACCACACGACTGTTATCAGCATCCGCCCCACAACCACACGACTGTTAACCGCATCCGCCCCGCAACCACACGACTGTTATCCGCAATTGCCCTACAACCGCAAGACTCTTATCCGCATCCGCCCCGCAATCACACGTCTTGTATCCGCATCCGCCCCACAACCTCACGAATGTTATACGCATCCGCCCCGTAAACACACGACTGTTATCCGCATTCGCCCCACAACCGGAAGACTGTTATCCGTATCCGCCCCGCAAGCTCTCGATTGTTATCCGCATTCGCCCCACAACCGCAAGACTGTTATCCGCATCCGCCCCGTAAACACACGACTGTTATCCGCATCCGCCCCAAAACCTCAAAACTGTTATCCGCATCCGCCCCGCAACCAAACGTCTGTTATCCGCATTTGGCCCACAACCACACGACTGTTATCCGCATACGCCCCGCAACCACACGACTGTTATCCGCATTCGCCCCACAACCACACGACTGATATCCGCACCCCCCCTTACCACACGACTCTAATCCGCATCCGCCCCAAAACCTCAAAACTGTTATCCGCATTCGCCCCACAACCACACGACTGCTATCAGCATTCGCCCCGCATCCACACGACTGTTATCCGCATTCGCCCCACAACCGCAAGACTGTTATCCGCATCCGCCCCCACAACCACATGACTGATATCCGCACCCCCCCCTAACCACACGACTGTTATCCGCATTCACCCCACAACCTCAAGACTGTTATCCGCATCCGCCCCTCAACCACACGACTGTTATCCGCATCCACACCGCCTCCACACGACTGTTATCCGCATTTGCCCCGCAACCGCAAGACTGTTATCCGCATTCGCCCCGCAACCGCAAGACTGTTATCCGCATTCGCCCCACAACCTCAAGACTGTTATCCGCATCCGCCCCTCAACCACACGACTGTTATCCGCATTCGCCCCGCAACCACACGACTGCTATCCGCATCCGCCCCACAACCTCAAAACTGTTATCCGCATTCGCCCCACAACCACACGACTGCAATCAGCATCCGCCCCACAACCTCAAAACTGTTATCCGCATTCGCCCCACAACCACACGACTGTTATCTGCATTCGCCCCGCATAAACACGACTGTTATCCGCATTCGCCCCACAACCGCAAGACTGTTATCCGCATCCGCCCCACAACCGCACGACTGATATCCGCACCCCCCTAACCACACGACTGTTATCCGCACTCGCCCCACAACCTCAAGACTGTTATCCGCATCCGCCCCTCAACCACACGACTGTTATCCGCATCCACACGACTGTTATCCGCATTACCCCGCAAACGCAAGACTGTTATCCGCATTCGCCCCGCAACCGCAAGACAGTTATCCGCATCCTCCCCGCAACCACACGGCTGTTATCCGCATTCGCCCCACAACCGCAAGACTGTTATCCGCATCCGCCCCACAACCACAAGACTGTTATCAGCATCCAATCCGCAACCACACGACTGTTATCCGCATCCGCCCCACAACCACACGACTGTTATCCGCATCCACACGACTGTTATCCACATTACCCCGCAAACGCAAGATTGTTATCCGCATTCGCCCCGCAACCGCAAGACAGTTATCCGCATCCTCCCCGCAACCACACGGCTGTTATCCGCATTCGCCCCACAACCGCAAGACAGTTATCCGCATCCTCCCCGCAACTACACGACTGTCATCCGCAATTGCCCTACAACCGCAAGACTGTTATCCGCATCCTCCCACAACCACAAGACTGTTATCAGCATCCACTCCGCAACCACACGACTGTTATCCGCATCCGCCCCACAACCACACGACTGTTATCCGCATCCACTCCGCAACCACACGACTGTTATCCGCATCCGCCCCACAACCACACGACTGTTATCCGCATCCGCCACGCATCCACACGACTGCTATCCGCAACCGCCCCACAACCGCAAGACTGTTATCAGCATTCGCCCCCCAACCACACGACTGTTATCCGCATCCGCCCCACAACCACACGAGTGTTATCCGCATCCGCCCCACAACCACACGACTAATATCCGCATCCGCCCCACAACCACAAGGCTGTTATCTGCAACCGCCCCGCAACCACATGACTATTATCCGCATTCGCCCCACAACCACAAGACTGTTATCCGCATTCTCCCCACAACCACAAGACTGTTATCCGCATCCGCCACGCAACCAAACGACTGTTATCCGCATTTGCCCCACAACCACAAGACTGTTATCCGCATTCGCCCAACAACCACACGACTGTTATCCGCATCCGACCCACAATCGCAAGACTGTTATCCGCATCCGCCCCACAACCACACTACTGTTATCCGCATCCACCCCACAACCACACGACTGTTGTCCGCATCCGCCCCACAACCGCAAGACTGTTATCCGCATCCGGCCCACAACCACAAGACTGTTATCCGTATCCGCCCCGCATCCACACGACTGTTATCCGCATTCGCACCGCAACCGCAAGACTGTTATCCGCATCAACCCCGCAACCACACGACTGTTATCCGCTTTCGCCCCACAATCGCAAGACTGTTATCCGCATCCGCCCGACAATCACACGACTGTTATCCGCATCAACCCCGCAACCACACGACTGTTATCCGCATTCGCCCCACAACCTCAAGACTGTTATCTGCATCCGCCCCTCAACCACACGACTGTTATCCGCATCCACACTGCATCCACACGACTGTCATCCGCATCCGCCCCTCAACCACACGACTGTTATCCGCAATTGCCCTTCAACCGCAAGACTGTTATCCGCATCCGCCCCACAACCACACGACTGTTATCAGCATCCGCTCCGCTACCACACGACTGTTATCCGCATTCGCCGCCCAAACCACAAGACTGTTATCCGCATCCGCCCCACAACCACACGACTGTCATCCGCATTCGCCTCGCAAACGCAAGACTGTTATCCGCATCAATCCCGCAACCACACGACTGTTATCCGCATTCACCCACCAAACCACAAGACTGTTATCCGCATCCGCCCCACAACTACACGACTGTTATCCGCATTCGCCCCGCAACCACAAGACTGTTATCCGCATCCTCCCCGCAACCACACGGCTGTTATCCGCATTCGCCCCACAACCGCAAGACTGTTATCCGCATCCGCTCCGCAACCACACGACTGTTATCCGCATGCGCCCCGCAACCGCAAGACTGTTATCCGCATCCACCTCGCAACCACACGACTGTTATCCGCATTCGCCCCACAACTGCAAGACTGTTATCCGCATCCGCTCCGCAACCACACGACAGTTATCCGCAATTGCCCTAAAACCGCAAGACTGTTATCCGCATCCCCCCACAACCACACGACTGTTATCAGCATCCACTCCGCAACCACACGACTGTTATCCGCATCCGCCCCACAACCACACGACTGTTATCCGCATCCGCCCCACAACCACACGACTGTTATCCGCATCCACCCCGCAACCACACGACTGTTATCTGCATCAGCCCCGCAACCACAGGTCTGTTATCCGCATCCACCCCTCAACCACACAACTGTTAACCGCATCCGCCCCGCAACCACACGACTGTTATCCGCATTCGACCCAAAACCGCAAGAATGTTATCCGTACCCGCCCCGCAACCACATGTCTGTTATCCGCATCCGCCCCACAACCACACGACTGTTACCCGCATTCGCCCCACAACCACACGACTGTTATCCGCATCCGCCCCACAACCACACAATTGTTATCCGCATTCGCCCCGCAACCGCAAGACTGTTATCCGCATTCGCCCCACAACCACACGACTGTTATCCGCATTCGCCCCACAACCACAAGACTGTTATCCGAATTCGCCCCACAACCACACGACTGTTATCCGCATTTGCCCAACAACCGCAAGACTGTTATCCGCATCCGCCCCGCAACCACACGTCTTTTATCCGCATCCGCCCCGCAACCACAGGACTGTTATCCGCATCCGCCCCTCATCCACAAGACTGTTATCCGCATCCGCCCAGCAACCACACGAAAGTTATCCGCATTCGCCCCACAACCACACGACTGTTATCCGCATTCGCCCCACAACCACACCACTGTTATCCGCATCCGCCCCGCATCCACACGACTGCTATCCGCAACCGCCCCACAACCGCAAGACTGTTATCCGCATTCGCCCCCCAACCACACGACTGTTATCCGCATCCGCCCCACAACCACACGACTGTTATCCGCATCCGCCCCACAACCACACGACTGTTATCCGGATCCGCCCCACAACCACAAGGCTGTTTTCCGCAACCGCCCCGCAACCTCATGATTATTATCCGCATTCGCACCACAACCACAAGACTGTTATCCGCATTCTCCCCACAACCACAAGACTGTTATCCGCATCCGCCCCGCAACCACACGACTGTGATCCGCATTAGCCCCACAACAACAAGACTGTTATCCGCATTCGCCCAACAACCACACGACTGTTATCCGCATCCGCCCCACAACCACACGACTGTTATCCGCATCCACCCCACAACCACACGACTGTTATCCGCATCCGCCCCACAACCGCAAGACTGCTATCCGCATCCGGCCCACAACCACAAGACTGTTATCCGCATCCGACCCGCAGCCACACGACTGTTATCCGCATCCGCCCCAAAACCTCAAGACTGTTATCCGCATCCGCCCCGCAACCACTCGACTGTTATCCGCATTCGCCCCCCAAACCACAAGACTGTTATCCGCATCCGGCCCACAATCACAAGACTGTTATCAGCATCCGCCCCGCATCCACACGACTGTTATCCGCATCCGACCCGCAACCAAACGTCTGCTATCCGCATCCGCCCAGCAACCACACGACAGTTATCCGCATTCGCCCCACAACCACACGACTGTTATCCGCATTCGCCCCACAACCACACGACTGTTATCCGCATCCGCCCCGCATCCACACGACTGCTATCCGCAACCACCCCACAACCGCAAGACTGTTGTCCGCATTCGCCCCCCAACCACACAACTGTTATCCGCATCCGCCCCACAACCACACGACTGTTATCCGCATCCGCCCCACAACCACACGACTGTTATCCTCATCCGCCCCACAACCACAAGGCTGTTATCCGCAACCGTCCCGCAACCACATGACTATTATCCACATTCGCCCCACAACCACAAGACTGTTATCCGCATTCTCCCCACAACCACAAGACTGTTATCCGCATCCGCCCCGCAACCACACGACTGTGATCCGCATTTGCCCCACAACCACAAGACTGTTATCCGCATTCGCCCAACAACCACACGACTGTTATCCGCATCTCCCCCACAACCACACGACTGTTATCCGCATCCACCCCACAACCACACGACTGTTATCCGCATCCGCCCCACAACCGCAAGACTGTTATCCGCATCCGGCCCACAACCACAAGACTGTTATCCGCATCCGACCCGCAGCCTCACGACTGTTATCCGCATCCGCCCCAAAACCGCAAGACTGTTATCCGCATCCACCCCGCAACCACACGACTGTTATCCGCCTTCGCCCCCCAATCCACAAGACTGTTATCCGCATCCGGCCCACAACCACAAGACTGTTATCAGCATCCGCCCCGCATCCACACGACTGTTATCCGCATTCGCCCCGCAACCTCAAGACTGTTATCCGCATCCGCCCCGCAACCACACGACTGTTATCCGCATCCGCCCCACAACCACAAGACTATTATCAGCATCCGCCCCGCATCCACACGACTGTTATCCGCATTCGCCCCGCAACCACACGACTGTTATCCTCATCCGCCCAAACAACCGCAAGACTGTTATCCGCATCCACCCCTCAACCACACGACAGTTATCCGCATTCGCCCCCCTAACCACAAGACTGTTATCCGCATTTGCCCCACAACCACAAGACTGTTATCCGCATTCGCCCCACAACCACAAGACTGTTATCCGCATCCGCCCCACAACCTCAAAACTGTTATCCGCATTCGCCCCACAACCACACGACTGCAATCAGCATCCGCCCCACAACCTCAAAACTGTTATCCGCATTCGCCCCACAACCACACGACTGCTATCTGCATTCGCCCCGCATCCACACGACTGTTATCCGCATTCGCCCCACAACAGCAAGACTGTTATCCGCATCCGCCCCACAACCGCACGACTGATATCCGCACCCCCTAACCCTACGACTGTTATCCGCATTCGCCCCACAACCTCAAGACTGTTATCCGCATCCGCCCCTCAACCACACGACTGTTATCCGCATCCACACCGCATCCACACGACTGTTATCCGCAATACCCCGCAACCGCAAGACTGTTATCCGCATTCGCCCCGCAACCGCAAGACTGTTATCCGCATCCTCCCCGCAACCACACGGCTGTTATCCGCATTCGCCCCACAACCGCAAGACTGTTATCCGCATCCGCTCCGCAAACACACGACTGTTATCCGCAATTGCCCTACAACCGCAAGACTGTTATCCGCATCCTCCCACAACCACAAGACTGTTATCAGCATCCACTCCGCAAACACACGACTGTTATCCGCATCCGCCCCACAACCACACGACTGTTTTCCGCATCCACTCCGCAACCACACGACTGTTATCCGCATCCGCCCCACAACCACACGACTGTTATCCGCATCCGCCCCGCATCCACACGACTGCTATCCGCAACCGCCCCACAACCGCAAGACTGTTATCCGCAATCGCCCCCCAACCACACGACTGTTTTCCGCATCCGCCCCATAACCACACGACTGTTATCCGCATCCGCCCCACAACCACACGACTGTTATCCGCATCCGCCCCACAACCACAAGGCTGTTATCTGCAACCGCCTCGCAACCACATGACTATTATCCGCATTCGCCCCACAACCACAAGACTGTTATCCGCATTCTCCCCACAACCACAAGACTGTTATCCTCATCCGCCCCGCAACCACACGACTGTTATCCGCATTTGCCCCACAACCACAAGACTGTTATCCGCATTCGCCTAACAACCACACGAATATTATCCGCATCCGCCCCACATCCACACGACTGTTATCCGCATCCGACCCACAATCGCAAGACTGTTATCCGCATCCGCCCCGCATCCACACGACTGTTATCCGCATCCGCCCCACAACCACACTACTGTTATCCGCATCCACCCCACAACCACACGACTGTTGTCCGCATCCGCCCCACAACCGCAAGACTGTTATCCGCATCCGGCCCACAACCACAAGACTGTTATCCGCATCCGACCCGCAGCCACACGACTGTTATCCGCATCCGCCCCACAACCGCAAGACTGTTATCCGCATCCGCCCCGCAACCACACGACTGTTATCCGCATTCGCCCCCCAAACCACAAGACTGTTATCCGAATCCGGCCCACAACCACAAGACTGTTATCAGCATCCGCCCCGCATCCACACGACTGTTATCCGCTTTCGCCCCGCAACCACACGACTGTAATCCGCATTCGCCCCACAACCTGAAGACTGTTATCCGCATCTTCCCCGCAACCACAGGACTGTTATCCGCATCCGAAACTCATCCACACGACTGTTATCCGCATCCGGCCCGAAACCACACGTCTTTTATCCGCATCCGTCCAGCAACCACACGACAGTTATCCGCATTCGCCCCACAACCACACGACTGTTATCCGCATTCGCCCCACAACCAAACGACTGTTATCCGCATCCGCCCCGAATCCACACGACTACTATCCGCAACCGCCCCACAACCGCAAGACTGTTATCCGCATTTGCCCCCCAACCACACGACTGTTATCCACATCCGCCCCACAACCACACGATTGTTATCCGCATCCGCCCCACAACCACACGACTGTTATCCGCATCCGCCCCACAACCACAAGGCTGTTATCCGCAACCGCTCCGCAACAACATGACTATTATCCGCATTCACCCCACAACCACAAGACTGTTATCCGCATTCTCCCCACAACCACAAGACTGTTATCCGCATCCGCCCCGCAACCACACGACTGTGATCCGCATTTGCCCCACAACCACAAGACTGTTATCCGCATTCGCCCAACAACCACACGACTGTTATCCGCATCCGCCCCACAACCACACGACTGTTATCCGCATCCACCTCACAACCACACGACTGTTATCCGCATCCGCCCCACAACCGCAAGACTGTTATCCGCATCCGGCCCACAACCACAAGACTGTTATCCGCATCCGACCCGCAGCCACACGACTGTTATCCGCATCCGCCCTTAAACCGCAAGACTGTTATCCGCATCCGCCCCGCAACCACACGACTGTTTTCCGCCTTCGCCCCCCAATCCACAAGACTGTTATCCGCATCCCGCCCACAACCACAAGACTGTTATCAGCATCCGCCCCTCATCTACACGACTGTTATCCGCATTCGCCCCGCAACCTCAAGACTGTTATCCGCATCCGCCCCGCAACCACACGACTGTTATCCGCATCCGCCCCACAACCACAAGACTATTATCAGCATCCGCCCCGCATCCACACGACTGTTATCCGCATTCGCCCCGCAACCACACGACTGTTATCCGCATCCGCCCAAACAACCGCAAGACTGTTATCCGCATCCGCCCCTCAACCACACGACAGTTATCCGCATTCGCCCCCCTAACCACAAGACTGTTATCCGCATTTGCCCCACAACCACAAGACTGTTATCCGCATTTGCCCCACAACCACAAGACTGTTATCCGCATCCGCCCCACAACCTCAAAACTGTTATCCGCATTCGCCCCACAACCACACGACTGCAATCAGCATCCGCCCCACAACCTCAAAACTGTTATCCGCATTCGCCCCACAACCACACGACTGTTATCTGCATTCGCCCCGCATAAACACGACTGTTATCCGCATTCGCCCCACAACCGCAAGACTGTTATCCGCATCCGCCCCACAACCGCACGACTGATATCCGCACCCCCCTAACCACACGACTGTTATCCGCACTCGCCCCACAACCTCAAGACTGTTATCCGCATCCGCCCCTCAACCACACGACTGTTATCCGCATCCACACGACTGTTATCCGCATTACCCCGCAAACGCAAGACTGTTATCCGCATTCGCCCCGCAACCGCAAGACAGTTATCCGCATCCACCCCGCAACCACACGGCTGTTATCCGCATTCGCCCCACAACCGCAAGACTGTTATCCGCATCCGCCCCACAACCACAAGACTGTTATCAGCATCCACTCCGCAACCACACGACTGTTATCCGCATCCGCCCCACAACCACACGA
Source organism: Meconema thalassinum (assembly GCA_946902985.2). Lineage (NCBI taxonomy): Eukaryota > Metazoa > Arthropoda > Insecta > Orthoptera > Tettigoniidae > Meconema > Meconema thalassinum. The sequence continues at coordinate 321,818,671 of OX336388.2, read as the reverse complement.
CTGTTATCCGCATCCACACGACTGTTATCCACATTACCCCGCAAACGCAAGATTGTTATCCGCATTCGCCCCGCAACCGCAAGACAGTTATCCGCATCCTCCCCGCAACCACACGGCTGTTATCCGCATTCGCCCCACAACCGCAAGACAGTTATCCGCATCCTCCCCGCAACTACACGACTGTCATCCGCAATTGCCCTACAACCGCAAGACTGTTATCCGCATCCTCCCACAACCACAAGACTGTTATCAGCATCCACTCCGCAACCACACGACTGTTATCCGCATCCGCCCCACAACCACACGACTGTTATCCGCATCCACTCCGCAACCACACGACTGTTATCCGCATCCGCCCCACAACCACACGACTGTTATCCGCATCCGCCCCGCATCCACACGACTGCTATCCGCAACCGCCCCACAACCGCAAGACTGTTATCAGCATTCGCCCCCCAACCACACGACTGTTATCCGCATCCGCCCCACAACCACACGAGTGTTATCCGCATCCGCCCCACAACCACACGACTAATATCCGCATCCGCCCCACAACCACAAGGCTGTTATCTGCAACCGCCCCGCAACCACATGACTATTATCCGCATTCGCCCCACAACCACAAGACTGTTATCCGCATTCTCCCCACAACCACAAGACTGTTATCCGCATCCGCCACGCAACCAAACGACTGTTATCCGCATTTGCCCCACAACCACAAGACTGTTATCCGCATTCGCCCAACAACCACACGACTGTTATCCGCATCCGACCCACAATCGCAAGACTGTTATCCGCATCCGCCCCACAACCACACTACTGTAATCCGCATCCACCCCACAACCACACGACTGTTGTCCGCATCCGCCCCACAACCGCAAGACTGTTATCCGCATCCGGCCCACAACCACAAGACTGTTATCCGCATCCTACCCGCAGCCACACGACTGTTATCCGCATCCGCCCCACAACCGCAAGACTGTTATCCGCATCCGCCCCGCAACCACACGACTGTTATCCGCATTCGCCCCCCAAACCACAAGACTGTTATCCGAATCCGGCCCACAACCACAAGACTGTTATCAGCATCCGCCCCGCATCCACACGACTGTTATCCGCTTTCGCCCCGCAACCACACGACTGTTATCCGCATTCGCCCCACAACCTGAAGACTGTTATCCGCATCTTCCCCGCAACAACATGACTGTTACCTGCATCCGCCCCACAACCACAAGACTATTATCAGCATCCGCCCCTCATCCACACGACTATTATCCGCAATTGCCCTACAACCACACGACTGTTATCAGCATCCACACCGCAACCACTCGACTGTTATCCGCATCCGCCCTACAACCACACGACTGTTATCCGCTTCCGCCCCACAACTACACGACTGTTATCCGCAATTGCCCTACAACCGCAAGACTGTTATCCGCATCCCCCCACAACCACACGAAAATTATCAGCATCCGCTCCGCAACCACACGACTGTTATCCGCATTCGCCCCCCAAACAACAAGACTGTTATCCGCATTCGCCCCACAACCACAAGACTGTTATCCGCATTCGCCCCTCAACCACAAGACTGTTATCCGTATCCGCCCCGCATCCACACGACTGTTATCCGCTTTCGCCCTGCAACCGCAAGACTGTTATCCGCATCCACCTCGCAACCACACGACTGTTATCCGCATTCGCCCCACAACCGCAAGACTGTTATCCGCATCCGCCCCTCAACCACACGACTGTTATCCGCATCCACACCGTATCCACACGACTGTTATCCGCATTCGCCCCACAACCTCAAGACTGTTATCCGCATCCGCCCCTCAACCACACGACTGTTATCCGCATCCGCTCCGCAACCACACGACTATTATCCGCATCCGCCCCGCAATCACACGTCTGGTATCCGCATCCGCCCCACAACCTCACGAATGTTATCCGCATCCGCCCCGTAAACACACGACTGTTATCCTCATTCGCCCCACAACCGCAAGACTGTTATCTGCATCCGCCCCGCAACCAAACGTCTGTTATCCGCATTTGGCCCACAACCACACGACTGTTATCCGCATACGCCCCGCAACCACACGACTGTTATCCGCATTCGCCCCACAACCACACGACTGATATCCGCACCCCCCCTTACCACACGACTCTAATCCGCATCCGCCCCAAAACCTCAAAACTGTTATCCGCATTCGCCCCACAACCACACGACTGCTATCAGCATTCGCCCCGCATCCACACGACTGTTATCCGCATTCGCCCCACAACCGCAAGACTGTTATCCGCATCCGCCCCCACAACCACATGACTGATATCCGCACCCCCCCCCTAACCACACGACTGTTATCCGCATTCACCCCACAACCTCAAGACTGTTATCCGCATCCGCCCCTCAACCACACGACTGTTATCCGCATCCACACCGCATCCACACGACTGTTATCCGCATTTGCCCCGCAACCGCAAGACTGTTATCCGCATTCGCCCCGCAACCGCAAGACTGTTATCCGCATTCGCCCCACAACCTCAAGACTGTTATCCGCATCCGCCCCTCAACCACACGACTGTTATCCGCATTCGCCCCGCAACCACACGACTGCTATCCGCATCCGCCCCACAACCACACGACTGTTATCCGCGTCCGCCCCACAACCACACGACTGTTATCCGCAATTGCCCTACAACCGCAAGACTGTTATCCGCATCCGCCCCACAACCACACGACTGTTATCAGCATCCGCTCCGCAACCACACGACTGTTATCCGCATTCGCCCCCCAAACCACAAGACTGTTATCCGCATTCGCCCCACAGCCACAAGACTGTTATCCGCATCCGCCCCACAACCACAAGACTGTTATCCGTATCCGCCCTGCATCCACACGACTGTTATCCGCATTCGCCCCGCAACCGCAAGACTGTTATCCGCATCCACCTCGCAACCACACGACTGTTATCCACATTCGCCCCACAACCGCAAGACTGTTATCCGCATCCGCCCCACAACCACACGACTTTTATCCGCATCCACCCCGCAACCCCACGACTGTTATCCGCATTCGCCCCACAACCTCAAGACTGTTATCCGCATCCGCCCCTCAATCACACGACTGTTATCCGCATCCACACCGCATCCACACGACTGTTATCCGCATCCGCCCCACAACCACACGACTGTTATCCGCATCCACCCCGCAACCACACGACTGTTATCCGCATTCGCCCCACAACCTCAAGACTGTTATCCGCATCCGCCCCGCTACCACACGGCTGTTATCCGCATTCGCCCCACAACCGCAAGACTGTTATCCGCATCCGCTCCGCAACCACACGACTGTTATCCGCAATTGCCCTGCAACCGCAAGACTGTTATCCCCATCCGCCCCACAACCACACGACTGTTATCAGCATCCGCTCCGCAACCACACGACTGTTATCCGCATTCGCCTCCCAACCACACGACTGTTATCAGCATCCGCCCCACAACCACACGACTGTTAACCGCATCCGCCCCGCAACCACACGACTGTTATCCGCAATTGCCCTACAACCGCAAGACTCTTATCCGCATCCGCCCCGCAATCACACGTCTTGTATCCGCATCCGCCCCACAACCTCACGAATGTTATACGCATCCGCCCCGTAAACACACGACTGATTATCCGCATTCGCCCCACAACCGGAAGACTGTTATCCGTATCCGCCCCGCAAGCTCTCGATTGTTATCCGCATTCGCCCCACAACCGCAAGACTGTTATCCGCATCCGCCCCGTAAACACACGACTGTAATCCGCATCCGCCCCAAAACCTCAAAACTGTTATCCGCATCCGCCCCGCAACCAAACGTCTGTTATCCGCATTTGGCCCACAACCACACGACTGTTATCCGCATACGCCCCGCAACCACACGACTGTTATCCGCATTCGCCCCACAACCACACGACTGATATCCGCACCCCCCCTTACCACACGACTCTAATCCGCATCCGCCCCAAAACCTCAAAACTAATATCCGCATTCGCCCCACAACCACACGACTGCTATCAGCATTCGCCCCGCATCCACACGACTGTTATCCGCATTCGCCCCACAACCGCAAGACTGTTATCCGCATCCGCCCCCACAACCACATGACTGATATCCGCACCCCCCCCTAACCACACGACTGTTATCCGCATTCACCCCACAACCTCAAGACTGTTATCCGCATCCGCCCCTCAACCACACGACTGTTATCCGCATCCACACCGCCTCCACACGACTGTTATCCGCATTTGCCCCGCAACCGCAAGACTGTTATCCGCATTCGCCCCGCAACCGCAAGACTGTTATCCGCATTCGCCCCACAACCTCAAGACTGTTATCCGCATCCGCCCCTCAACCATACGACTGTTATCCGCATTCGCCCCGCAACCACACGACTGCTATCCGCATCCGCCCCACAACCACACGACTGTTATCCGCGTCCGCCCCACAACCACACGACTGTTATCCGCAATTGCCCTACAACCGCAAGACTGTTATCCGCATCCGCCCCACAACCACACGACTGTTATCAGCATCCGCTCCGCAACCACACGACTGTTATCCGCATTCGCCCCCCAAACCACAAGACTGTTATCCGCATTCGCCCCACAGCCACAAGACTGTTATCCGCATCCGCCCCACAACCACAAGACTGTTATCCGTATCCGCCCTGCATCCACACGACTGTTATCCGCATTCGCCCCGCAGCCGCAAGACTGTTATCCGCATCCACCTCGCAACCACACGACTGTTATCCACATTCGCCCCACAACCGCAAGACTGTTATCCGCATCCGCCCCACAACCACACGACTTTTATCCGCATCCACCCCGCAACCCCACGACTGTTATCCGCATTCGCCCCACAACCTCAAGACTGTTATCCGCATCCGCCCCTCAATCACACGACTGTTATCCGCATCCACACCGCATCCACACGACTGTTATCCGCATCCGCCCCACAACCACACGACTGTTATCCGCATCCACCCCGCAACCACACGACTGTTATCCGCATTCGCCCCACAACCTCAAGACTGTTATCCGCATCCGCCCCGCTACCACACGGCTGTTATCCGCATTCGCCCCACAACCGCAAGACTGTTATCCGCATCCGCTCCGCAACCACACGACTGTTATCCGCAATTGCCCTGCAACCGCAAGACTGTTATCCCCATCCGCCCCACAACCACACGACTGTTATCAGCATCCGCTCCGCAACCACACGACTGTTATCCGCATTCGCCTCCCAACCACACGACTGTTATCAGCATCCGCCCCACAACCACTCGACTGTTAACCGCATCCGCCCCGCAACCACACGACTGTTATCCGCAATTGCCCTACAACCGCAAGACTCTTATCCGCATCCGCCCCGCAATCACACGTCTTGTATCCGCATCCGCCCCACAACCTCACGAATGTTATACGCATCCGCCCCGTAAACACACGACTGTTATCCGCATTCGCCCCACAACCGGAAGACTGTTATCCGTATCCGCCCCGCAAGCTCTCGATTGTTATCCGCATTCGCCCCACAACCGCAAGACTGTTATCCGCATCCGCCCCGTAAACACACGACTGTAATCCGCATCCGCCCCAAAACCTCAAAACTGTTATCCGCATCCGCCCCGCAACCAAACGTCTGTTATCCGCATTTGGCCCACAACCACACGACTGTTATCCGCATACGCCCCGCAACCCTACGACTGTTATCCGCATTCGCCCCACAACCGCAAGACTGTTATCCGCATCCGCCCCACAACCACACGACTGTTATCCGCATCCGCCCCACAACCACACGACTGTTATCTGCATCCGCCCCGCAACCACACGACTGTTATCCGCATCCACCCCGCAACCACACGATTGTTATCCGCATTCGCCCCACAACCGCAAGACTGTTATCCGCATCCGCCCCTCAACCGCAAGACTGTTATCCGCATCCACCCCGCAACCACACGTCTGTTATCCGCATCCTCCCCGCAACCACACATCTGTTATCCGCATCCGCCCCACAACAACACGACTGTTATCCGCATTCGCCCCACAACCACACGACTGTTATCCGCATCCGCCCCTCAACCGCAAGACTGTTATCCGCATTCGCCCCACAACCACACGACTGTTATCCGCATTCGCCCAACAACCGCAAGACTGTTATCAGCATCCGCCCCGCAACCACACGTCTGTTATCCGCATCCGCCCTACAACCACACGACTGTTATCCGGATCCGCCCCACAACCACAAGGCTGTTTTCCGCAACCGCCCCGCAACCTCATGACTATTATCCGCATTCGCACCACAACCACAAGACTGTTATCCGCATTCTCCCCACAACCACAAGACTGTTATCCGCATCCGCCCCGCAACCACACGACTGTGATCCGCATTAGCCCCACAACCATAAGACTGTTATCCGCATTCGCCCAACAACCACACGACTGTTATCCGCATCCGCCCCACAACCACACGACTGTTATCCGCATCCACCCCACAACCACACGACTGTTATCCGCATCCGCCCCACAACCGCAAGACTGCTATCCGCATCCGGCCCACAACCACAAGACTGTTATCCGCATCCGACCCGCAGCCACACGACTGTTATCCGCATCCGCCCCAAAACCTCAAGACTGTTATCCGCATCCGCCCCGCAACCACTCGACTGTTATCCGCATTCGCCCCCCAAACCACAAGACTGTTATCCGCATCCGGCCCACAATCACAAGACTGTTATCAGCATCCGCCCCGCATCCACACGACTGTTATCCGCATCCGACCCGCAACCAAACGTCTGCTATCCGCATCCGCCCAGCAACCACACGACAGTTATCCGCATTCGCCCCACAACCACACGACTGTTATCCGCATTCGCCCCACAACCACACGACTGTTATCCGCATCCGCCCCGCATCCACACGACTGCTATCCGCAACCGCCCCACAACCGCAAGACTGTTGTCCGCATTCGCCCCCCAACCACACGACTGTTATCCGCATCCGCCCCACAACCACACGACTGTTATCCGCATCCGCCCCACAACCACACGACTGTTATCCTCATCCGCCCCACAACCACAAGGCTGTTATCCGCAACCGTCCCGCAACCACATGACTATTATCCACATTCGCCCCACAACCACAAGACTGTTATCCGCATTCTCCCCACAACCACAAGACTGTTATCCGCATCCGCCCCGCAACCACACGACTGTGATCCGCATTCGCCCAACAACCACACGACTGTTATCCGCATCTGCCCCACAACCACACGACTGTTATCCGCATCCACCCCACAACCACACGACTGTTATCCGCATCCGCCCCACAACCGCAAGACTGTTATCCGCATCCGGCCCACAACCACAAGACTGTTATCCGCATCCGACCCGCAGCCACACGACTGTTATCCGCATCCGCCCCAAAACCGCAAGACTGTTATCCGCATCCACCCCGCAACCACACGACTGTTATCCGCCTTCGCCCCCCAATCCACAAGACTGTTATCCGCATCCGGCCCACAACCACAAGACTGTTATCAGCATCCGCCCCGCATCCACACGACTGTTATCCGCATTCGCCCCGCAACCTCAAGACTGTTATCCGCATCCGCCCCGCAACCACACGACTGTTATCCGCATCCGCCCCACAACCACAAGACTATTATCAGCATCCGCCCCGCATCCACACGACTGTTATCCGCATTCGCCCCGCAACCACACGACTGTTATCCTCATCCGCCCAAACAACCGCAAGACTGTTATCCGCATCCACCCCTCAACCACACGACAGTTATCCGCATTCGACCCCCTAACCACAAGACTGTTATCCGCATTTGCCCCACAACCACAAGACTGTTATCCGCATTCGCCCCACAACCACAAGACTGTTATCCGCATCCGCCCCACAACCTCAAAACTGTTTTCCGCATTCGCCCCACAACCACACGACTGCAATCAGCATCCGCCCCACAACCTCAAAACTGTTATCCGCATTCGCCCCACAACAACACGACTGCTATCTGCATTCGCCCCGCATCCACACGACTGTTATCCGCATTCGCCCCACAACAGCAAGACTGTTATCCGCATCCGCCCCACAACCGCACGACTGATATCCGCACCCCCTAACCACACGACTGTTATCCGCATTCGCCCCACAACCTCAAGACTGTTATCCGCATCCGCCCCTCAACCACACGACTGTTATCCGCATCCACACCGCATCCACACGACTGTTATCCGCAATACCCCGCAACCGCAAGACTGTTATCCGCATTCGCCCCGCAACCGCAAGACTGTTATCCGCATCCTCCCCGCAACCACACGGCTGTTATCCGCATTCGCCCCACAACCGCAAGACTGTTATCCGCATCCGCTCCGCAAACACACGACTGTTATCCGCAATTGCCCTACAACCGCAAGACTGTTATCCGCATCCTCCCACAACCACAAGACTGTTATCAGCATCCACTCCGCAACCACACGACTGTTATCCGCATCCGCCCCACAACCACACGACTGTTTTCCGCATCCACTCCGCAACCACACGACTGTTATCCGCATCCGCCCCACAACCACACGACTGTTATCCGCATCCGCCCCGCATCCACACGACTGCTATCCGCAACCGCCCCACAACCGCAAGACTGTTATCCGCATTCGCCCCCCAACCACACGACTGTTTTCCGCATCCGCCCCATAACCACACGACTGTTATCCGCATCCGCCCCACAACCACACGACTGTTATCCGCATCCGCCCCACAACCACAAGGCTGTTATCTGCAACCGCCTCGCAACCACATGACTATTATCCGCATTCGCCCCACAACCACAAGACTGTTATCCGCATTCTCCCCACAACCACAAGACTGTTATCCGCATCCGCCCCGCAACCACACGACTGTTATCCGCATTTGCCCCACAACCACAAGACTGTTATCCGCATTCGCCCAACAACCACACGAATATTATCCGCATCCGCCCCACATCCACACGACTGTTATCCGCATCCGACCCACAATCGCAAGACTGTTATCCGCATCCGCCCCGCATCCACACGACTGTTATCCGCATCCGCCCCACAACCACACTACTGTTATCCGCATCCACCCCACAACCACACGACTGTTGTCCGCATCCGCCCCACAACCGCAAGACTGTTATCCGCATCCGGCCCACAACCACAAGACTGTTATCCGCATCCGACCCGCAGCCACACGACTGTTATCCGCATCCGCCCCGCAACCACACGACTGTTATCCGCATTCGCCCCCCAAACCACAAGACTGTTATCCGAATCCGGCCCACAACCACAAGACTGTTATCAGCATCCGCCCCGCATCCACACGACTGTTATCCGCTTTCGCCCCGCAACCACACGACTGTTATCCGCATTCGCCCCACAACCTGAAGACTGTTATCCGCATCTTCCCCGCAACCACAGGACTGTTATCCGCATCCGAAACTCATCCACACGACTGTTATCCGCATCCGGCCCGAAACCACACGTCTTTTATCCGCATCCGTCCAGCAACCACACGACAGTTATCCGCATTCGCCCCACAACCACACGACTGTTATCCGCATTCGCCCCACAACCAAACGACTGTTATCCGCATCCGCCCCGAATCCACACGACTATTATCCGCAACCGCCCCACAACCGCAAGACTGTTATCCGCATTTGCCCCCCAACCACACGACTGTTATCCACATCCGCCCCACAACCACACGATTGTTATCCGCATCCGCCCCACAACCACACGACTGTTATCCGCATCCGCCCCACAACCACAAGGCTGTTATCCGCAACCGCTCCGCAACAACATGACTATTATCCGCATTCACCCCACAACCACAAGACTGTTATCCGCATTCTCCCCACAACCACAAGACTGTTATCCGCATCCGCCCCGCAACCACACGACTGTGATCCGCATTTGCCCCACAACCACAAGACTGTTATCCGCATTCGCCCAACAACCACACGACTGTTATCCGCATCCGCCCCACAACCACACGACTGTTATCCGCATCCACCCCACAACCACACGACTGTTATCCGCATCCGCCCCACAACCGCAAGACTGTTATCCGCATCCGGCCCACAACCACAAGACTGTTATCCGCATCCGACCCGCAGCCACACGACTGTTATCCGCATCCGCCCTTAAACCGCAAGACTGTTATCCGCATCCGCCCCGCAACCACACGACTGTTTTCCGCCTTCGCCCCCCAATCCACAAGACTGTTATCCGCATCCCGCCCACAACCACAAGACTGTTATCAGCATCCGCCCCTCATCTACACGACTGTTATCCGCATTCGCCCCGCAACCTCAAGACTGTTATCCGCATCCGCCCCGCAACCACACGACTGTTATCCGCATCCGCCCCACAACCACAAGACTATTATCAGCATCCGCCCCGCATCCACACGACTGTTATCCGCATTCGCCCCGCAACCACACGACTGTTATCCGCATCCGCCCAAACAACCGCAAGACTGTTATCCGCATCCGCCCCTCAACCACACGACAGTTATCCGCATTCGCCCCCCTAACCACAAGACTGTTATCCGCATTTGCCCCACAACCACAAGACTGTTATCCGCATTTGCCCCACAACCACAAGACTGTTATCCGCATCCGCCCCACAACCTCAAAACTGTTATCCGCATTCGCCCCACAACCACACGACTGCAATCAGCATCCGCCCCACAACCTCAAAACTGTTATCCGCATTCGCCCCACAACCACACGACTGCTATCTGCATTCGCCCCGCATAAACACGACTGTTATCCGCATTCGCCCCACAACCGCAAGACTGTTATCCGCATCCGCCCCACAACCGCACGACTGATATCCGCACCCCCCTAACCACACGACTGTTATCCGCACTCGCCCCACAACCTCAAGACTGTTATCCGCATCCGCCCCTCAACCACACGACTGTTATCCGCATCCACACGACTGTTATCCGCATTACCCCGCAAACGCAAGACTGTTATCCGCATTCGCCCCGCAACCGCAAGACAGTTATCCGCATCCTCCCCGCAACCACACGGCTGTTATCCGCATTCGCCCCACAACCGCAAGACTGTTATCCGCATCCGCCCCACAACCACAAGACTGTTATCAGCATCCACTCCGCAACCACACGACTGTTATCCGCATCCGCCCCACAACCACACGACTGTTATCCGCATCCACACGACTGTTATCCACATTACCCCGCAAACGCAAGATTGTTATCCGCATTCGCCCCGCAACCGCAAGACAGTTATCCGCATCCTCCCCGCAACCACACGGCTGTTATCCGCATTCGCCCCACAACCGCAAGACAGTTATCCGCATCCTCCCCGCAACTACACGACTGTCATCCGCAATTGCCCTACAACCGCAAGACTGTTATCCGCATCCTCCCACAACCACAAGACTGTTATCAGCATCCACTCCGCAACCCCACGACTGTTATCCGCATCCGCCCCACAACCACACGACTGTTATCCGCATCCACTCCGCAACCACACGACTGTTATCCGCATCCGCCCCACAACCACACGAGTGTTATCCGCATCCGCCCCGCATCCACACGACTGCTATCCGCAACCGCCCCACAACCGCAAGACTGTTATCAGCATTCGCCCCCCAACCACACGACTGTTATCCGCATCCGCCCCACAACCACACGAGTGTTATCCGCATCCGCCCCACAACCACACGACTAATATCCGCATCCGCCCCACAACCACAAGGCTGTTATCTGCAACCGCCCCGCAACCACATGACTATTATCCGCATTCGCCCCACAACCACAAGACTGTTATCCGCATTCTCCCCACAACCACAAGACTGTTATCCGCATCCGCCCCGCAACCAAACGACTGTTATCCGCATTTGCCCCACAACCACAAGGCTGTTATCCGCATTCGCCCAACAACCACACGACTGTTATCCGCATCCGACCCACAATCGCAAGACTGTTATCCGCATCCGCCCCACAACCACACTACTGTTATCCGCATCCACCCCACAACCACACGACTGTTGTCCGCATCCGCCCCACAACCGCAAGACTGTTATCCGCATCCGGCCCACAACCACAAGACTGTTATCCGCATCCGACCCGCAGCCACACGACTGTTATCCGCATCCGCCCCACAACCGCAAGACTGTTATCCGCATCCGCCCCGCAACCACACGACTGTTATCCGCATTCGCCCCCCAAACCACAAGACTGTTATCCGAATCTGGCCCACAACCACAAGACTGTTATCAGCATCCGCCCCGCATCCACACGACTGTTATCCGCTTTCGCCCCGCAACCACACGACTGTTATCCGCATTCGCCCCACAACCTGAAGACTGTTATCCGCATCTTCCCCGCAACAACATGACTGTTACCTGCATCCGCCCCACAACCACAAGACTATTATCAGCATCCGCCCCTCATCCACACGACTATTATCCGCAATTGCCCTACAACCACACGACTGTTATCAGCATCCACACCGCAACCACTCGACTGTTATCCGCATCCGCCCTACAACCACACGACTGTTATCCGCTTCCGCCCCACAACTACACGACTGTTATCCGCAATTGCCCTACAACCGCAAGACTGTTATCCGCATCCCCCCACAACCACACGAAAATTATCAGCATCCGCTCCGCAACCACACGACTGTTATCCGCATTCGCCCCCCAAACAACAAGACTGTTATCCGCATTCGCCCCACAACCACAAGACTGTTATCCGCATTCGCCCCTCAACCACAAGACTGTTATCCGTATCCGCCCCGCATCCACACGAAAATTATCAGCATCCGCTCCGCAACCACACGACTGTTATCCGCATTCGCCCCCCAAACAACAAGACTGTTATCCGCATTCGCCCCACAACCACAAGACTGTTATCCGCATTCGCCCCTCAACCACAAGACTGTTATCCGTATCCGCCCCGCATCCACACGACTGTTATCCGCATTCGCCCTGCAACCGCAAGACTGTTATCCGCATCCACCTCGCAACCACACGACTGTTATCCGCATTCGCCCCACAACCGCAAGACTGTTATCCGCATCCGCCCCTCAACCACACGACTGTTATCCGCATCCACACCGTATCCACACGACTGTTATCCGCATTCGCCCCACAACCTCAAGACTGTTATCCGCATCCGCCCCTCAACCACACGACTGTTATCCGCATCCGCTCCGCAACCACACGACTATTATCCGCATCCGCCCCGCAATCACACGTCTGGTATCCGCATCCGCCCCACAACCTCACGAATGTTATCCGCATCCGCCCCGTAAACACACGACTGTTATCCTCATTCGCCCCACAACCGCAAGACTGTTATCTGCATCCGCCCCGCAACCAAACGTCTGTTATCCGCATTTGGCCCACAACCACACGACGGTTATCCGCATACGCCCCGCAACCACACGACTGTTATCCGCATTCGCCCCACAACCACACGACTGATATCCGCACCCCCCCTTACCACACGACTCTAATCCGCATCCGCCCCAAAACCTCAAAACTGTTATCCGCATTCGCCCCACAACCACACGACTGCTATCAGCATTCGCCCCGCATCCACACGACTGTTATCCGCATTCGCCCCACAACCGCAAGACTGTTATCCGCATCCGCCCCCACAACCACATGACTGATATCCGCACCCCCCCCCCTAACCACACGACTGTTATCCGCATTCACCCCACAACCTCAAGACTGTTATCCGCATCCGCCCCTCAACCACACGACTGTTATCCGCATACACACCGCATCCACACGACTGTTATCCGCATTTGCCCCGCAACCGCAAGACTGTTATCCGCATTCGCCCCGCAACCGCAAGACTGTTATCCGCATTCGCCCCACAACCTCAAGACTGTTATCCGCATCCGCCCCTCAACCACACGACTGTTATCCGCATTCGCCCCGCAACCACACGACTGCTATCCGCATCCGCCCCACAACCACACGACTGTTATCCGCGTCCGCCCCACAACCACACGACTGTTATCCGCAATTGCCCTACAACCGCAAGACTGTTATCCGCATCCGCCCCACAACCACACGACTGTTATCAGCATCCGCTCCGCAACCACACGACTGTTATCCGCATTCGCCCCCCAAACCACAAGACTGTTATCCGCATTCGCCCCACAGCCACAAGACTGTTATCCGCATCCGCCCCACAACCACAAGACTGTTATCCGTATCCGCCCTGCATCCACACGACTGTTATCCGCATTCGCCCCGCAACCGCAAGACTGTTATCCGCATCCACCTCGCAACCACACGACTGTTATCCACATTCGCCCCACAACCGCAAGACTGTTATCCGCATCCGCCCCACAACCACACGACTTTTATCCGCATCCACCCCGCAACCCCACGACTGTTATCCGCATTCGCCCCACAACCTCAAGACTGTTATCCGCATCCGCCCCTCAATCACACGACTGTTATCCGCATCCACACCGCATCCACACGACTGTTATCCGCATCCGCCCCACAACCACACGACTGTTATCCGCATCCACCCCGCAACCACACGACTGTTATCCGCATTCGCCCCACAACCTCAAGACTGTTATCCGCATCCGCCCCGCTACCACACGGCTGTTATCCGCATTCGCCCCACAACCGCAAGACTGTTATCCGCATCCGCTCCGTAACCACACGACTGTTATCCGCAATTGCCCTGCAACCGCAAGACTGTTATCCCCATCCGCCCCACAACCACACGACTGTTATCAGCATCCGCTCCGCAACCACACGACTGTTATCCGCATTCGCCTCCCAACCACACGACTGTTATCAGCATCCGCCCCACAACCACACGACTGTTATCCGCAATTGCCCTGCAACCGCAAGACTGTTATCCCCATCCGCCCCACAACCACACGACTGTTATCAGCATCCGCTCCGCAACCACACGACTGTTATCCGCATTCGCCTCCCAACCACACGACTGTTATCCGCATCCGCTCCGCAACCACACGACTGTTATCCGCAATTGCCCTACAACCGCAAGACTCTTATCCGCATCCGCCCCGCAATCACACGTCTTGTATCCGCATCCGCCCCACAACCTCACGAATGTTATCCGCATCCGCCCCGTAAACACACGACTGTTATCCGCATTCGCCCCACAACCGGAAGACTGTTATCCGTATCCGCCCCGCAAGCTCTCGATTGTTATCCGCATTCGCCCCACAACCGCAAGACTGTTATCCGCATCCGCCCCGTAAACACACGACTGTAATCCGCATCCGCCCCAAAACCTCAAAACTGTTATCCGCATCCGCCCCGCAACCAAACGTCTGTTATCCGCATTTGGCCCACAACCACACGACTGTTATCCGCATACGCCCCGCAACCCTACGACTGTTATCCGCATTCGCCCCACAACCGCAAGACTGTTATCCGCATCCGCCCCACAACCACACGACTGTTATCCGCATCCGCCCCACAACCACACGACTGTTATCTGCATCCGCCCCGCAACCACACGACTGTTATCCGCATCCACCCCGCAACCACACGATTGTTATCCGCATTCGCCCCACAACCACACGACTGTTATCCGCATCCGCCCCTCAACCGCAAGACTGTTATCCGCATCCACCCCGCAACCACACGTCTGTTATCCGCATCCGCCCCGCAACCACACATCTGTTATCCGCATCCGCCCCACAACAACACGACTGTTATCCGCATTCGCCCCACAACCACACGACTGTTATCCGCATCCGCCCCTCAACCGCAAGACTGTTATCCGCATTCGCCCCACAACCACACGACTGTTATCCGCATTCGCCCAACAACCGCAAGACTGTTATCAGCATCCGCCCCGCAACCACACGTCTGTTATCCGCATCCGCCCCGCAACCACACGACTGTTATCCGCATCCGCCCCACAACCACACGACTGTTATCCGCATCCGCCCCTCATCCACACGACTGTTATCCGCATCCGGCCTGCAACCACACGTCTGTTATCCGCATCCGCACCGCAACCACACGACTGTTATCCGCATTCGCCCCACAACCACACGACTGTTATCCGCATTCGCCCCACAACCACACGACTGTTATCCGCATTCGCCCCTCAACCACAAGACTGTTATCCGCATTCGCCCCACAACCACACGACTGTAATCCGCATTCGCCCCACAACCACAAGACTGTTATCCGCAACCGCCCCGCAACCTCATGACTATTATCCGCATTCGCCCCACAACCACAAGACTGATATCCGCATTCTCCCCACAACCACACGACTGTTATCCGCATCCGGCCCGCAACCACACGTCTGCTATCCGCATCCGCCCAGCAACCACACGACAGTTATCCGCATTCGCCCCACAACCACACGACTGTTATCCGCATTCGCCCCACAACCACACGACTGTTATCCGCATCCGCCCCGCATCCACACGACTGCTATCCGCAACCGCCCCACAACCGCAAGACTGTTATCCGCATTCGCCCCCCAACCACACGACTGTTATCCGCATCCGCCCCACAACCACACGACTGTTATCCGCATCCGCCCCACAACCACACGACTGTTATCCTCATCCGCCCCACAACCACAAGGCTGTTATCCGCAACCGTCCCGCAACCACATGACTATTATCCACATTCGCCCCACAACCACAAGACTGTTATCCGCATTCTCCCCACAACCACAAGACTGTTATCCGCATCCGCCCCGCAACCACACGACTGTGATCCGCATTTGCCCCCCAACCACAAGACTGTTATCCGCATTCGCCCAACAACCACACGACTGTTATCCGCATCTGCCCCACAACCACACGACTGTTATCCGCATCCACCCCACAACCACAAGACTATTATCCGCTTCCGCCCCACAACCGCAAGACTGTTATCCGCATCCGGCCCACAACCACAAG
Source organism: Meconema thalassinum (assembly GCA_946902985.2). Lineage (NCBI taxonomy): Eukaryota > Metazoa > Arthropoda > Insecta > Orthoptera > Tettigoniidae > Meconema > Meconema thalassinum. The sequence goes on along the minus strand of OX336388.2, from coordinate 321,801,683 downwards.
ACTGTTATCCGCATCCGACCCGCAGCCACACGACTGTTATCCGCATCCGCCCCAAAACCGCAAGACTGTTATTCGCATCCGCCCCGCAACCACACGACTGTTATCCGCCTTCGCCCCCCAATCCACAAGACTGTTATCCGCATCCGGCCCACAACCACAAGACTGTTATCAGCATCCGCCCCGCATCCACACGACTGTTATCCGCATTCGCCCCGCAACCTCAAGACTGTTATCCGCATCCGCCCCGCAACCACACGACTGTTATCCGCATCCGCCTCACAACCACAAGACTATTATCAGCATCCGCCCCGCATCCACACGACTGTTATCCGCATTCGCCCCGCAACCACACGACTGTTATCCTCATCCGCCCAAACAACCGCAAGACTGTTATCCGCATCCACCCCTCAACCACACGACCGTTATCCGCATTCGCCCCCCTAACCACAAGACTGTTATCCGCATTTGCCCCACAACCACAAGACTGTTATCCGCATTCGCCCCACAACCACAGGACTGTTATCCGCATCCGCCCCACAACCTGAAAACTGTTATCCGCATTCGCCCCACAACCACACGACTGCAATCAGCATCCGCCCCACAACCTCAAAACTGTTATCCGCATTCGCCCCACAACCACACGACTGTTATCCGCCTTCGCCCCCCAATCCACAACACTGTTATCCGCATCCGGCCCACAACCACAAGACTGTTATCAGCATCCGCCCCGCATCCACACGACTGTTATCCGCATTCGCCCCGCAACCTCAAGACTGTTATCCGCATCCGCCCCGCAACCACACGACTGTTATCCGCATCCGCCCCACAACCACAAGACTATTATCAGCATCCGCCCCGCATCCACACGACTGTTATCCGCATTCGCCCCGCAACCACACGACTGTTATCCTCATCCGCCCAAACAACCGCAAGACTGTTATCCGCATCCACCCCTCAACCACACGACAGTTATCCGCATTCGCCCCCCTAACCACAAGACTGTTATCCGCATTCGCCCCGCAACCGCAAGACTGTTATCCGCATCCTCCCCGCAACCACACGGCTGTTATCCGCATTCGCCCCACAACCGCAAGACTGTTATCCGCATCCGCTCCGCAAACACACGACTGTTATCCGCAATTGCCCTACAACCGCAAGACTGTTATCCGCATCCTCCCACAACCACAAGACTGTTATCAGCATCCACTCCGCAACCACACGACTGTTATCCGCATCCGCCCCACAACCACACGACTGTTATCCGCATCCACTCCGCAACCACACGACTGTTATCCGCATCCGCCCCACAACCACACGACTGTTATCCGCATCCGCCCCGCATCCACACGACTGCTATCCGCAACCGCCCCACAACCGCAAGACTGTTATCCGCATTCGCCCCCAACCACACGACTGTTTTCCGCATCCGCCCCACAACCACACGACTCTTATCCGCATCCGCCCCACAACCACACGACTGTTATCCGCATCCGCCCCACAACCACAAGGCTGTTATCTGCAACCGCCTCGCAACCACATGACTATTATCCGCATTCGCCCCACAACCACAAGACTGTTATCCGCATTCTCCCCACAACCACAAGACTCTTATCCGCATCCGCCCCGCAACCACACGACTGTTATCCGCATTTGCCCCACAACCACAAGACTGTTATCCGCATTCGCCCAACAACCACACGACTGTTATCCGCATCCGCCCCACATCCACACGAATGTTATCCGCATCCGACCCACAACCGCAAGACTGTTATCCGCATCTGCCCCGCATCCACACGACTGTTATCCGCATCCGCCCCACAACCACACTACTGTTATCCGCATGCACATCACTACCACACGACTGTTGTCCTCATCCGCCCCACAACCGCAAGACTGTTATCCGCATCCGGCCCACAACCACAAGACTGTTATCCGCATCCGACCCGCAGCCACACGACTGTTATCCGCTTTTGCCCCACAACCTGAAGACTGTTATCCGCATCTTCCCCGCAGCAACATGACTGTTATCCGCATCCGAAACTCATCCACACGACTGTTATCCGCATCCGGCCCGAAACCACACGTCTGCTATCCGCATCCGTCCAGCAACCACACGACAGTTATCCGCATTCGCCCCACAACCACACGACTGTTATCCGCATTCGCCCCACAACCACACGACTGTTATCCGCATCCGCCCCGAATCCACACGACTGCTATCCGCAACCGCCCCACAACCGCAAGACTGTTATCCGCATTCGCCCCCCAACCACACGACTGTTATCCGCATCCGCCCCACAACCACACGACTGTTATCCGCATCCGCCCCACAACCACACGACTGTTATCCGCATCCGCCCCACAACCACAAGGCTGTTATCCGCAACCGCTCCGCAACCACATGACTATTATCCGCATTCACCCCACAACCACAAGACTGTTATCCGCATTCTCCCCACAACCACAAGACTGTTATCCGCATCCGCCCCGCAACCACACGATTGTGATCCGCATTTGCCCCACAACCACAAGACTGTTATCCGCATTCGCCCAACAACCACACGACTGTTATCCGCATCCGCCCCACAACCACACGACTGTTATCCGCATCCACCCCACAACCACACGACTGTTATCCGCATCCGCCCCACAACCGCAAGGCTGTTATCCGCATCCGGCCCACAACCACAAGACTGTTATCCGCATCCGACCCGCAGCCACACGACTGTTATCCGCATCCGCCCTAAAACCGCAAGATTGTTATCCGCATCCGCCCCTCAACCACACGACAGTTATCCGCATTCGCCCCCCTAACCACAAGACTGTTATCCGCATTTGCCCCACAACCTCAAGAATGTTATCCGCATTCGCCCCACAACCACAGGACTGTTATCCGCATCCGCCCCACAACCTCAAAACTGTTATCCGCATTCGCCCCACAACCACACGACTGCTATCAGCATCCGACCCACAACCTCAAAACTGTTATCCGCATTCGCCCCACAACCACACGACTGCTGTCTGCATTCACCCCGCATCCACACGACTGTTATCCGCATTCGCCCCACAACCGCAAGACTGTTATCCGCATCTGCCCCACAACCGCACGACTGATATCCACACCCCCCTAACCACACGACTGTTGTCCGCACTCGCCCCACAACCACAAGACTGTTATCCGCATTTGCCCCACAACCACAAGACTGTTATCCGCATTCGCCCCACAACCACAGGACTGTTATCCGCATCCGCCCCACAACCTCAAAACTGTTATCCGCATTCGCCCCACAACCACACGACTGCTATCAGCATCCGCCCCACAACCTCAAAACTGTTATCCGCATTCGCCTCACAACCACACGACTGTTATCCGCATCCACACCGCATCCACACGACTGTTATCCGCATTACCCCGCAAACGCAAGACTGTTATCCGCATTCGCCCCGCAACCGCAAGACTGTTATCCGCATCTTCCCCGCAACCACACGGCTGTTATCCGCATTCGCCCCACAACCGCAAGACTGTTATCCGCATCCGCTCCGCAACCACACGACTGTTATCCGCAACTGCCCCACAACCGCAAGACTGTTATCCGCATCCTCCCACAACCACAAGACTGTTATCAGCATCCACTCCGCAACCACACGACTGTTATCCGCATCCGCCCCACAACCACACGACTGTTATCCGCATCCACTCCGCAACCACTCGACTGTTATCCGCATCCGCCCCACAACCACACGACTGTTATCCGCATCCGCCCCGCATCCACACGACTGCTATCCGCAACCACCCCACAACCGCAAGACTGTTATCCGCATTCGCCCCCCAACCACACGACTGTTATCCGCATCCGCCCCACAACCACACGACTGTTATCCGCATCCGCCCCACAACCACACGACTGTTATCCGCATCCGCCCCACAACCACAAGGCTGTTATCTGCAACCGCCCCGCAACCACATGACTATTATCCGCATTCGCCCCACAACCACAAGACTGTTATCCGCATTCTCCCCACAACCACAAGACTGTTATCCGCATCCGCCCCGCAACCACACGACTGTTATCCGCATTTGCCCCACAACCACAAGACTGTTATCCGCATTCGCTCAACAACCACACGACTGTTATCCGCATCCGCCCCACATTCACACGACTGTTATCCGCATCCGACCCACAATCGCAAGACTGTTATCCGCATCCGCCCCGCATCCACACGACTTTTATCCGCATCCGCCCCACAACCACACTACTGTTATCCGCATCCACCCCACAACCACACGACTGTTGTCCGCATCCGCCCCACAACCGCAAGACTGTTATCCGCATCCGGCCCACAACCACAAGACTGTTATCGGCATCCGACCCGCAGCCACACGATTGTTATCCGCATCCGCCCCACAACCGCAAGACTGTTATCCGCATCCGCCCCGCAACCACACGACTGTTATCCGCATTCGCCCCCCAAACCACAAGACTGTTATCCAAATCCGGCCCACAACCACAAGACTGTTATCAGCATCCGCCCCGCATCCACACGACTGTTATCCGCTTTCGCCCCGCAACCGCACGACTGTTATCCGCATTCGCCCCACATCCTGAAGACTGTTATCCGCATCTTCCCCGCAACAACATGACTGTTATCCGCATCCGCCCCACAACCACAAGACTATTATCAGCATCCGCCCCTCATCCACACGACTATTATCCGCATTCGCCCCGCAACCACAAGACTGTTATCCCCATCCGCCCCTCAACCACACGACTGTTATCCGCATCCACACCGCATCCACACGACTGTTATCCGCATTCGCCCCGCAACCGCAAGACTGTTATCCACATCTGCTCCGCAACCACATGACTGTTATCCGCAATTGCCCTACAACCACTCGACTGTTATCAGCATCCACTCCGCAACCACACGACTGTTATCCGCATCCGCCCCACAACCACACGACTGTTATCCGCTTCCGCCCCACAACTACACGACTGTTATCCGCAATTGCCCTACAACCGCAAGACTGTTATCCGCATCCGCCCCACAACCACACGACTGTTATCAGCATCCGCTCCGCAACCACACGACTGTTATCCGCATTCGCCCCCCAAACAACAAGACTGTTATCTGCATTCGCCCCACAACCACAAGACTGTTATCAGCATTCGCCCCACAACCACAAGACTGTTATCCGTATCCGCCCCGCATCCACACGACTGTTATCCGCATTCGCCCCGCAACCGCAAGACTGTTATCCGCATCCACCTCGCAACCACACGACTGTTATCCACATTCGCCCCACAACCGCAAGACTGTTATCCGCATCCGCCCCACAACCACACGACTGATATCCGCATCCACCCCGCAACCCCACGACTGTTATCCGCATTCGCCCCACAACCTCAAGACTGTTATCCGCATCCGCCCCTCAATCACACGACTGTTATCCGCATCCACACCACATCCACACGACTGTTATCCGCATCCGCCCCACAACCACACGACTGTTATCCGCATCCACCCCGCAACCACACGACTGTTATCCGAATTCGCCCCACAACCTCAAGACTGTTATCCGCATCCGCCCCACTACCACACGGCTGTTATCCGCATTCGCCCCACAACCGCAAGACTGTTATCCGCATCCGCTCCGCAACCACACGACTGTTATCCGCAATTGCCCTGCAACCGCAAGACTGTTATCCGCATCCGCCCCACAACCACACGACTGTTATCCGCATCCGCTCCGCAACCACACGACTGTTATCCGCATTCGCCTCCCAACCACACGACTGTTATCAGCATCCGCCCCACAACCACACGACTGTTATCCGCATCCGCCCCGCAAACACACGACTGTTATCCGCAATTGCCCTACAACCGCAAGACTCTTATCCGCATCCGCCCCGCAATCACACGTCTTGTATCCGCATCTGCCCCACAACCTCACGAATGTTATCCGCATCCGCCGCGTAAACACACGACTGTTATCCGCATTCCCCCACAACCGGAAGACTGTTATCCGTATCCGCCCCGCAAGCACTCGATTGTTATCCGCATTCGCCCCACAACCGCAAGACTGTTATCCGCATCCGCCCCGTAAACACACGACTGTAATCCGCATCCGCCCCAAAACCTCAAAACTGTTATCCGCATCCGCCCCGCAACCAAACGTCTGTTATCCGCATTTGGCCCACAACCACACGACTGTTATCCGCATACGCCCCGCAACCCTACGACTGTTATCCGCATTCGCCCCACAACCGCAAGACTGTTATCCGCATCCGCCCCACAACCACACGACTGTTATCCGCATCCGCCCCACAACCACACGACTGTTATCCGCATCCGCCCCGCAACCACACGACTGTTATCCGCATCCACCCCGCAACCACACGATTGTTATCCGCATTCGCCCCACAACCACACGACTGTTATCCGCATCCGCCCCTCAACCGCAAGACTGTTATCCGCATCCACCCCGCAACCACACGTCTGTTATCCGCATCCGCCCCGCAACCACACGTCTGTTATCCGCATCCGCCCCACAACCACACGACTGTTATCCGCATTCGCCCCACAACCGCACGACTGTTATCCGCATCCGCCCCTCAACCGCAAGACTGTTATCCGCATTCGCCCCACAACCACACGACTGTTATCCGCATTCGCCCAACAACCGCAAGACTGTTATCCGCATCCGCCCCGCAACCACACGTCTGTTATCCGCATCCGCCCCGCAACCACACGACTGTTATCCGCATCCGCCCCACAACCACACGACTGTTATCCGCATCCGCCCCTCATCCACACGACTGTTATCCGCATCCGGCCTGCAACCACACGTCTGTTATCCGCATCCGCACCGCAACCACACGACTGTTATCCGCATTCGCCCCACAACCACACGACTGTTATCCGCATTCGCCCCACAACCACACGACTGTTATCCGCATTCGCCCCTCAACCACAAGACTGTTATCCGCATTCGCCCCACAACCACACGACTGTAATCCGCATTCGCCCCACAACCACACGACTGTTATCCGCATTCGCCCCACAACCGCAAGACTGTTATTCGCATCCGCCTCGCAACCACACGTCTGTTATCGGCATTCGCTTCGCAACCGCAAGACTGTTATCCGCATCCGCCCCGCAACCACACGACTGTTATCCGCATTCGCCCCACAACCACACGACTGTAATCCGCATTCGCCCCACAACCACACGACTGTTATCGGCATTCGCCCCACAACCGCAAGACTGTTATCCGCATCCGCCCCGCAACCACACGACTGTTATCCGCATCCACCCCACAACCGCGCGACTGTTACGCGTATCAAAATGCGTTGACATTACAATATATTTAATTTATTAGATAAAGTATTAAAGCTACACATTTATACATTTGAGGAGGAGAAATTCGTTTCCAAAGGCTATTTTCGAATCGCAAGACAATGTTGATTGAGTATTGTCCCTCTGAGTAACAGCGTATACAAAACCGGCAGGCTACTTAGTCGGATATATCCACGCAGGTATACGCTGCCGAAGTGACGCGCCTAGCAACCGTATGGGCGCAGCCACATTGGACCCAAACAACTGGTTGCTAGGTTTTTTATACATAGGAAGCTGTATTAACGCTGCGCAGTGTCTTGAATTTTGTTGATGAAAAGGTGTAATATGCGTGAAATAAGGCAAACGCCTCCCGTGAAGATCATCCACAATGTTGGAGCTACAAAATAGATGTGAAATTTTATTGATAACGAACGAGAATTTTGCGAGATAATATGAATAAAGTCGACCTCACTCCTGAGGCAAGAATTGCATGGCGGGTTCTACAATTTATAAATATTTATTAATAACATCATTTAGTGGATACAGTATATCTAATATAGAGAGATATTTTGGACATATATGTCACATAGAGGGGGTTTTTGGTTCATGTGGGCAGTGTAGTTGTAATTAAATATGGTTCGTACTATAAGTATTATAAACGACAACCTACATAACCTTACATCTGATTCACTAACAGTAATAAATTTTCTCCTACAACTTTTCTGAGTAGCGATTTTTCACTTAATTTATTTAAGCAGTGAATTGTTTCCAAATAACAATTAGGCCTATTCTAGACTGAAAATTTCTGCCTAAATACCGTAATTCATTTTTTGCAAACTGAGCATAATATGTGGTCCGTGGAAAGGTTTGAAGTTGCTAGTAGAAATTCCTATTCATTTTGGTAACTGGAAACTGTGTGAGCCATCTAGTACCATAGCACATGGATCATCGTTATGGTACCGAGACTAGCATTTCTCTAAATCAACCCTTTGGCCCAACCAAGTAGGCTACTTGTACCACTTTGACTGTCCAGCACAAATTGTGTAAATGTTTGCTAGGATTGCTCGTGAAGACGCAGGGTGGCTTTTTTATTGTTGTTCTAGATCTCTATACCGTATACCAGCTAATTCTATTTAGCTCTTTTGTGGCGCACCAGCTAATGTGTAACATTAATCAGTGTGATAATGTGGTCATCAGCTTGGTGTAGGCCTACTTATTGGGTGAGAGCCTCGGATATTTTCAAGTCAGTTTTAGTGGCCTAATATTTAGAGCTAGGATAGGAAAAGTGCCCCATTATTTAGAACGAGGTAGGACGAAATGCGTTAATTGTAGACTTCTCTAACCTTTTATTGCGCACACGGGTTAGGCTTTGTCAATTTGATTCGTTTTCAAACAAACGCGGCATTGTGGTAAACACACACATTGTATTGAAATGCAGTCTTTGTTTCTTCTATAGCCGTTGATGAGTTTTGGCCTAAACTCTCATCCAAATATTTTAAACTGATCCCTTATGCATTGATAGACCTTAAGTTAATTTTATTCGTCACTTACTGGTAGGGCCTACGGTACTTTATTTTCCGTAGTATTGATCATTCATACGGGTCGTGATTCACAATATCCAGAAATGTTATATTTTCATGGTTTCACTTAATTTAAGGTATATATTGTAGGCCACATCTCTACGACTTATGCTCGTACGCATCTCGTACGCAATATTTTACAACTTTACTGGACAACTATGTTAAATTACTGTGGAAAATATACTTTTCTATGCTTTCTTGCCTCTGGACATCCATGCATGTACTGTTTTATACGATACAAATAGGAAATAATGACGGCTCAAAGACTGAAGCAAGCTACAAGGCAGCCATAATGTATTGCTCCAGTTGCTTAGCAACGGAGCGTAAGTGACGTCGACTTCGGCAGCGTATAAAGGGCTACTATTTTTTTTGGCAAAAGTCAACCCTAATTGAGAGTAATTTCATGCCTGGCTTCTCTCACTTCTCTATTATTCTCATACAATCCTAGCGGAAGCAAATAGGGAAATAACAAGAAACGTGAAAGACGCACATCTTAGCAAAAACAAAAATTATTAAGAAAAAATCCAGTTCAACATTGTATTCTAAAAACTATCCGCAAATTTACTCTAAATATTATCTGCAGCTTATCCGCTATCCGCACAGCCATACAAACAATAAGGTGCGTTCAAAAATTAACGAGCCAGAGGCTGGAATGCGCAAACCGGTGACGACAACCTCTAATCGTGGCGTGTGTAACGAGGTGTGGTTCCTACCAGAGCGTGGAAGGTCACAGCCCGTTGCTAGAGGACACGCGTGCACGTCACGTGACGATACAAAGCGAGAAGCAGCATGCATCAATCGTCCAACGCTGCCAGTCGCATTGCACCAGTGACATGGAGGCGTCAACCTAAGAGCAAAGAGGTGTTGTTCGGTATCTGACAGCGGAAGGAGTACGGGAACGGACATTCATCGCCGAATGTCACAAGTGTACGGCGAACACTGCATGTCCCTTGCAAGGGTCAAGGCGTGGCACAAGGGCTACAGGGAAGAACGGGTGTCGTTAGCCGATGATGCCCGGTCTGGTGCACCCCCTGCATTACCGATGACAACGTCCAGCTGGTAGATGCACTCATTACCCAGGACCGCCGAGTGACAATGAACGCCATAGCCGTCGTGGTCGCTCCACGACAATGCACGACCTCATACGGCCAACACAGTCGCGGCACTCCTGCAGAAATTCAAATGGGAGGTTCTCGGCCACCCTCCATAAAGTCCAGACCCCTCTCCCTGTGATTACGCCATGTTTGGTCACGTAAAAAGGGCTCTGCGGGGCCAACGATCCACCTCTGACGCCGAGGTCCAGCTGTACGTGTGGAACTGGTTCACATCGCAGTCAAGGGAAGTTAATGAGACAGCCATTCACCGCCTCGTGTCACAGTGGGACAAGTGCCTCAACAGCCAGGGCCAATACTTCAAACATTCAGGTACTGGTTTCTGTAATTTTGCCCCCGGCTCGTTACTTTTTGAATGTACCTTATATATACGCATGGCGAAAATGTTTGCGGATATCCGCATCCGCGCAGAGATTTACCTATGTCGACCTATCTTTGTCATATTGCATCAATATAATTTAATAATTGTAAACCAATAAGCAGGAAATGTAAGGAAACTCATAAAATGTGAACAGTCTTTCTGAATTTTGTAAACTGTTTATATTTGTAACGATTTAATTATTAATAATAATAATATTAATAATAATACGGTAAAATCACCCAAGTATGCACTTTTAAATACCTTGGCGAAATTATACATCCCTCAGGACTTAATCGAATCGCCACTGAAGACAGAATTACTAAGCTTCAGAAGGCCTACAGGCTAACGTCGGTCATTACAACAAGAAATGCATATCGACGAACGCCAAATTACCACATTATAAAAGAGTTATTCTCCCAGAAGCAACATTTGCCGCTGAAATAATAGAAACCGATGGTCTTTCCTAGATTAGGGAATTGGAAAAGCAGGAGCGAAAAATTCTCCGGAAGATCTACGGAGCAATCAACAGAAACGGTATTTGGATGAAGAGACCTAGTACAGAACTTATAAAAAGACCAATAGGATAATAGACGAAATTAGAAAACGCAGACCCAAACTTTACACTCACATCCACAGGATGGCCACCTCCAGATTGCCAAAGAAACTACTTGGTATCACAACACAGAGTAAATGCGGCACAGAATGGCTTAAAGAGGTACAGAGAGACTTACAAGCAATGAGCATAGAACATTTCGAAGACCGAACTGAGTGCCAGACGAAAATCACGAATGTTAAGTTTGAACCAAGATTATTACGACAACCTGGGAAAAAGTGGACGTTTGAGAGGAAGAGGGAGCATTCCGCGCGAATGAAGAGATTTTGGGAGGAGCGGAGGAGACACACCTCCAAATGACATCATGTTATCAAGTTTAATCGCTCTCCTATTGGGGAATCTTCCCTTAAATAAATAAATAAATAAATAAATAAATAAATAAATAAATCATAATAATGATAATAATAATGCCAGTGAGTCATTGACGTTACACAGTAAGGGGGACTTGGAAAATATCCACACAGCGGAAAGAAATATAATAAGGAAAATAATGGACCAAAGCACACAGACGAAGGATACACTTCACTCCAGAGACACCACAGATAAATTGTCAAACCTCGCATCATATATCAGAAAGAGGCAACTAAAATCATCAGCAAACTCGGACAACCCAGACTCACCAAAAAATTCGTAGATACATGCAGCGGCTCAAGACTATCACACTCTGGATGATAAAAGTCAAAATTGATCTAGAAAAAGCTCAGGACGACCAGGAAGACGTCATAGACAAAAGCGTCTTTCGACACAAGGTATAGAGCTAAAAGTGGGAAGTGAGCCGCACCTACAGCCCAAAGACCAAAGTGGACCGAAGAAACAAAGAGGGCCTTTAGTGCACGAATGAAAGTGTACTGGAAAATTAGGAAGAACAAGTAGTCATGATTGCTTCGCGTGGTCTAATAGACCTGTAACGTGTGAAAAAAATAAAAAAATAAAAAATAAACATGTGCACTTATTAAATTCACCTATAGAGAAGTTTCCGGTTTAACATATCTTGATAGGAGCAGATGACCTCGAAGTTCCTCCCCTTAAAACAACAATAACTAACTAACTACTAACTAACATCTCTTGATGAATGCAGTACATTAACATTTGTCTGTCGGCACAGGCTAGAGTAAAATGTGGCTTTTTACCGATGTCTCAGTCCCATTCATGGCTGTGATTATATGGCAGCTATTGAGGTATGGGTGGTGTTAAGTAATGGCACAACCACTGCCTGTGGATTTTGTGAATGATTCCACTCGTAGGGTTGGTACGTCTGCACTGGCTTAGTGAGGAAAGCAATGGCAAACTTCCCCACTCCTCACCTTGCCTAGTATGCCTCAATATAGCGTTTCCTTGGCTTGTTGTGGGTTTCTACCCACAGAGCCTTCGGTGGTATCAACCAGCCTCCGGGCTGACAGAGCAATGTACAGTAGGTGTTTGCCAAATTTATTTCTTATAAAGGAAGTACATGTAAATCAAAATCAACTAACAACTAAAGTTAAATTCCGTTTCCACTAAAAATAAAACCTCTGAATCTCGGTGACATTCCACTTTATTTGAAATTAATTTCAACTGATCTGTAGAGACGATGGCTGGCCACCAGAAAGCGCCATAAACTCATTTTTGAAGGAAAAAAAGACTTACCCCTTTCTTTCCGTGGGGTCTTCATTATACAGGGTGTCCCACCTAACTGCGCGACCTCAAATATTATCGAAATGAAACAAGATGTGAAAAATCTTCTTGCGCAGGAATGTATCCACGTCAGGGGGTCACACAATGGGAGGATATGCACAATCCAGGAAATTATAACAATATCATTTTCAACGCAAAGTTATCTTTTTAAAAACGGAACATACATGTTTTTCTAGCAAAATCAAAAGTAAACATACAGTTATTGATAACAGAATTGGTTTCACTTCTCTAAACCTCGTACCTTCTGAAATAACTCAAGTTGTAGAGAGTTAGGTGGGACACCCTGTATTATACGCAAAGATGTAGGCTATGTTTCACAAAACGCAAGCTCTTAAACCAGAGGGAGTTAGAAGGTGTGGTTTGTACCAAAATCTCCCAAATCGTCTCAATAGTACTGGAAAATTCTGGCATTTCTTGAAAAGTTAACAGAAATATATCTATTTGTTTATAAACTATACGATAGCCCTTGCCGAAAACTGTGTGTTGCGTCGAGCCCACATACCAATAAAGTGGCCTGGGTGGCTTATATACATCCGAGAGTTCTCGTAAGGGTCCGCAAAGTATTATTAAATGCGATAATTGTTGATCGATTGAATACTTGCAACTAACAGTTGGATATTTCAGTCAGGGGGGGTTATTCTAACCCTCATATGTTGGGCTGCACAACCTTTTTATAAGTAGGGACCAAGTTTATTTTTAGCCTATTTTCATTTATGAAGAAAATAGGCATATGAGATCACCTTTTGTCCGTGTGTCTGTCTGTGTGTGCGTGTGTGTGTGAGAGAGAGGATTTTTGTGTTCCCCCCCCCTAATAACTTTTAAACGGCTGGAGCGATTTCAATGAAACTCGGTAAGTTCATAGCACTATTCCGGGCGACCCCGACCGTGCCCCTCGAATTTTGTTACGTCTCACCAATCCAGCAAGGTGGCTGTGAAAAATATTTCACCAGCATTCAATATCTCCGAAACGATTATACATATCACTCTGGAATTTTACACGGTGTTAAAGGGAACTACTAGAAGTTCACCTATGTGACTTTTGAAAACCTGTTTACAACAAAACCAACATGGCGGCCAAGCGAATTTGCGACTTTTAAATAGACGTTTCTTGCGATTTAACCAACCAAACGCAATGAAACATGGTACAGTATATGTTTATACTCATTGTAATGCACCGACATCTAACTTCGTTCAATTGTTTATATAACCTCAAGATGGTGGCTGTGCAAATGATGTCACCGGCAATCTATATCTCTGAAACTATTACCGGTATCACCATGAAGTTCTGTACGGAGATAAAGGGCACTACTGGAAGTTCATCTATGAGACTTTCAAAAACCGGTTAACTACAAAACGAACATGGCGGCCAAGCGAAGTTGAAAGCTTTAAATAGACTTTTCTCGCGATTTAATGATCCGATCGCAATGAAACATCGTACAGCAAATGTTTATGCACATTGTAATGGATTGGTATCTAATTTAGTTCGATCGTTTACGTAACCTCAAGATGGCGGCTGTGCGAATTTCGAAAATTAGGTTATTATTTCTTGTGTTCTAATCATGCGATCGAAATCAAATTTGCATAATGAATGTAAACAATAATCATCATCTAATAGTACATAACTCTATGGCCTACATATATTAAAATCCAACATGGTTACCATCCGAAATATTTAGATGGTTCTCAATATCTATTAATCTACTACAGCAATTAAACTGACATTTTGTAAGTGTATAGAGGCTATAAGCATAAGTTCACCTATGGGACTTTCAATAACCTGGCGAGCATAAATCCAACATGGCGGCGACGCGAAATGTAAATATTCAAATGTACGTTTCTTGCGTTTTAACCATCCGAGCGCAGTGAAACTTGATACGGTATTTGCCTATACAAATTGTAATCGACTGGAATCTAATTCATTTAAATTATTTTTATAACCACAAGATGGCGGCTGAGCGAAATTTTTAAATCCCGCTTTTATTTCTTGTGCCCTAATCATGCGATTGAAGTTTGAATAAAACACGTACACAATAATATTCATGTAACAGTACATAAATCTAAGGCCTTTAACATAGAAATCCAGCATGGTGACCATCCAAAATATTTAGACGGGTCTCAATATCTACGTATCTATTACAGTAAACAAACTGACAATTTGAATGTTGATAGAGGCAATTAATATTAGTAGGATATATGAAAATGGATATTTAGTTCTTCACGGAACTACTAGTTACATAATAAGTGGCGGGCCGCAAGTTACCTTTCCACATAGACACTTGCCAAACCTACCGCTAAAGCTAATTTTACTATTATCTTAATAACCTATTTTACCAGCAGACAAAAAATGTGTTTCAATACCATTTTTGTGTCCTCTAAATAACTTAAATCCATTTTTTAAATTTTGGCAAATTGCGTGATCAAGTTATCACATTACTGATTTACAATCAACTTGCTCCTAATTCGAATAGGTTTAGGGGTATATAAAATAAAATAATACTATCACAAGATTGTAAAATTTTCATTCTTACTAAAAACATAACGCTTAACATCAAAGTATATACAAGTAGTTCCGTGAAGAACTATACAGCCTATTTTCATATATCCTACTTATGATAATTGCCACTATCTACATACAAAATTTCAGTTTGATTGCTGTAATAGATTCGTAGATATTGAGAACCGACTAAATATTTCGGATGGTCGCCATGTTAGATTTTATATATGTAGGTCCTAGAGTTATGTACTGTTACATGAAGATTATTGTGTACGTGTAGCATTCAAACTTCAAACGCATGATTAGGACACAAGAAGAAACGAGGAGATTTTAAAATTTCGCACGGCTGCCATCTTGTGGTTATGGAAACAATTGAAATAAATTAGATGCCTGTGGATTAACATTCGTATAAGAATTTACTGTACCAAGTTTCACTGCACTCGGATGGTTAAATTGCGAGAAACGTCCATGTGAATATTTTTACTTCGCGTCACCGCCATTTTGGATTTGTGATCACCTGGTTATTGAAAGTCCTATAGGTGAACTTAAGTTCATGCCCCCTATGAACATTAAAAAATTCAGTTTGATTGCTATAATATATTCGTAGATATTCAGAGCCGTCTAAATATTTCGGATGGTCACCATGTTGGATTGTTAAATGTATAGGCCATAGAGGCATGCACCATTAAAGAAAAATTATTGCGTAGGTTCATTTTTCAAACTTTTACTTCGATTGCATGATTACGACACAAGAAAAAAATCTTAATTTTAAAATTCGAAAAGCGGCCATCTTGAGGTTATGTAAACAATTGAACTAAATTAGATACCAGTTCATTACAATGTGTATAAACATTTCCTGTACCAGATTTCATTGCGTTTGGAACATTAAATCGCGAGAAAGGTACAAAATTTCAGGGTGATACCGCTAATAGTTTCAGGGATATAGAATGCCGGTAAAATATTTCGCACATCCGCCATCTTGTGGTTATGTAAACAATTGAACCAAGTTAGATGTCGGTGCATTACAATGTGTATAAAGATATACTGTACCATGTTTTATTGCGTTTGGTTGATTAAATCGCGAGAAACGTCTATTTAAAAGTCGCAAATTCGCGTGGCCGCAATGTTGTTTCCGTAGTTACCAGTTTTTCAAAAGTCACATAGGTGAATTTCTAGTAGTTCCCATTAACACCGTAAAAAATTCCAGGGTGATAGCGAGAATATTTTCGGAGATATTGAATGCTGGTGAAATATTTCGCACAGCCGCCATGTTAGATTGGTGAGACGTAACAAAATTTGAAGGGCAGGTCGGGGTCGTCCAAAAATAGTGCTATGAACTTACCGATTTTCATTGAAATCACTCCAGCCCTTTAGATTTTATTAGGGGGGGGGGACACACACACACACACCTCACACACACACACGCACACATACATGGACCAAAGGTGATCTCATAAGCTTATTTTTTCAAAATTGAAAATAGGCTAAAAAATGAAAATCAATATGTTGTCAAATCAAGTAGTAGCCTAATGCTCCTAATGTGATGCTTGGCATTGTTTTCTTCTCTAGTCTCTCAATATAATTTTCAATGATACAGATGGCAATGCGCAAGTTTCCGTCCAATGGTGTATCACTTAAACGGGAACGACACTTTCACTTTATTTGTTTCATCAAAGAAACAGTACGCCTGTCCTGGTATAACTCAGCTCATGCCAAACAGGTGGATGTGGCTCTCAATGATACGTGCAGAATAATAACTGGGTGCCTCAAATCCACTCCAATTGAATGGCTTTACCACCTCGCCGGGATAGCACCACCTTCTGTTCGAAGAGAAATAACAGCGAACAAGGAAAGGAAGAAGGTGGAGCATGAAGGAACTCTTCCATTATATGGGTACGAATTACACACACAAAGACTGAAATCTAGGAAGAGTTTTATAAAAACATCCAAGGAACTCACGACCACCGAGAAAAATGCTAGACTAGAATCTTGGAAAGCTATAGGTCTTCTTCCTGGTGGCTATACAACACCATCTGAAACTTTACCACCGGGTCATAACGAGGCATGGATGACATGGAAATCCCTAAATAGGTTGAGATCAGGAGTCGGCAAATCAACAGCTAATATGGTAAGATAGAACTACGCTAAAGACGGAAACATCATGTGTGATTGCGGAGATCAGACTGTCAACCTCATGATTCAATGTCGTACCGTATGTGTCCAACCACCTGCACAACGGAAGATCTACAACTAGCCTCAGAGAATGCACTACAAGTCGCCAAGTTCTGGTCTAATTGCATTTAGTGAAATGTTTTGTAATTGTGTAACATGTTTCTTGACACCGTGGACGGCGAGCGTGGATGGGCCAACTTACCTGTATTCAGAGGTCCGGGTCACTTCCGCAGCAAATCACCTCCAGATGACATGTCCCAACAGAAGAGCACCAAAGGGATGGAAGGAAGGAGGAGAAAGGGAACACACAGGCTACTCTACAGACACCCCCCAATAACCGATGGAACTGCCGCCGACGAAATAATGTCACAACAGCTGCTTAAAAATTTAAAATAAACATTTAATGTTAAAATTTTAAAAGAAAACACCTCCACCAGCAAACAGAACATGCATCAGGCAGCCAAAATTTAAAAATAAAATAAAATCTCAGCTAGAATTCTCACTGTAGAAATAATAAAAATTTAAGGCCAACATCAAAAAGGATTACTTGAGGTAAGAGCATAAACAGCTACAAACCCAAAAAAAAAAACCTAAATAAGCACCAGACACACTCCCAAACTGGACCATGAGGGCCTTGGAGAATCAGAAAAAAAAACTAGTGCAAAAAAAATACCAAAAACAAGGTAACGAAAGAATAACGAAGGAGTACCAAGAAAACTCCAACAAAAAAGAAAACCAAAGGAAAATTAAAACAAATAAGTTAACCAACATCACCATGACCCAAGAACGTGCACTTCAAAAAATGCCAGAAAACAAAAACCCACAATGCACTTCAGTAAACAAGTTACCATGGCGACCGAGAACAGTTGAAGGTACATCAGTACGTAATAATGAGAAACGCGTAATTTACATATTTAAAACAAACTTCTCCAGTGAGAAAACAGCTAGATATAACAAACTCTAGACATTACGAGATCAAAAGGTTTTTACATGCAACGGATCAGACAAAAAAAACGACTAATGAACCAATTTAGGCCTATTGTAAATAGACTCGTCTGGCCAGTACCATAATATTATAAGAAGAAACTGCCTTAGCTAGATGCCAAATAATAAGTTAAGAAGGAAAACAGTAGTGTTCCCCGGACAAAAAAAAGTTTAACAAAATTTTACATTTTCATAGGTGACTTATCTATTCCAAGGTCAACCTTTCAGAACTAAAACAAACACTCATCACACAATGCAAAATAAGGAGCTCCAATAATTTAAATTAAATAAGGTTTCAAAACATCTATATATATAAAGCACAAAGTTTGTCTGTCTGTCTGTCTGTCTGTCTGTCTGTCTGTTATGTATACAAATCTACACCGTTTCACCGATCTCAACCAAAATTTGTATACTTACCCTTTGGAACCCTGCGGGTAACCCTGCGTACTTTAAATTTCGAACAGACCACCCCATTCCCTGCATTTAGGCCCTTTTGAACAAATCTACACCGTTTCACCGATATGCACCAAAATTTGTATACCTACCCTTTGGAACACTGCGAGTAACACTGTCTACTTAAAATTTCGGACAGACCACCCCATTCCCTGCATTTAGGCCCTTTGGTCCAAATCTACACCTTTTCACCGATTTGAACCAAAATTTGTATACTTATCCTTTGGAACCCTGCGAGTAACACTGTCTGCTTGAAATTGCGGACGGACCAATCCATTCACTGCATTTAGGCCCTTTGTCCCAAATCTAAACCGTTTCACCGATCTTAACAAAAATTTGTATATTTACCCTTTGTAACACTGCGACTTACACTGTCTGCTTTAAATCGCGGAGAGGCTACTCCATCCCCTGCATTTAGGCCCTTTGGCGCAAATCTACACCGTTTCATCGATCTGAATCAAAATTTGTATATTTACCCTTTGGAACCCTGCGAGTAACACTGTCCACTTAAAATTTCGGACAGACCACCCCATTTTCTGCATTCAGGCCCTTTGGTCCAAATCTACACCGCTTCACCGATCAGAACCAACATTCGTATTCTTACCCTTTGGTACCCTGCGAGAAACACTGTCTGCTTGAAATTGCGGACAGACCACTCCATTCCCTGCATTTAGGCCCTTTGGCACAAATCTACACCGTTTCATCGATCTGAACCAAAATTTGTATACTTACCCTTTGGAACCCTGCGAGTAACACTGTCCACTTAAAATTTCGGACAGACCACCCCATTCCCTGCATTTAGGTCCTTTGGCCCAAATCTACACCGTTTCACCGATCAGAACCAACATTCGGATACTTATCCTTTGGTACCCTGCGAGTAATACTGTCTGCTTGAAATTGCGGACAAACCACTCCATTCCCTGCATTTAGGCCCTTTGGCACAAATCTACACCGTTTCACCAATTAGAACCAAAATTAGTATTCTTACCCTTTGGTACCCTGCGAGAAACACTGTTTGCTTGAAATTGCGGACAGACCACTCTATTCCCTGTATTTAGGCCCTTTGGAACAAATCTACACCGTTTCACCGATCTGAACCAAAATTTGTATACTTACCCTTTGGAACCCTGCGAGTAACACTGTCCACTTAAAATTTCGGACAGACCACCCCATTCCCTGCATTTAGGCCCTTTGGCACAAATCTACACCGTTTCACCGATCAGAACCAACATTCGGATACTTATCCTTTGGTACCCTGCGAGGAATACTGTCTGCTTGAAATTGCGGACAGACCACTCCATTCTCTGCATTTAGGCCCTTTGGCCCAAATCTACACTGTTTCACCGATCTCAACCAAAATTTGTATAGTTACCCTTTGGAACACTGCGAGTAACAGTCTGCTTGAACTTGCGGAGAGGCCACTCCAACCCCTGCATTTAGGCCGTTTGGCACAAATCTACACCGTTTCACCGATCTGACCCAAATTTTACATACTTACCCTTTGGAACCCGACAAGTAACAAACACTGTTCACTTTAAATTTCGGACAGACCACACTATTCTCTGCTTTTTAGGCCCTTTGGCACAAAACTACACCGTTTCACCGATCTCAAATAATTACCCTTTGCAACTCGACGAGTAACACTGTCCACTCGAAATTTCGGACAGACCACTCCATTCCCCGCATTTAGGCCCTTTGGCACAAATCTACATCGTTCACCGATCGAATACAAAACGTGTATACTTACCCTTTGGAACCTGATGAGTAACACTGTCCACTCGAAATTTCGGACAGACCACTCCATTCCCTGCATTTAGGCCCTTTTGCACATATCTACATCGTTTCACCGATCTGAACCTAAATTTGTATACTTACCCTTTGGAACCCGACGAGTAACACTGTCCACTTAAAACTTTGGACAGACAACTCCATTTCCTGCATTTAGGCCCTTTGGCAAAATCTACCCTGTTTCACCGATCTGAGCCAAATTTTACATACTCACCCTTTGGAAACCGACGTGTAACACTTTCTACATGAAATTTCGGATATACCATTCCATTTACCGCATTTAGGCCCTTTGGCAAAAATCTACATAGTTTTACCCATCTCAACCAATCTTTATGTAAGTTACTTACCCTTTGGAACCCGACGAGTAACACTGTCTGCTTGAACTTTCGGACAGAGCACTCCATTCCCTGTATTTAGACCCTTTGTCACAAATCTATATCGTTTCACCAATCTGGATCAAAATTTGTATACTTACTCTTTGGAACGCAACGAGTATCACTGTCCACTTTAAATTTCTGACATACCTCTCCATTCCCTGCATTTAGCTCAGGAATCCCTCGGGGTTGCCAGATTCCTAACCCACCCGCCATGAGCCCTTGTGGGTGTACCATAAATGGTGGGGCTACACACACCCTGCCTCTTTGAGGGCCCTGAGCAGAAGACAGGAGATATAATGAAACGGAATAGAAGGCAGACCCCTCGAAGAATGAGGGCATCAGGAAAGATGAGACAACGGCCAATTAAGCGGGAAATTGAAAGACTCCCTAGCCCTCGGATGCCCTAATACAGTCGGGGTCGGAAGAGAACAAGAGTTGACCAAGGGAGGCTGACAGGAAAGAGAACTGAAAGGAGCCTGGCACCAGGAAGTAGAAGCATGTCAGACTCAGCTGGGGTCCAGTGGTCGCCAACCCACGTCCCACAAGTTGTGAGACTCTGGGGGAGGCAGTTGTGAGAATAGCTTGCTAATTCATCGCGAGGTGACATGAGAGGACTTTCCAGGGCTGTCTATACTGATGCCAGCACAGGGCCGTTGCTCAAGCCACTGTGGTGTTGCGAAAGAGTGAGTGATTCCCCGGCCAATCTAAATACGACGGGAAACCTCGAACTTGTGTCATCATATTTCGTCATCATCTACGATCATCTCAGGTTCGTGCAGCTTGGACCCATTTTCTTTGCCGAGCCGTACGCCATAAGCTCTTTCACTAGACTCATCGAGTACAGGCCTAAGCCAGAAAATAAGGTTCAGACTTTGGAAGACATCGAAGCTAGACATCTGAATTACCTATATCAGTTGTAAATTACACCATGTTCGTTTAGTAGTCATTTTTTCATTACCTTATTATTATCATCATCATAAGTGCTAATGACCTAGATGTTACGCGCATCATACCACTAATCACCGCCGCATTAAGTCTTTTTCGACTGTGATTTTTAAAATATTTATTTTTATTACAGTACATTGTGTACATTATAAGTTGAAGTGTCAATTCAATACAGGTAGTAGTTTCCCTCATCATCCTCATCTTGAGGGCAAATGACCTAGATGTTACGCCCATTACACCATTAATCGCCACACACAATAAGTCTTCCTCGCCTGTGAATTTTGAAATATGTATTTCTATTACGGTAGTTTGTAAGTTTGACGTGTCAATTCAACAGTAGTTTTCATTATCATCCTTATCAAAAGGGCAAATGACCTAGATATTACGCCCTCATTGTCTTCGGGGGGGGGGTCAAATGACCTAGATTTTATGTCCATTATATTTCTAAGGAGACTTTGATACATTATCATCATTCCATCGGGCGAAGCCGGGTACTACTGCTAGTACCTTAATAAGGCCTTTGGGGAGACACTGATGATAAAACAAACATAACACTAATAAATAATCTAAAAAAAATGAAAACTGCCCAGATGGCTGCCGCTGGCACATGCAACCATTGACACCAAGCATCTTCAAGTTTTCTCCATTCCGGCGAAAATAAGGTAGACCATGCTTCAGGGGCGACAATCCCACTTCCTACCCACTGCGGTTTACGTTTTTGTAATGTAATTTCATTTCTTGGTGAGGCGAGGGCCACAGGCCCCCGCCTCAATAGACAATCAAATTCACGATCACTCAGTTCAATCCAGACTGTTCAGTTACCGATGACAACACATAAAGGCGCCGACAAGGAAGCCAGGCGCGCTGCATGCATGATATTTGGAAAATGTCCAATCACAGATTGACACATCAAACAACAATGTCATAATTTAGTAAATAATTTGGCGGTATCATGAATACACTGGCACTTGTTTCATGACGAAGAATGTAATTGTCTTTCAATTATGTCGTGCATATAAGGAGTTTTATAAGGCGCAGCACACGCTACCTATCGGAGAGAAACAGGAATCACGTGCAGACCTAACACAGTCCGACTGGCGCTACCATCTCGTGTTCAAAATGGGAAGCAAGACACCAGGCGGTCGTTTCAAAATGTCATGAAGTTGCGATCCAAGGATATATACATGTTTGAAAGCGTAGGGACGTGCCCTTGCACGTATCAGTCTCCCTCCCTTAAGCGTGAACACCGTTCACGAATATGCCAAGGCATAGACAGTACTCCTTAACTAGTCGATTCACCAGAGATGTTTCCCGAAGATAATGTTCACCTGTTAACTCCAATTGATGGATGAAACCGCATCGTTTTGGTTAGGAAGAATGCAGGGTCAGATTATCAGTGATGGGATAATTGATCACCTCGCAAACCACTTAGTCAACAGCATCACTGTGTCCAAAAATCTTCAGAAACGCAGAACACCAGCACCAGCAGTGCTTTCAGAGTCCGAGACACGTTAGATACATTTTCAATAAGTCCACTGTAGGTCGTTTTAGACGAAATAGGAGGAAGCAATGTGCCAGATATCATTCGACGCGTGGGCAGCCATTTACAAAAATATAAGTTAATCTAATTTCAAAGGTTTACAGAATTACTAATTCTTACTACATTTTACAAAGAGAAACAAGGTTGAATTTAAATGAAGAAAATTTTTGACCATGCCCTAGATCCGTGCTTACAAAATTTCATTAACAAGTTTACCTTTTTACAGATTCGAAGTACATTTCAAGATTACATGAGTTAGACGACTATACATTTAGAAGGAACTACGGTAGAGGAATGACCACTACAATTCCCAAAGGGAACAGGAATACAAGGTTACCATGAGTTAGGTCTCCCACCGAGCCCACTTTACATGTTAGCATCTCCTATGAAACATCAAAATTAGGTACACTTTTACAATTTACCATTACAATGGGAACTTCCCAACATTTACATTTTGTATCCCATCAGAGTTTTCATACCCAATTAAATTCAAAATTCCACAAGGAACAGAAGCTTGAAGGCTTCAATAAATTTTAGGGATACTCTACATTATACAAAATTTGTTTTACAAAATTCACGGTAGCATTTCCTCATTAGACACCTCTCCACCTCGCTTAATGTGTGATAGATGCACTCTAGAAATTTTGTTTGCTTTGGGCTTAAGGTTTTGAATAGGAAAATTAATTAATCTGACATGTATGCCTCTACATAGTTGGTTCGTGACCGCACGCATTACTTGGCATGGGGACACTGAGGAATTCAAACGCAGTTACAGTAACGACAAGAACGAAGAGGAAATGGCAGCGCAGAAAACCAAACACCAATACACTCACACAAGGAACGAAATTGAGGTTCGACACCCGATGAGAATACAGCCGACATCCGCCTGGGTGAGAAAAATCCAACATAAAAAGAACTAAGTTCAACAGTACACGAGGTACAATGAGGTTTCCTCGTTCAGGTTAAAGACACGAACACGTACAACCAAAGGATGCCTAACATGGCCCAAAAATACGGTTAGATGAGAAACAAGCCGCTCTTGTCGAAAGACGAGGCTAACAGAGAACACTTACGCACCATTCCAAACGATAAAGCCGAAAAATTTAGGATTATTAATCAAAAGCAGAAAACTTTACTCAACTACAGTGGCTGATGACCGAGATTGCCATAGCATGAACTAAAACAGAAGGCCTATGTAATTTACGGTTAGCATGAGGCAACAGGTGACCCAGATTTCCAGCAACAACAGATTACAGGCATTAAAAGTAAAACAAGCTGACTTACAGAACCTGATGACCACAATTTCCAACATAAATTTAATCCCAGTAAATTTAGACGACCCTATATTAACTAATTAAGCAGGAAAGCACATTACATTATGGCTGTTCACGAACTGAGAACTCATATTCACAACAACGTATTCATCGCACACATACTCAAATAACAGCGATACATAATTTTTTCCACCCACAAAAATAATTCCCATTAATACTCAAATATGCAAGTTATGTAGTCGTAGAGATATCATAACACAAACAAATACAATTAAAAACACAATACCCTTACAATTACATTACACTACACATACCTGCATTTCATCGAACAGACCAGTCCCATACCAAGCCAGTTCGGATCGTGTAAGTCCTATATACAACCTGCCCAGGGATCAAACCAAGAAAGAATCCCATACTTCTAACCTAGCTAACCCCAGACAGTAGATATCTCCACGTAAAACACTCCTACATATTCGCTTTAGTTCAAAATTACAAGGAAAGCAACTAATAAAAATACGATCCTAACCTTACTTTTGCAAACAAAACAAACCCTAAATTACCCCACCCTACAAATATAAATCAAAATCTAACGTTAACACATGCATACAGACATGATTTGCACAACATATACGCTTATCCCAGAACGATTGCAGTATAATGTAAGTTTAAGAACTAAAATTTACAAATCGCACACTGCGATAAAAACACCTCAAAACAAACACTTACCTTCAAAGAGTTAGGGAAGAATTCCTAGCCAAAAAATAGTGACATGCATGTTAAATGTGCCTTCTGGCACCACAATAAGGACATAGGGCGGGCAGATTTCCATAGGTTAGCCCTTTTAATCGGACTACACTTTGCCATAACACCAGTAGGCATGACAGTTCCATAATAAATAATTTATGAGGACAGCATATCACCACAGAATATCATGCAAAGAAACATACAGGAACACAACAGTCTTCTTAAACACCAACACTGCCTCGACACCTGAAATTTCGACAAAAACATCATGCACAACGTAGCCCAGAACTGCATACGTCACCGCCTGCTTGGCTCGAGAACAGGGAGCTAAATTACAAAAATAGGCACAAAACATCAGGCTACAAGCTTCCGACGGGGCTCCAGGATGCCTTCACACGCAGCATATAGGCTATCAGAACATTAAGAAATCCCATTTCCCATGCCAAGAACACATGTCAGTCACTCACCGGGCTTCATCTTCATTGGGGATGTTGCAAACCAACAGGGTAAAATACAGGAGTAAACGCCTCGTTTAGAACAGGTTACATACAGCATACCACATGGATATCCAGAGGCAAACATGAAACACAACAAACGACAAGGATTAGCTTTACATAACATTAAGTGCACTGGCCCGACAAAATCCCACCAACAACCGTCCCATCAGCATTAGAGGGGTCCATAAAACAGCCTGTGGGTACCGGGGAGGGGGTAGTTACGGAAGTGAACATGAGCAGGATCTGCTACCAGAATGAGACGTGAAGAGACACCATCGCTTGGCCAGCAGCACGTCGGTAACTCGATAACCAACGCTCTGCTACCAGAATGAGACGTGGACGGCGAGCGTGGATGGGCCAACTTACCTGTATTCAGAGGTCCGGGTCACTTCCGCAGCAAATCACCTCCAGATGACATGTCCCAACAGAAGAGCACCAAAGGGATGGAAGGAAGGAGGAGAAAGGGAACACACAGGCTACCCTACAGACACCCCCCCAATAACCGATGGAACTGCCGCCGACGAAATAATGTCACAACAGCTGCTTAAAAATTTAAAATAAACATTTAATGTTAAAATTATAAAAGAAAACACCTCCACCAGCAAACAGAACATGCATCAGGCAGCCAAAATTTAAAAATAAAATAAAATCTCAGCTAGAATTCTCACTGTTGAAATAATACAAATTTAAGGCCAACATCAAAAAGGATTACTTGAGGTAAGAGCATAAACAGCTACAAACCCAAAAAAAAAACCTAAATAAGCACCAGACACACTCCCAAACTGGACCATGAGGGCCTTGGAGAATCAGAAAAAAAACTAGTGCAAAAAAATTACCAAAAACAAGGTAACGAAAGAATAACGAAGGAGTACCAAGAAAACTCCAACAAAAAAGAAAACCAAAGGAAAATTAAAACAAATAAGTTAACCAACATCACCATGACCCAAGAACGTGCACTTCAAAAAATGCCAGAAAACAAAAACCCACAATGCACTTCAGTAAACAAGTTACCATGGCGACCGAGAACAGAAGAATGTACATCAGTACGTAATAATGAGAAACGCGTAATTTACATATTTAAAACAAACTTCTCCAGTGAGAAAACAGCTAGATATAACAAACTCTAGACATTACGAGATCAAAAGGTTTTTACATGCAACGGATCAGACAAAAAAAAACGACTAATGAACCAATTTAGGCCTATTGTAAATAGACTCGTCTGGCCAGTACCATAATATTATAAGAAGAAACTGCCTTAGCTAGATGCCAAATAATAAGTTAAGAAGGAAAACAGTAGTGTTCCCCGGACAAAAAAAAGTTTAACAAAATTTTACATTTTCATAGGTGACTTATCTATTCCAAGGTCAACCTTTCAGAACTAAAACAAACACTCATCACACAATGCAAAATAAGGAGCTCCAATAATTTAAATTAAATAAGGTTTCAAAACATACCTTAATAAGGCCTTTGGGGAGACACTGATGATAAAACAAACATAACACTAATAAATAATCTTAAAAAAATGAAAACTGCCCAGATGGCTGCCGCTGGCACATGCAACCATTGACACCAAGCATCTTCAAGTTTTCTCCATTCCGGCGAAAATAAGGTAGACCATGCTTCAGGGGCGACGATCCCACTTCCTACCCACTGCGGTTTACGTTTTTGTAATGTAATTTCATTTCTTGGTGAGGCGAGGGCCACAGGCCCCCGCCTCAATAGACAATCAAATTCACGATCACTCAGTTCAATCCAGACTGTTCAGTTACCGATGACAACACATAAAGGCGCCGACAAGGAAGCCAGGCGCGCTGCATGCATGATATTTGGAAAATGTCCAATCACAGATTGACACATCAAACAACAATGTCATAATTTAGTAAATAATTTGGCGGTATCATGAATACACTGGCACTTGTTTCATGACGAAGAATGTAATTGTCTTTCAATTGTGTCGTGCATATAAGGAGTTTTATAAGGCACAGCACACGCTACCTATCGGAGAGAAACAGGAACCACGTGCAGACCTAACACAGTCCGACTGGCGCTACCATCTCGTGTTCAAAATGGGAAGCAAGACACCAGGCGGTCGTTTCAAAATGTCATGAAGTTGCGATCCAAGGATATATACATGTTTGAAAGCGTAGGGACGTGCCCTTGCACGTATCATTTCTCATTCGAGAATAATATTAATCAAAGAAAACGATTATTTCAACTAGGGCCTACAATAATGGGAAAATTCTCATCATTCACAATATATGTATTCACGTTTTCAATAGCCTATAACATATTTATCCGCGGGCCGCAAAACTGGTCTATTGCATCATGTTGCCATTTGGCAAAAAAAAAAAAAAACTCAAACATGTGCATAGTGCATAGTGTTACCATTATCATCAACTTCCATTTTCCATTTTACTCTGTCCACCTTCCTTCCTCACCCACTCAACTCCACTCCAGATACTGTCGTCGCACACTTCTTCTTCTTCTTCCCTAGCGTGTATCGCGCGATGGTGCAGGGTCCGCTTGTTTGGTTGCTGTTCGCCACTTCTTCCTGTCAAGGGCATCTTCAGGTTTAAGTCCACACATCACCAAGTCCTCCTTGATTCTGTACAGCCATCTTTTCTTTGGACGTCCACGGGGTCGATTTCCTCCTGGATCGTATTGGAGAGCTGTTCTTGTACAGAGTTCTCATCACCCATCTGTTTCCGGATAAGTTCATTCCTGACACGATCAAGTCGTGTAACACCCAGGGACCAACGTAATATTTTCATCTCCATGCCATGTAGGGCTTGTTCATGCTTGGTTGAAGCTTTCCAACATTCTCTGCCGTAAAGTGCCACTGGTCGTATCATGGACTTTTAAACTTTCCCTTTCAAAGGGATAGGTACTTTCTTATCGCACAGCACCCCTGCGACTTGGCGCCACTTCATCCACGCAGTGTTAACTCGTGCTCGACCATCGAGAAGCGTTTCGCCATCTGAAGTGATAAGGGAACCGAGATATTCAAAGTGTGTAGTTTTCAATGCTGATGGTACCGTTGGTCTGTGTACCACATTGTAACTATTCAGTTTTCCCTATGTTGAGTTTCAAGCCATTTTTGCTCAGACATTCCTTCCAGCACAGAGTTCGATTTTCTAGATTTTCGCGAGTTTGATCTGCGAGAAACACATCATCAGCATATAAGATCGTCCATGGATGAGGTATCTGTTGTCGTATACTCTCCCTGTCACTAAATCCATCCACCGTACTCTAGATCTTCCTCGTCCTCTCTTTCCAGTCATCCGTCTCTCCATCACTTGTTTCAGCATTCATCCTCTTCACATGTCCATACCATCTAAATCTGTTCTGCTCCAGTGTTGCCATACAACACCCGATGCGAGGGCTATTTTCTTTTCAAGTTCCGATGGACTGTATAAAACTAACAGGTTGACGTACCAAACTGATTTTCCTACTAAATGTTTGCTTGATTAATTCTTATGTCTCAACATAATCGCCAAAACGATTGAAACATTTCTTGCATCGTTACGCCAGCTTTACAATGCCCTCGGTAAAATATTCTGCCGCCACTGAGGTGGGTGCGTCTGGAGAGTCTCCTGAAGTATTTCCTTTTTGGCGAGGCGTTGCCGCCCAACCATATCTTAAATTCTCGAAAAAGGTGAAAATCATTCTGTACTGGTTTGGACTAAATGGCAGATGGTCCAAAATTTCACACTCGAATTCATTGAAAAAGTTGGCACAGTGTGGTCGTGGTCATGAATGATTTTCACCTGATTTTTACGACAAATGTTTCAATCGTTTTGGCGATTATTTTGAGTCATAAAAATAAATCAAGCAAACATTTAGTAGTAAAATCAGTTTGGTAAGTCAATCTGTTATTTTTATACAGCGCATCGGAACTTGAAAAAAGAACCAGCCCTCATATAAATTGCACCTTTCACGCAGTCCATCAATTTTATTGTTTGATAAATTATGTTAGCTTCTCCCTGGAGTGGTAGGTATTATAAATATAAATATGTGTCCGTCAAAATTCTAATAAAATCCATGCAGTTGGGGGCTAAGGAAGCAACGCAACCATTGCTTCCAACTTAACTTTTTAAATAACTGTGAATGTATTGCCATAAAATTGTTCGTGTTTATAGCGTGATATATATATATATATATATACCATCAAAAAGAAAGCAGCGGGTGCATAATTTTTGTTCCAGTCAGCACCCGTTGAACCACAACAAACCATCCCCATGAATCTTAGTTTTTTTGCGGCTTCGGTGGTGTAGTCGGTAGCATGCTGAGCTTCTATGCCCAAGATAGCGGGTTCAAACCCGGCCGAAGCCGTCGGATCTTTTAAGAGCGTTGAAAATACTTCAGTATGCCTTCCTTCGGAGGGGAAGTAAAGCCGTCGGTCCCATGTCATAGATTTATGGCATGTTAAAAAACCTTCCACTAATTACACCAGTGTGAAGCAAAATTGTATAGGTTAGGAATGTAAACATTTTCTAGCCTTGGTCTACCCCTACAGTTCTTATCCTCGACCCTTCCATCCATAGCTAAGTTTGCAATTCCTGGGTGCCTTAACATGTGTCCCACCAACCTATCTCTTTTCTTCATTAGCAGTCGCCAGAAACATCTCTCCTCTCCCACTCGTCTTAATACCTCTTCAATCGTAACCCTATCTACCAATCTGATCTTCATAATTCTCCTGTAACACCACATTTCAAACGCTTCAATTCTCCTCTTTTCCGCTGCTCCAACAGTCCAAGTTTCACTTCCAGAGAGCGCTGCGCTCCAGACAAACGCCTTAAAAATGACCTCCAAATACCTACATTTATATTCGATGTCAACAGAATCCTTTTCTGTAGAAATGCTTTCCTTGCCTGTGCTAACCTTCTATTTATATCCTCTTTGCTTCGTCCATCACTGGTTATTTTTCTTCCTAAGTAACAGAAGTCTCCTACTTCCTTTAGCTCTTCACCTGCCAATACAGCATCCATAGGGCTTTCTGATTTCCTTTGACTGCATTCCAATATTTTTGTTTTACATTTATTAATATTTTCATCATGAATTCTTTCTAAAGACAGAATCCATACCATTTAAAAACTAATTCGAATCCTCTGGTGTGTCGGCTAAGATGACGATGTCATCAGCAAATCAAAGAGTTGATATTTTTCTCCCCGAATCTTTAGTCTACTACTACTTTGAATTTTTCTCCAATTCCCTTCATTGCTTGTTCAATGAATAGATTGAAAACCCATCTGATCTTTATCATGATCCTGTAACACCACATTTCAAACGCTTCTTTATTATACTTATTACATTACATTATATTACATTATGCGAACCGGCCAAAACTAAGGACCACGCAAATATCATTTCATTTCCTACTCATAGTTCTTTCTTCCTTTCTCTTCCTCCACACTTCCTTCAATCTTTGAGAGTGTTGCGCCTTTCTCTCTGCTGTCCATCTTCCTCCCCTGCGTTCTCTCTTTTCTCCCACAAGAACCTTTCTGTTCGAAAGTATTTTCCTGAATTGTGTTCTGTCTCGACAGTCGTCATCTGTAATTCCAAGCCTCCGGAGTTCTTCCTTTATCTGTTTGGTGTAACCCCCTTGGCTCTTCAGATGATAAATTATCATTTTAAATGATCTAGTCGACTTACGGCGTCACGAAATGTACCGAGAATGCACTGAGGTGTGTGACGTCATAGTACCGCTTGGTGCATGTGAACTGAGTTCACTCGTGAGCTCTGGAGTTATGAGAAGGCAACTTAACGGCGAGCTTGACGTCATCCAACCAGCTCCCTCCTTTCACCGCGCGCTCCAGCTCCCTCATGACTTGTAACTTTCTAGCGTTCTGATTGTTTCTTGTTCATCTAACATATCAAGAGTCTTTGGCTGCGAGCGAAATGAGAAGCCTCCAGCCTTTCTAGCATTTTTCAGCATTTGTAGCATTTAAAATGATATAAAGTCCAGTCTTTCAGACTGACTGTCTCTGTTCTTTTTAATCAAAAATTTGTTTATTTATTCTTGTTGGATCCATTCTAACCATATGTCCATAGAAACGTAAACGTATTTTCCTAATTGTTGTTTCCAGGTCTTCCACCCTTTCAGATATCTCCTTGTTTGATCGTAGTCTGTAGGTTCCCTGTACCACTTTTGGGCCGTAAATCCTTCGCAATATCCTCCTATCAATCTCCAGAAGCTCTTCCAGGTTCATCAAATTTGCCGTCTCCACACCATATAAGATCACCGGGTTTACCATAGCATTGTAGTGGTGTAGTTTGGCATTAAGGGAGTGGTTCTTTTTGTTGTATAAATTTTTACTGGAGAAGCTGAGTTTTTCTAGTTTAAGTCTTCTTTTTTCCATTGACTCTTTGTCCAGTCCATTGTTGATAATGATCTCTCCGAGGAATTTAAACTGTTTCGAGATCTTTACCCTCCCATATTTCGTCTTAACTGTTTTCTTCAAGTAGTTCTTGTTGGTGCTCATCATGTCTGTTTTTGGAAAAGAGATTTGTAGCCCTGTTTTCCCAGCGATTTCTTTTAGTTCGTTTATCTGTATTATTGCTTCCTGTTCCGTTTCAGCTTGAAGTGCCAGAACATCCGCGAAGGCCGGTCATCTGGGTTTGATGTTTATATTTTTACTTCCAAGTATTCTTCTTCTACTTTCCGATGAGGCCTGCTAGGGACCACGTGACAATTTCAATTCTTCACACTGTGTTGTTTTCTCTTCCGTTCCCTCCAGTACTCCTTCATCCGTTCACTATGCTGCTTCTTTCTGTCCTCGGACCACTTCGCACCAGGTTTCTTTGGCCATCTTCCTTGGAATCCTTTCATACTTAATACCCTTTTTCTAAAGATCTCTCTGTTCACCGTTTCTTCTTCACTTATATTATTTCTTTCTAAATCTTTCTTTATTTCTTGAATCCAGCTAGTTGTTGCCCTTTTCTCCCAAAGGTACTTGAATATCCTTTTTGTTAATCTGGAATCATTCATTCTGTAAATATGTCCAAAAAATTGCAATCTCCTCTTTCTTATCGTTTCTGTTATATTTTCTATGTTCCTGTATATTTCATCATTAGATCTTAATTTCCATACTTCTGCTGTTTTCACTGGGCCTAAAATTTTCCTCATGGTTCTCCTTTCTAATACTTCAAGTTTATCTAATCTATAGTTTAGTACCAGACATTCACTTGCGTATAGGCATTCCGGTTTCACCACTGTAGTGTAGTGCCTTATTTTAAGATTTTTAGATAAGCACTCTTTGTTACAAATTCTTAGTGATACCATATGCTCTTTCCATCTTGTTTACCCTTTCTTCAACCGAAGATTTTTCTAAACCATTTTCTTGGATCATTTCTCCCAGATATTTGAATTTTTTTTTTCCACTGGGCCAATATCTGTTGCCAAATATTTTGAAGCGTTCTTGATATTCGTAATAAATTTAGTTTTTTCTACGGAGATTCTCAAACCTGTTTTGTTGGCTATTTCTTCCAAGAGATTGATTTGTGTTGTTGCACATGTTAGGTTTTCTGACAATATAGCAAAATCGTCGG
This sequence comes from Meconema thalassinum, assembly GCA_946902985.2. Classification (NCBI taxonomy): domain Eukaryota; kingdom Metazoa; phylum Arthropoda; class Insecta; order Orthoptera; family Tettigoniidae; genus Meconema; species Meconema thalassinum. The sequence continues at coordinate 321,768,189 of OX336388.2, read as the reverse complement.
CAAATGCTAGGCAACTTATTTCAATGCCTTTGTTTCTTCTCCCCAAAGTTACTGGGGAAATGTTATGTTCTTTTAGCTTTAAATTCCAAATTCTTACAATTTTCTCTAAAACACAGTTGGACAGAAGGGGTGATAAACCATGACCTTGCCGTACACCTGTATTTATCTTAATAGAGTTTGATATCTCACCCATAAATTTTACTTTTGAAATCGTGTCAGTAAGGGTTTCACGTATTATTATTATTATTATTATTATTATTATTATTATTATTATTATTATTATTATTATTATTATTATCAGGGCTAGATTTGTGTCGGTACGCACCGGTACGCCGTACCGAAACCTCTGATTGGGGGAAAAGTCGAATATATAACATAATTTTTAAAACTGTGGAACGTTTGTCGTAAGTCAAGGTCAACTTGGCCTTTGACCCGACTTTACTTCAAAGTACGTGGAATTTTGGCTGCTTCAGGACGGCACTCCGCTCTGGATACTAACAGCAAGGTGAGGGAGAGGAGGCACATACAACGAAAACTTTTCTAAACTTTGAACAATTTTATAACTTTGAGGTGACAGTACCTTTTATAATAAATAATTATTTCATAAAACTGTAAATACAAAATTATAAAACAAGAAATAGAAGATTGTTGGTGTGTATTTTCAAACCGAATGTATTTTTTTTAATTACGTAAAAAATTCGAAATAACGCATATTGTTTGAATGGTAGCCTAGTTGGCGCACATTAAAATTTAATATAGGCCAACGGCTACGGTAAGAAAAATGTTGCTACAGCAGTCTCAATTTAATTTAAAATAGCAATCAAAATTAGCTTGTTATTTTGTCCGGTGATTAATTTTTAAAGGTGTTCAGAAAAGCGTAAAAATATCGTTTTTAGAACTCTATATTTCAATATTCAATAAAGCCCCCCCCCCCCCCCCTTTCCAACCCCAACCCCACTCCCACCACCACCCGGCAGCCCACAGTACCGGAACCTCTCTTTTTACAAATCAAGCACTGATTATTATTATTATTATTATTATTATTATTATTATTATTATTATTATTATTATTATTATTATTATTATTATTATTATTATTGCAATTCTGACTTTACCATAAGATTTTACCCTCGTATTACTGTAAATTACTTGACAGATTGTTGGAATCTACCTGATGACATTTAAGACAGGAGTCTCACATTACGTAGCATTTTCGTTTTGACATTTGCTCAGAATTCACAAGCGGAAGGATATGGGTGACAGCCTGTACACAGAGCATGATTAAAGAAGATAACAGGTAGCGCAAGGTGAGAGAGGCTACAACCTGAAGATTAAGTTCGTGTTTACTCTGATCCATTGGATTTCCGAAGGCTTGAAGAGCGCAAGAAGTCCTGGCTCAATAAATATGTCACACCTGCCGAGACAGTGAGAAGGGTAAAGCTCTCGTATATTTATAGTTGTGCTCTTTCTTAGTAAACAACGCCTAAGAGAGGGACTTCCCCTCTCAGGTTCTAAATCGTAGCTGAGCACCCTCGCTTTGAATGTGACATGCAGCGTGGAGAGAAACAGGGGTATACAGTGTAGTGGCTTTCAAAATACAATGAGATCGATGTCCGAGAGTCATAACCGCACCCTCACCACAAAAATAATACTCCTCAAATGCTATATATACCCAGCGCTTCTGTATGGCGTATACAATTGGACCTTGAAGGAAGAAACTATTTCAAAACTCCACACGTTTGAACTATGGTTACATAGAAGGATTCTAAAGATACCATGGACTCATAAGATTACCAACCAAGAAGTATTACGAAGGACGAATACAACCCAAGTATTAGTCTATATTGTTAAATGCCGTAAGCTCCAATACCCGGGTCACATAATGAGGAACAGAGGCAGATACGAACTACTGCAATGCATTTTGCAATGCAAAATAGAAGGAAAACGAGACCCAGGACAAAGAAGAATTTCCTGGCTTGCCAACCACCGAGTATGGTTCGGAATAACATCCACCCAATTGTTCCGGATAGCGACCAATAAAGACACCATAGCCAGAATGATCGCCAACGTTCGAAGCGACAGGCAACCTGAAAAGAAGAAGAATTCACATGACCATATAAGGCACCCTTAAGTAAAATAACAGAATTCTAAACTATGAATGCCACGTTTCTTAAAAAAATTATACCACATAGTAGTAAAAGTACCCGTTCTTCGAACATGGCTCTTTGTACTTATCGGTAAGAATAAATCTGTCATATAATCACGTATTCTTATTATCATTATATTATTACCTGTTCATCAATGAGATTCAGCCTCTCTTCGCTATGTCTCCCATAGCTGGGATACCCTGATATAAATATCTCGTAAACGATGGATTCTAGGGCCTTGCAATACGGTTTTGGGGACCATTATTGTTTTGTGTTTGACATGGAGAGGTTCAAAATGAGTTTTCTTTCGTTTTTCTATGATAACTCCTTAGTTTTGACTCAGAGAAACTGCCACGTATGAATCAAACTGCGGTTGCAGCGTTGCAGGGGCAATGTATAAAGACGGATCTTACTTTCGGGATGTGCCTAGTAACATCGTGGATGCATAAATTCTCAATAAATTCCTTCTGGTTGATTCATTGGAAGTCTTCACCTGTCCGTTTCCTCTCCTATGCCCTTGTTTTCTCCTCCTTTATCTTTGTCTCTTGCTTCTTTTCTTCAGCAGTAAAATGCTGAAAAAACTGAGAAATAGTGGTGATTAGAAAGTTTGAGGATCTGAGGCCTAATGAAAATACGCCGCAGAGACGTAGCAAATGTGCTAGGAAACAGTCGATGCACTTTTTACACAGGGAGATCTGGTTTAATTATCCTACAGAGGTGTGCAAATTATTGGACTCGATGGCAGTTTTCCAACATTTACTTTGTAAGTTTTGAGACTTAGTGCAGTAGAAATGTTTTGCAATGCGCTGAAATGAAATCAAATGCTTAATCGATAGTCTTAATATTTTTTTTTAAAGAATCTGACAGTAAACTAATGATTTACAGTTCCCAGTAAAGAGTAGCCTTGTTAATGCCACACGTTTTGTTCTATTTACTTTATTCTTGTTTTCGTGTGAATTTAGACCAGAGAGATTGGAAGTATTTTATTACTGATTGACCGCTCTTGTACTATTCAAATATTTGTGCACAATGGATTGAAAACATCTGATTTATAGGATACATTCCAAAGTCAATGAAAAAAATGAAAAAGGGACTCAGCTCAGGTGGGCCTCAGAATCTCCAAATTCGAAAATTTCCAGATTCAATTACTTATGGGAAACGTTGTAAGTCCACAGGGGAGAAAACATTACTAACTAGGGTACCGGTAATCAATATAAAATAATATAATTTTGAATACATAATTGTGACCAATTCATTTTTTTTTTTGGAGTCTAATAATTTGCACACCTCTGTATAATGCCACAGGCTAATTTCCAACGTTTTATTTACCTTTTCCTCAGTAACAATTAACAGGAACTAATCAAAGATGTTCTTCAAGACTCTCTCTTCTCTTTGACAAGTGTTTTAGAGATACATTTATTTTTCAATTTTAATGAAGCTTTTTAAGATTGCATAATTTTGACAGCGCTTTAATGAACATTTCCATCTGGAAAAATTAAATTAAGATAAATTTTTTAAAAAAATGTGCAGATGTTCAGGAACAGAGAAAGGAAGCCAGGAATAAGTGGCTGCAGGAGACAGATCTGGCGCGGGGTAAAGAACGATTTCAGAAGGTTCGAAGGGCTACCCAAGCAACTCTGAGAAGGGCAAAGAGGAAATATATCAAGGACATCATTGTTGCGGCAGAAGCAGACTTCAGAGGAAACAATACCAGGGAAATGTTTCAAAAGGTGAAGTATTTTAGCAAAGGTTACCAGTCGAGACAGAAATTAGTCAAAGATTCTAGTGACAACATTTTAACCAACGATTATGATATCGCCAAGAGATGGAAGGAGTAATTCAACCAGCTTCTCAATTGTGAAGACCCTGAAATAGTATTTGAATTCCAGTCTCCAACCACAGTCGACTTGGATTATCCGCCACCCACTTTCGATGAGATCAAACCCCAGATATACGGCTCAAGAAAAATACGAGTCCGGGTGAAGATGAAATACTGACCGAGATGATCCAGGAAGGAAGAGAGAAACTAGCACGAAAACTGCACAGGCTGATACAAGCAATCTGGATCAAAGAAGAACTACCGTCAGAATGGAAAACAACTATGATTTGTCCAATCTATAAGAAGGGTGACAAATTGAAATGTGATAACTATCGAGGAGTCGCCCTGCTTAACGTCTGCTGCAAGATCTTGTCCAACTGCCTCATAGATAGAATTCAACCAGTGGCAGAATCAGTGCTTGGTGAATACCAGGGAGGCTTTCGGCTGGGGCGTTCCACTGTAGATAATATCTTCGTTCTCCGACAGCTCACTGAAAAACTGGGTGAATATGGCAAAGAACTCCACGTGTTATTCGTAGATTTCAAGAAGGCCTATGATTGCATACACCGCAAGAGCCTACTCAGTTGCCTAAGAGAGTTTGGAATGGCCGAGAAACTCATCAACTTGGTAGCGATCTGCCTGAGCGAAACACGCGGTAAGATAATAATGGGAAATCGAGTGACGGAGGATTTTGAAATTTTGACGGGTCTCAGGCAAGGAGACGGTTTATCTCCTACACTGTTCAATTTTGCCTTGGAGGAGATCATACGTGAGACCTTTCGAGAGAATTTTGAAGGAATCCAAATCGAAGGGAAGAACCTAGCATACCCTGCCTATGCAGATGATATCAGTTTACTCTCCAGCTCTCAGGAAGAGTTGAGGCAAATGACCAGAGCACTCAAGGCAGCTGCCAACAAATTTGGGCTAATCGTGAATGAAACCAAGACGGAGTAGGCTACCTCAATATGACTCGCGGGCAAGACCACGTTTTAGGGCAACTACAGTCACTCTGGGTAGGGGACCAGTCCTACAAGAGGGTCCATGAATTTAAGTACCTAGGATCGCTTTTCACGGAGAACTCATCATGTGAGGCAGAAATCAACGCCAGGATCCAAGCAGGAAACCGAACTCTCTACAGCTTAACACAGCCTTTTCGGTCCAGATGTCTCTCCAGACAGTTCAAAATTCGTCTGTATAAAACTCTGATCCAACCCGTTGTACTATATGGATGTGAGACATGGAGTATCCAGAAACAGCACTTTCATAAACTACCCGTTTTTGAGAGAAACGTTCTTCGGAAGATCTTCGGACCGGTGAGGGATGTACACACGGGTGAATGGAGGATTAGACACAATCATGAAGTAGAAGACCTGTACCATGATGCCAACATAGCTGGAACCATCAAAACCAGAAGACTGCAGTGGGCTGGACATGTAGCCCGGATGGAAGACCACCGATGGCCACGGAAGCTACTGGATTTCATCCCCACAGGAAGAAGACCACCAGGGAGACCAAGGAAGCGGTGAAGTGATGGACTCCATGAAGATCTGCCAAAGGCAGCGATACGTGTGGACAGTTGGCGGATGGCAGCTATGCATAGGAGACGATGGAGAAGGAAACTTGTAGCAGCGCACGGCCCACTGGGCCTGATCGAGTAGAAGAAGAAGAAATTTAAAAAAAGGTGAATTAAAATATAACACACACAAGGATGAATTACATCTAAAAATTTCAGCATTGCATGTTGAAACATCCTAATACAAATTGTTCCGTGAAGAACTAAATAGCCTATTTTCAAATATCCTACTGGTCTTACTTAGGACACAAGAGGTTAAAAAAAATCGCAGCCACCATGTTTAAGTTTTCATAAAATTCTATTAAATTAAACATAAGTGTATTAAAGCTTGTGTGAAGATATACTGTGCCCGTTTAGACCGGAGTCCGCACGACCACATATGCATTTTACCAAGAATCAGTCAGCACGAGAGTCAAAATATCCCGGGGCGCCAGATGGGTTAAAGCTAATCGCAAAAACGACATCAAATGAAAAAAATGCTTTACTGATTTTTGGCTCAATACAACAATAAGGATAGAAGGAGATTCAACTGGGCATAACACATCATGTAAAATTATCTCATTTTATTCTGAATTTAAAATTGACTGCAAAATAAAATCCTCAAAGCAGCATCACTCATGTGTGGCGACCCACATTACTATTTACACAATGTACAGAAATTTTCCAACACATTGGACAATTATCTTTGGAGACACAAGTCTGATTATCAGTCCTGTAGACTGTGTTCCAAAATTATATCCATTATTTATGATTAAATCCAGTTCAAATTTAATTGTCTTTACTGGAAATACTATAGTTCACTGGTTGAATTTTTACATAATATTTACACTCGTAGAATAATTGTTCATAGAATTTTTAACTTTCACTTATTTTTCCAGTTTCAAAAAATATTGTCAAAAAATATTATTATCTCTGAATCAACACAAATTATGTACACATATTATTAACAACATCTGAAAATTATCTGACCCTTAAGCATAGCATCGAAGAACTGTGCGAAGCACATCAAAATTAATTGTTCTTCTGACATTAAACGTTTCGAGAAGTGACTCGATTATGAACTTCAAGTTCCTAACAAAATATATGATTTCTGAATCATCAACTTGATCAATAAATTGTTGGACCATTCAACTATTCGATTTTCCACTTGGAATCATTATTAAGAAAAATATTTATATTTGTGGCCATTTTAGTAACTTTTACAACTTGCAATTCTTGAACAGAATGCGGAAATAAGAATTGTAGCTTCATAATAAATTCATTTAGTTCATGACACTAGGATTGAAAACATCCTTCAAATTATTCGTGGTTATAGAATTATTTTTAATTGGCAGTGGCCCATTCTATTATTTGTGAAAGAACACAATATTCCAACAACAACGGAAAAGGTCTTCCTCCGAAGAAGAATAAAATACTATCATGACAAATCCGGGTTCTAGCAAAATCAAAGTCTTAATGGAATCCGTAAACAAGGTTGAAATAAGAACTGATGGTTTTTAAGAAATAACCTTTGGGTCATTCATACGACGCAATGTGTAGTTCCAATACTCCTTCTTTAACACTGAGACATCGAACCTGCTATTTGATAGATGCTCAAATAAAAACCTCCTCATTCCTGCGACTTAAACATGCGCACCTGGGAATGGCATTTCAGCTACTCCACACACATAAATTTTCTTCCCAAAATTTATACAATAAATCAAGCCTCTGCTTATTATCAACACTGGAAGATTTATAAACTTACAAGTTTATTTTATTTTACCATTCAGTTCAAATCGTGAAGTTACCACACTTATGATACTCTCTATTTCACTTTCGAATGTGTATCTACGTCATGATTTTATATAAATACAAAAATATCCTAATTGATACAAATATCATTTGCTTCCCGTTTCATGCCTCTCCGTGTTATCTGAAAAATATACTTTGCTCATTGCAAATATTAACTGTTCAACCAGAACTGTAATGATGGTTGAATGCGGGCTTGCGCTAACCACTATCCTTCGGAAAATCACCTGTTCCAAACTAGAAATGATTAAACTACTTCATAAGCTCTCTCTCAATGCATGTGATTATTAGAAAATATAAGATCCAAGAATTATTTAGAAAAGTTATGAAAATCATTATTATTATTATTAGTGGATTATTATTATTATTATTATTATTAGTTATATTATTGTAAAAAGTGTTTATTTATTATTTCATTATGTGAGAATCCACATGTTCGATTCTTCGAATATGGATAAAATATCCATTTCTCAACAAAAATAATTATTAACTTTTACAGTTACCTCGGCTGATTACCGTGATTATCAAAAAAATATGAAACATTCAAATAAATGCTCGTTATGCTCGGTCATCGATCCTAAACTGTTCTGAGTGCTGAAAATACTCAGACTAACTCTAATATGTCTTGCGTAAATCATTGCAAGATTTAAATACGAAGAAAAACAAATGTGTTGGTCATCTGCAGAAAATGAGTTTGTTCCAATTAGCTAGGCATAATATAAAAGTCAAATGTGGCTTACATTTCTCGTTGGTCTTGAAGCGTAGTGAACCTGGTCTGTACCAGATTTATCCAGATACATGCCCTATTGGACACGCACGTCTAATCCTTGTATCGGCCGCCATTATATACCCACAATCTGTCTAGCACGATATAGTGGAAATATTTCTTGAAGTTTGAAGTAACTGCTGATCCATTTTAGTATTGGCTTCAATTAAATCCATAGCAGTTCGCTTAAATGGGGTCAGATCCAAATGATCTATTCTCAAATACGTCAGTTGTAACATAACTCACGGTAATCTTTTCAGTACAAGAAAACACTGACAGTCTAAATCAATCAACGGCTGTTCTGAAGATCGTTCCCTGGGCATGGTTTATCACCATCTATCATGCGCGAAGCAACTTATAGTTTCCCTTTGTCGGATAATGAACAACACCGTGATAGACTGGCCTTCAATATACTGAAAGATCGGAGTGGTTATCAAGTTACAATTTATGAAACTGACTAATTGGATTAAAATATCCAAGTATTGAATTATTATTACTGGACTGTGACAAAGTACTTTCTAGACAAAGTCTAGCATGTGTCCATACAGAAATAAAGTATTTCACCAGAGTCCGTAGAAAAATAACAATCACCTTAGTGATTCCCTCTGCCGGAAACTTACTATATTCCACACGTATCGTAACACTTTTGTGACTATCACAATTTAAAGATATCTTCTGCGTAGATCCGGCAACCATGTGCCTTGGCTCAACGTAGCAGCAGCACATTGTCATGCAAGAGCTTGGTTCGAAGTGAGCTGATGATGCTTGGGCCGGTCGGCTTTTATTCAAAACGGTCGGGTCCATGCTGGATCACGCTGAAATCTGGAAATCCTCATATCTCCGGTGTCTCTGGTCCGATTCACTTGAGACTAAGTGCATTCTCTTTCATTTGGCCGTGCCAGTAATCTGATCCAAGTCTCAAGTCTCTACTCCATGGCTAACTATTTAATCAACAAATAGTCTCGACCTCTGCTACTACTCGCTACGTCACTTAACATGCTCTTGGCTGCACAAAGTTTCCATTCCATTCTAGAAGTAATGGAACACGATATTCAAATATCTCAACTTTCAAAAGCGGCTGTAGCCTTTCCCTTGATATCTAGGTGTCTGAATCTTGGAATACCCATTCCTAGAGTTGGGCACAATACGGTGCCAAATTTTACAGCGTTCGGATGAAAAGTCACGAGAAAAATCCATTTCAATATTCAAATTTCGCATCACCACCATGTTGGTGTTGTGCAACCTGATTATTGAATGATCCATAGGTGAACTTATGTTAATAGCCTCTATCAATATACAAAATTTCTGTTTTAATGGTGTAATAGATTCGTAGATATTGAGAACCGGTAAAATATTTCTGATGGTTGCCATGTTTGGCTGTAATATGTGTAGGTCATAGAGTTATGTACCATTATAGTATATCATGATTATTGCGTAGGTACATTATTCAAACGTTTATAACGATCGCATGATTAGGACACAAGAAATAAAATAAAAAATGCACACCCGCCATCTTGGGGTTATCAAAACAATTGAATTTAATTGGATGTCGACAGATTAAATTTTATGTGAGCATTTACCGCACCAAGTGTCACTCCGCTCGAATGATTAAATCGCAAGAAATTTTCATTTACATTTTGAAACTTCACTTGGCCCCCATGTTGGTTTCGTGATCACCAGGTTATTTTAAGTCCTATAGGTGAACTTATGTTAATAGTCTGTATCAGCATACAAAATTTCAGTTTGATTGCTGAAAAGTACAGTAGATTCGTAGATATTGAGGGCCGTCTAAATATGTCGGATGGTCGCCATGTTGGATTGTTGTATATGTAGGCCATAGAGTTATGTACCATTAGATGAAGATTATTGCGTAGGTTCATCATTCAACCGTTGACTTCGATCTCTTGATTAGGACACAAGCAATAAAAACTGAGTTATAATCTTTCGCACAGCCGCCATCCTAAGATTTTTTCAACAATTAACTAAATTTAATATCAGTGAATTACAATGTGTATAAACATTTGCCTTACCAAGTTTCACTGCGCTCGGATGGTTAAATCGCGAGAAAAGTCTATTTAAAAGTTTCAATTTCGCTTGCCCGCCAAGTTCGTTTTGTACTTATTAAGTTTATGAATGTTGCACAAATAAACTTCTAGTAGTATCCTCTATTACCTTACAAAATTTCAGGGTGATATCTGTTACTGTTACGGAGATATAGAATGTCAGTGAAATAATTCGCGCGGCTGCCATGTTGGATTGGTGAGACGCATTTATATTTGAAAGGCACGGTTGAGGCTGGACGAGGTAGTAGTACAGTATGTACTTACCGAGTTTTATAGAAATCGCTTCGGCCACTTTGGTTGTATTAAGGACACACACACACACACACGGACAAAAGGAGACCTCATAAGCCTATTTTTAGCCTATTTTCGATTTTTACAAAAAATGAAAGTAGACATATGAGATCAACACGGGGCGAAAAATTGAGTGTCTGTCTATGTGTGTGTCTGTGTGTCTGTGTCTCTGTGAGTGAGTGTACTTTGAATGTCTGTCCCCGCCCCTATCAATTCGAACACGGTGAAACCAAATTGAACGAAATTTGGTAGAGAGGTAGCACTAGCAAAGGGCGCCACAATGTCATGTTTTATATCGCCGCCATCTGGACGGAAACATGATGGCGGCCACCCAAATGCTCAAAGCTTAAATCAAATTACGACTAACCTAATCATCTGAACTCTAACAAATTCTGCAACAACATATATTTGTATGGCGAGCGTCTTTTGACTAAACCACAAGATCATCAGCCCAATAGTTTCCATATGGCGGCCATGTATGTGTGCACATCAATTCCCCCTATCAATTCAAACACGGTGAACCGAATTGAACGAAATTTGATTAAGAGGTAGCACTAACAAAGGTCACGTCAGTGTAATGTTTTATATTGTCGCCATCTGGACGAAAACGTAATGGCGGCCACCCAAATGTTAAAAGTCTAAATCAAATTACGACCAACCAATTGCTACCAATTTTTGCATCGTTATACCTTTATGTATGAAGAAACTTCTGACCAAACTACAAGGTCATCAGCCCAATAATTTGCGGATGGCGGACATGTATGTGTGCAAATCGATTCCCCCTATCTATTCAAACACGGTGAATCTGAATTCAACGAAATTTGATACAGAGGTAGCACTAGCAAAGGGCACCTCACTGTCATATTTTATATCGCCTCCATCTAAACGGGAATGTAATGGCGGCCACCCAAATTTTAATAGCTTAAATCAAATTACGACCAACCTAATCTTCTGAGCTCTACTAAATTTTGCAACAACATATCTTTGTGTGAGAAGCGTTCTTTGACCAAGGTACAAGGTTATCCGTCCAATACTTTGCACATGGCGACCATGTATGTGTGCAAATCGATTCCCTTTATCAATTCAAACACGGTGAAACCGAATTGAACGAAATTTGTTGCAGAGATAGCACTTACAAAAGGCTTTTGGTGTGGTAGTAACTTCGCAGATGCGCGAACCGGAACCAGACAGAAGCTGCACGACCAGTGCCAAGTTTTATATCGTCACCATCTTGACGGAAACGTAATGGTGGCCACCCAAATGGTAAAAGCGTAAATCAAATTACGACCAACCTAATCACCTGATAACTACCAAATTTTTCAACAACATTTCTTTATGTGAGAAGCGTTCTTTGACCAAGCTACAAGGTTGTCAGTCCAATACTTTCCATATGGCGGCCATGTATTGAACCCGCTGACCACTGGTTCATGTGATATTTTTCACCGCAACGCATTTTTGATGCATCACTTGAGAACGTACCCACTGACCGACCATGCTGTCGCTACATGCTAACAATCTTTGGAGCAATAAATGGTTGATCTTTTGACTACGGAGAAAACCACTATTAAATAATCTGAAGCTAAATTATGACACTTCTATTTTCTACAAAGCTCAGATATTATCATATTGTAATTCTGTATAATCGAAACATTCTATAGAATGTAATTTCTGCTTTTGGTAAGGTAGTAACCTCGCAGATGCGCGAACCGGAACCAGACAGACGCTGCACGACCAGTGTAGTCACAAGCTGACGCAGCGCAGGGCTGAGATCTTTCCACAAGTGTTTGGATTATCATCCAAGTTGGATGCCGTTTGCATTAAGTCCGTCTATAAGACGAGGTAACAGTCCGCCTGAAGGCGAGGAAAGCAATCCTAGTGCATCGCACTTTATTTCAATTCGAATAGTACGTGATATTATTAAATATTACAGCCGGAGAAGACTTGTGCTACGAATACTGTGGATTTTTGGGAAAAGTTATCATAACCGTGGAACGGCACATTTTCAACCACGTGTTTGAACATCATATTTCGACATCGTCAAGTGGCGATAAAATACATCACTCACAGTGAAATAATTACTAACCGAGTGGATCATTTCAAAACTCATAACTACAAATGTTGCTTTAATCGCAAGCGCGATTCTTTTCAGTGAAGCACAACGCCGATGCCACGTGATTTGTGGGCAAGTGAAATCTGTATCAGTGAAGCAGATAATAGTGCATGGCCAATCTTTAAACAATCTGCGCCGTGTAGCAGCAGTGAGTTTAGTGCCACGTTAAAGCTAGGTTCTGTGAAATTGAGCTACGCTTATTTATCGCATCTTCAAGTGGTAAATTCATACTTCAAGATGTCATGTCTTGATGACCACGTGTACGACAATCCTTGCTACGCATCACCTGTGGAGATGAGCTGTTAAGCTTCATAATGTGAAGGAGAGGACCAGAGAACTATAGCCGATGACGGAAGAACCATGGCTTTAGCACCCGCTAATCCAAGGAGGATGACGACATTGAGGAGGAGTCTGGTCATATCATCACGACAACGACGAGGACGAATAAAGGCCGTGGAAATGGATAGAGCCGATGTAGAGGCTCAGATTGGACAACCCTTGTCCGGAGACCAAAGCCTTATTATATCCCTCGGGTCGTTGGAACGACCGAGATGTAGACATCCTTTCTTGTGAGTCCGAAATATTCATTCCATGTGAGGTTCTTTTGTGGTGTAGCTTAGTGTAGTTTATTGTAGTTTATTGTAGAATCAGCCGAACTCCTTGACACGCCATAGGTAGGTTTTGTACTGTTAGAATTAATCCTTGTAGTTCACTTTCAGTGATTGTTAGCCACCCGATGTGATTGAATTTCTCTTCGATCACGGTGCATTCTGAGGGACATCGTTAAGATGATATTTCTACCCCTGCTAAGCGTGACTGGAGTCATGTTACTACGTTTTGTTCAACCCTAGGTGGGTGATTTTGTGTGCAGTTATTTGGGATGACGATCAGACGTCATGGCCAGTGTTATTATTATAACACCCCTTTCTAGTAAATGTTGTCACGCCACTGATTTAGTCAGAACAGTCCGTATCATTGGATAGCCGACTGAAGCTATCAGTTTTGTAATACTATGTCATTTTTCATTTTGATGTGCTATGACGCCATCCAGTTCAAGTTTGAACACTTTCAGAGTGTTACAGTTTATATGCAATCTATCATCGAACCCAGCAATGAAAGCCGTATCATTGGCAAACTTAGCAATTGCAAGAATTGCGCCTTTATAATGTTTATTTCGTGTCAAGTGTTTCGACACAGTTATTATTTAGGTTATATTTAGACAGAGCAGTTATGAACTGACTTATCTGCACATTTCAAAGAGATCCAGATGAAGTGGAATATCTATGTTTTTCTTTTCTTTGACTTTTCAAACATGCGATATCTTTGAGCATAGTTTTGAGGCGCGATTTTAAGCCTAATATTTATGTAAATTTGTATTATATCTGGGACATGATAACAAGGCCAGTTTTCTGATAGGACTTTCTGCGTGAAAGCTGCCTGCCTTCAGTGATGTGCATTTTCTAAACCGTCCGTGTAGATGATTGCGAGTAGCGAGGCTAGCTCGAATCATGGACAGGTGTTAACAGTTCCCAGCATGCAGTGTATTAGAGCACCACTCATCCAGTGAGACCATAACTTTTCCAGACACTTTGACATTGCTTATAGCATTACTAACATTTAGATGATGTGTCTCATATGGAGGTCAATGTCCAGGCCACCATTTTGTAATAATCATATGTTTTGCTACTTAGAGATGACTGGCGAGAGCCATGTGTTTGCATCGCTATTAAAGCGAATATCTTTCTTCTCCACCTGAGAATGATTTCACGTTATGATAAGGTTTATTTATGGTAATTAAGAGGCTAGATGAGACACGTGTTTAGAGGCTATATTTATGTGTGTCCAGACTTCGATTCTGTTGACTGTGTTATTATAGGGAGGTAACTGATGTTCATACCAGGCCATACCCAGAGGTAAATTAACTGAGCCGAGAGCCACTAATAACCTGTGTTATTGTTATGTCCGAGCGGGAGAGCTCGTTGACGGTGTTTTATAGCAGAGATTGATCTCGCACGAGACTGCTACTGCTGAGCCCAAGGTATTCAGGATTGTCAGCCTATTCGTCATAAACCAACGATAATATAACCAACGATTCTAATAATCAGTAACGTCATTATTATAAACCTGATGATAATTAACTATTTATAGCATTTAACCTTGATTTTCTTGCATTTTTTACCTGATGGTTGACACTTGCTTTGTGCACACTTCTCTTGTGGAAGTAATCTAGGACAGATGACACTAATTTTTATCGACGGAGTGCTTGCTCGACTTTTAGTCTGTAGCTGGTGGAGCGTGAGCCTCATGCGACGTCAGACGTAGTTTTCACTACGCAATCGCCAACGTAAATCATACGCACGTAGATGACACTGGTTTACAAAGAGTAACCCAGGTCGAAGGCAGGTATAATAATGTTTATGGTCTTGTTTTACTTATTTCAAGTGTATGTTAACCCCATGTTTACCCTTTACTTAGATTATAAGAGGGCATTTAATGTTTTTTTTGACGGCTTGTCATGTGATTTTGTATTAAATTGTTTTTGCTTTACGGACGTCATTGCCGTATATTTTGTATTAATTGTTAGGAATTAGCTGGATTTAAAAATAAATGTAAATGAGGAAATGGTATCATCCTAACTTAGACTTGCTATTGCTACCCTGTTAAATGTAAATTTGGTTATTAGCTTATTTTGTAACTTGATTTAGAGACTATTGCCGTACCATTTTCCCAGCGTTGCTGTTGTTGCTTTACTTTATCAGATAGATCTTTCACGAGGGTTTACGGTAGTTTACAGTTAGGGTACTGATCTTTTATTTTTATTTATTTATTAGTTTGCGGATTAGCCGATAGAAACCCTCCGAACTAGACTAGGTGTCTGAATATTTTGAATAAATATTTCTACAAGTTTTACTTAAGTCTGGAAGTTTATTTCTCAGTCTAGCTTTAGGAGGTGTATTTTCTTGGGCTGTCTATGACCTTTTAGCAACCATGTTACCACGGATCCCCTGGATCATGGATTCTCGTGCCGCTATGGCCCATAAGAAAATCACCCAATCCTCACGGCACATGGGTCCGGCAGGTGAGATGTTAGGGATGACCTTTCGGCTGTTTGCAACCCTGATAGCTCCTCTGACGGGCACATAACCTATACTATTCTTTCTTTGGCGCCCAACTGGTTGTGCCTATGTAGACATGGTGACCTTCTGATCCATGCTCTTTTTATGAGGATTTTATTGTGATTAAAGGTAAATTGACTGGACTGGGACGAACTTAATAAGTCGTACTGCAGATCAATTAACCGCATGGCATTCGTGCATGATATAAGTCCATGGGGTGAGGCTTTGTAGGATAGAAAATTAGAGGATAGGTTTTTCTTTGATGATGTCTCATCCTGGGTAAATGTAAGACTTTGATTTGCTTGTTGTTGTTAACGTAAATGTAGAAGCACTTAGTTCGCATACTCCAGCAGTACTTGTAATATTTATTCAAGAGAAAGCAGGCTGTTCTACACCGCAAAAGTAACTAGTCATAGCTGTAAGTTTTCTGTAATGCTCCTTCTGTTCTCTCATATATATTCTTGTGTCATGGATGAGGAGACGATTCGTCGTGTGATGGGGGAGATGTTGGCTGTTGTTAACACCAACCTCCACCAGATTAGAACTGATTAAGTTGAAGTCAGAACTGATTTAGATGAAGTTAGAACTGATTTAGCAACTGTAAGTGGAAATGTTGAACAAGTCCGGGGTGACTTGGGTGTGAACACTCAGTCTATGATAACGTTAGGGCTGATCTTGAAGCCAATACTCAGACTGTCAATAATGTTAGGACAGATGTAAACAATGTTAGGGCTGATCTAACTCAGGTCAGAACTGACATAGATGCTCATAGGGAAGAGGTTAGGAATAGCCTTCAGCAGGTTTAGCCGCAGTTAGAGTTGACATCTTGCGACTCCAACAGAATGCTAATGATAGAATAGATCAGTTAACCGATCAAATGAACCGAGCGAGGGAAGATGATCAGACCAAGTTAGGCGAACATACCACTCAGATTAAGGCGACTATAAATAGAGTTCAGATCGACATGAGGGCTGATTTTGATCACACTAGAGAAGAGTTTGGTCATCGAATCACAAACGTCGAGGGATTTATCGACAATGTCAAGAGGGACATCGCTGCAGTCAATGTAGGATTAACCTTGATGAGAGGAGCAGCATACGCCGTAAACGCTAATGTGAAAGCTATCGCTGACGACATAGTTGAATTCAGGGAAACGCTAGCGACGAATACGAAGAACGTTACTCAGTTAACGGACACCGTGGGAGAGTTACGCGAAACCGTACACACTCAAAGAGAAGAGACGAAAATTGATATCTCAATATTAAGAGGAGATCTTAACGAACACAAACACGTTGTAGAAGCTCAAGTAGCTCGTGTTCGAGACGAAGTAAGGGAACTTCGAGGGGACGTCACAGAAGTTAAGGAGGACGTTTACCAGGTCAAAGAGGACGTATCCAAATTTGAGACGGAAGTAGAATCCATGAAGAAAAGGTTAGAAGAAGTTGCACTAACAGAGCGTCTTCAACTTAGCCACAACCTTAGGACAGAGATTCGAGAAGTCGACACAAACCTCAAAGGGAAGATCGAAAGGGTCGAATTTCAATTAAACGATCTTGGAAGTAAGATTGAGGCAAGGAATACTCCAGGGCTCGAAACTATTGAGATACATTTAGATAGGTTGGAAGCTCAACCGAGAGAGACTCGAACTTCCACACTGTCAACTGAAACGCAGAATACACCAGGACCACAATTCGTACAATCGACATCGTTCTGTATTCAACCGAGCGCACCACCCGAAACGCAACCATTCAGATTCGCAGATACCATGCGCAATGAAACATCACCATTCACGAGGTCATACTTCGGTGATAACGTAAACGTGAATACCCGATCAACGCTGAATTACAATGCTAAACCATTTAGACCAGCAAAAAATCAGAATTACCAAGGTAATGTGATGATCATACGATCAAGAGAAGAGCAACCAGCTCGATTCTCAGGTACTGGTAGCAGC